>CM061132.1:124725601-125247572 GCA_030789695.1 Scilla litardierei | reverse complement strand
ACTAATTTAGTAAATTTAGACCAAATTTCTTGGTTTGCTAACCTCATTTCATCAATAGTAGGTTCTCCGCTGTCCTCCTCGCTACCTTCCTCGCTTTCATCCTCGCTATCATCGAAGGAGGACTTTCGATCTTTTGCCTCATTAGCCATGAAGCAAAGTTTTGCTTTCTCCACTCTTCCATCATCCGACTCTCCACTTGAGGAATCCTCTTCGGAGTCGGTGAATGTGCCAACAAGTCCTTTCTTGTACTTTCTCGACTTGTCGTACTTCGATGCTTTCCCTTTTTCTTTGTGTTTGTAGAGAGGACAATCCGGTTTGATGTGTCCTGGCTTGTTGCATTTATAACACACGGGAGTAGAAACATTAGTCGAACTAACTTTAGATTTATTCAAAGATATACATTCTCGGAGGAATTGATCGAACTTCCTTGCCATACGGGCAATGGATTCCATGTCCAATTCGTCTTCCGATTCTTCATCATCGGTAGATGGAGCGGCCTTGAAGGCAATCGTCTTTTTCTTTGGCTCATCTTGCTTCAAGTACGCTTTCATCTTTTCCTTCATTCGGATCTTACTATCCTTGCGTACCTCGTAAGACAACAAGGTACCCATTAGTTGTACGACGGTATATTTATTCATGTCATTACCTTCCTCGATGGCGAAGGTACGCTTTTCCCAACATGATGGAAGACCGTCGATAATCTTCGCGACTTTCTCCTTTTGGGTATAGACCATCCCAAGAGCTTCCAAGTCGTTTGATATATCCACGAAGCGAGCGTAATATTCCTTCATGGTTTCGCCCTGCTCCATATGAAACGACTCAAATTCTTTATTAGCAACGACGAGTTTAGAATCTTTTACCGTACTCGATCCTTCGTGCAATATGAGGAGTTGGTTCCATATTTGATATGCACTCTTACATGTGCATATCTTGTTGAAGTCCTCGGGCTCCAACACACAATTCAAGGCATTCATTGCCTTGGCATTGGCTACTTCCGCGGCGACCTCCGCGGGAGTCCACTTCGCGAAATCTTCTTCGGAAGGCTCGACATACTCCGTCATGGTGGCTCTCCATAGTGAAGCGCTCCGGAGGAAAATTTGCATCCGGCATTTCCAGTACCCGTAGTTGGTACCGTTGAAGTGTGGAGGCCTGACTGAGGATAGTCCTTCCATAACTGAAGAAGCTCCATCGCGGTTCCTGAAGACGTTGTAGTCGTTGTTCGTCATAGCTTTGAACTTTGGCTATGTGTAGCTTTTGAACTTGGCTATGTGTAGCTTTGAACTTGGCTATGTGTAGCTTTGAACTTGGCTCTGATACCAATTGTAGTGCCCTGGGAAGCTACTGCACATGTACTAGAGGGGGGGGGGGTGAATAGTACTTTTAAATAATAGGGAGAGTTATTCCTAATTATCGTGCAATTAACAAACAACAATGCGGAATAACAACGATCAACAAGAATAAATGCAAACGCAAACAAATGGTTTAATGGGTTCGGATCCACCCAAGTCTCCCCGACTTGTTCCCGGTGATCCTACGTCCCAACCACCCGGATCCCTTCCGGATACTTGAGTTAGAAACCCTAACTCAAGATTTCCAATATGAACACTTGCGAAAACCTCACAAGTGCAATCGACCTACAATCGATGACCGTGACTCCCACAACCCGGGATCACGCAAAACCTCTCACAACCGAGAGCATACAATTCAAATATAACTGAAATGAAATGCTTACCAACAAAATACCTATGACTTGAGATTTCTTACCAAATTAGGGCAAAGAGGATTTTGATGGAGGAAGAGTCACCAAACCCTAGCTTCAAGAAGATGACCAGCAATGGAAGCCTAGGGATGAGATGGATGACCTAGAATCAAGCCATTGGCTTGGAAGGCTCACAACCAATGAATCTCTCTAGAGGAATGAGAGTGAGGGAGAGATTCTTGATAATGGGAGAGCTTGAAGCTGAGAGTTGAAAGCTTCTCTTTGAATCAATAGAACTCTGAAATAGCAGCCTTGGATCCTATGAAATAACCCCTTCAGGTATTTAAAGGATCAAGGGAAAAGGGAGAGAGAAACGTCGCTTTCAAAACTCCAACGGATCTAAATCTGAAGCAGACTAGTCGGTCAAAGAACAACCACTGACCGACTAGTTCATCAACTAGTCGGTCGGTGAAACAACATGAACCGACTAAGAGGTGAACACTGAACAGATGAAGATTTCAGACCTAGATAACTAGTCGGTCCAAGAAGACTTTCTGACCGACTAATTTCACAACTAGTCGGTCGGTCAGTAAACTTAGACCGACTAAGAGTCAAAAACAAATAGTCTGAATACAAATGATTTAGTCGGTCCAAGAACAAATGTTGACCGACTAGATCAACAACTAGTCGGTCACCAAACGTTCTTAGACCGACTAACGATAAACAGTAGCTTAGGAGAAATTTAGAGTGAACAGTAAGTCACAACTAGTCGGTCAAAGAAGCATCACTGACCGACTAGTTCACAAACTAGTCGGTCGGTGAGTCAACGTAGACCGACTAACTGTAAACAGTAAAGTCCAAGAAATTAAGGAATCAAACTAGTCGGTCCAAGAAGAGTTGCTGACCGACTAGATCACCATCTAGTCGGTCAGTACTTCTTCTTGTACCAACTAACATGCACAAACAAGTCCGAATCGAAGCGCGATGCTTCGAGGAAGTTAGAATGAACTTGTACTAAGATCCTAGAGCTACGATATGAGCGAAATGAAGATAGAAATGTAAGAATTACTCAAGGCTTAACATTCTATAGATCGAAGCTAAAAGACTATAAAATAAACCTTAGCGATCCGTCTTCAAAGCTTCAATCTTCATTCTTGACTTCAAAGAAGGTACAAAAGCTTCAACGAAGCTTTAGGCAAGCGATCACGCGCTTTGAGAAGTCTTGAGACGTCGTTTTGGATGTTCTCGTGAATTTGGCGACGATCTCCATAACTGCGCTCACAAATTGTTAGTTCATGATATATTTATGTTTGCTCATCATCCAAAACCAAATCCGGGGAGTCCAATACTCAACAATAATAACTTATTCAAATTGTCTTTGCTCTTAAATTTATTTACATTTTTAGCACTACTTTCATATTTCAGTTTAAAAGAACAAATATCTCTATTAAGATATGATATTCTTTTATTAAATGCATGGCATTCTGTTTTAAGAATAACATTTTCATTTTAAAGTTATTATTCCCTCAATAAATTTATCATTTATCTGAAGAATATTATCTAATTTTGAATATATAGATAAGGATGCATCATGATCATTTATTAATGTATAATGCTCAAATTTTAATGACTTTTATGAATATTAAGTTTCTTAAACCTACAATATAAATAATTAAAAGCAGTTAATAGTTCGTCCGTTTTAAGGTTGAATGTTTTCTTGTCTTCATGTGTCATAATGAATATGTGCACACATACTCTTGTTGGTCTTTCTCTTCATCAGATGATGAATCTGAATCATTTCATATGACAACCAATGTTGTTTTTCAAATTTTTAGGCTTGTTGAAGTAATTGCATTTTGATTTTAATTTAAAGCAACCCTTCTTTATATGTCTTGGTTTTTTATAACGAATGGAAGAAGGCAAGACATTAGTAACTTAAACATTATTAAATATATATCTACATTTATGTAGTTACTTGAATTTACTTGCAAGAATATCTATTTCACCATCTTCTTCATCTAAGTTTTTAATATCGGAAGAAGCATGTAATGCAAGTGATTTGTTCCTTGTAACTTTATCTACTATCATGTCCTCCAATTGTCTTCATATGCCATGGGGTTCCTGATCAATCATCCATGATCAAGGTTGAACGATCATTTGCTTTTGTGATTACCGTCATCGTCTTCTCATATCTCGGAATGAGGGGCACAAAGAATCTTTTAGATCATCTTGGATTGGGAGTAAGTCTTTTCCAGTGCTATGAGTGAATTTGTAATATCCGTAAAACACATATACATTTCTGAGATCGTCTGCTTGTATTACATCTTGAATAATTCAAACATGTGAATACGTATAGAAATTTTAGATTTTTTAACTTTACTTGTTTCTTCATGTGTTACCATAAGAGTATACCATATTTGATGAGTGGATATAGAAGTTGACACATGGTTGAATTTGTAGTTGTCCATGGCATAAAATAAGGTATCCATGCCATTCGAGGTTTACCAAAGCTTTCTCTTTGTTCGTCTATTGAGAGTAGGGAGTGGTTAATTTTCAGTAAGATGTCTCCACGATATTTCATAGTTTGTATTTGATAGATTGAAGATGTATTATCATGTTCTCCTGAACTGATGAACACAGGTAGTCTTGTTGTGGAGTATCCTTCAGGGAATTGCGATGATACGTATGTTCTTGGCATGGTTTGAGGTATCGGTCGATACCATTAGGTATCGGTCGTATCGTATCGGTATCGGCAGTTGACGATACTGAAACCAAGAGTTAGTTTCAGTATCGACCGATACTGAACGATATCATTCAGTTTCGGCCGATACCTGTCGAAACTGACCGATACCGGCCGAAACTGACAGATACCGTTCAGCATCGGTCGAAAACGGAGGAAGAAGAATGTGTAATTAAATAAAAATTCTCTAAAAACCCAAAAAATTTCGTGAATCAATAGGTTGCATAGAAAGCTCGGTAAAAAGAGAGGAGAAACCCAGAGGGTTTCGGCTTGAAAATGACGAAGAATTAGACGAAGAAGAGGCAGAGCCAAGAAAAAATTGCTAAAAAAGAAGAAAAGGGACAAAAGGAAGATGATGAAAAATTTGAACTCATCGCGTCGCCGCCTCGCCTAACCTGCCTTCTGCCTCGCCAACCCCGCCTCGACCATCTAGCGTGAGAGTGAGCAAAGAGAGAAAGAGAGAAAGAGGCCCGAGTCACCTTTCAGGAGATGCCGCGTTCTTTAAAAACGCAAACTTGTAAATAAGTGGTATGTGCGTAAAGTAAAATAGTCGGTGCGCATATCAAGCAAATATTTTGTGGCAACCCTGTAAATAAGTGCTATGTGCGCAAAGCAAAATGGTCGGTGCGCAAAGCAACACCCAGCGTTTTTTGGCAAACTTGTAAATAAGTGGTATGTGCGCAAGGTAAAATGGAGGGTGCCCAAGGCAATCTTTAGGATCTATTCATTTATCAAATATTTAGAATTTAAGTATCAAACTTTAGGTATTTAGTATTTGATATGATTACGAACTCAAATTTAGTTTATCTATTTAGTATTTAGTATTTGATAGCATATGATTAATATTTTAGTTTGTTAAGTATTTAATAGTATTTGATAGGTTTAGATTTAAGAACCTCCGAAACCATCACTGTGTGTATATAGTATATATATTTAAAGTTTCTCCGAAACTGAAGTCGATACCCCAAACGAAACTGCCGAAACTAGCGATACAAACGAAACCGAAACTTGCTTCCGAAACCGTCGAAATGGGCGATACCGATACCGAAACCTAAATTTTGAGAAGAATGATATCCAGACCGAAATCGAGACCTAAAACCTTGGTTCTTGGTATACAGATCCTTATGGATGTAAATTCTATAATGTTAAGTTTAAATCAAGAAAAGTATTTGCACATTATACTTAAAAAGTTTGAGATGTAGAATTGCAATCCAAAACCTATACATTGGTTATGAAAAAAAATGGTAACATAAGGAACATTATCCTAGAGAAGGACAAAAACCGCTAAGTGTTTCATATGCACGAGCTATTGGAAGTTTGATGTATGCAATGTTATATACTAGATCATATTTAACGTACCTTTGAGTCTAGCTAGTATATACTAAAGTAATACTAATATAGCATATTAGGAAGATGTTAAGAGGATTTTGAGGTATCTTAAGCATACTATGCATCATAATTTGTTTATCAAATGGGTCTTGGTTTTCTTCGAAGTTGATTTCATAGGAGACAGATGGTAGGAAGTTCACACTGGGACATTTGTTCATATTTAAAGGTGCAACTATTTCTTAGGAATAGCAAGAAATGGGGATGCGTAACAACATACACACAAGACATACAAGAAGCTACTATATAACATGTAGTATGGCCGTTGCTCATGCAGACTAGATAGGACGTTTTCTAAAAGATTTGAATCTCAATTTGATGAATGAACCAATTGTGATATACTGTGATAATCAATGATAATCAAGCAGACATTCAGCTTGATCAACGACGATGCAAATAATTCAAAAGAAAGGCATATTGAAATACAATATCCTTATATTCCTTATATTCCTGACATTATGACAGAAAGAAATCGTGATCTATATATTGACTAGTGACATAGTTGTGGATCCCTTAACGAAGGGTATTTCAGCAATAGCATTCATCATACATATTGGTTTGGTGGGACTTATAAATATTTAAGTCAAAGAAACTTTCATAAATAATAATAAAAAGATAATCATGGATAGTTGTTGTACTCAGTTTATCAATAATGGATGAAAAATGTATATATCTCATAGATAGTAGGAGTATGTGAAGTTACATTTAGAGTCACATTCCACGAATAATTGGAGTGTGATCGGAATGCACTTAGTCATTTCAGTTAAGTGTGAGATGTAAATGTATTGACCTTCAATGACCTACTTTAACTAAAACCTGGCCTGTTATTTGAGATATTTGGGATATTTTCTCAATAACATGAGTTACGTATACATATATGTATACATACACACACACACATGATTTCTTCTCCTCTGCAATCAAGAATAGAATCTATTCTCCAGAGCCCAAAAAGAAATCATGTTCTATTTTATCTCTAATCCAAAAGCTTCACTCTAGGCCTCAGTGTGTAGCCTTAAAAGTTAAAAGAGTGTCTATGTCACAATGCATTATTATCAACAAATTGTAGCATGTCTCCGTTTTCTTAACTTTCAAGAAAATGAGAAGCTATTTGGAAATGCTTACTTTTGCACACATCTTGATATTAATCACTGCATTGTCGTTGGAAAAAACAGATTTAACATGCATCATGGTGCTTTCTTATTTACTCATGTACATTTAAGTTTGCAGGGGCCCAAATAAAATATCTACTTTGTAGTCTATGGGAAAACTGTGTTGTCTATTTGATTGTAGTTCAAAGCGTCTCTGTTTCTCGTTCCTCAGGTGTTTCTTCATGAATACCTGTTTGATACTGTATCTGTTTGTCTGTTGTTTCTTCTCAGTTGCGGAGAAGCATGGCCAAACTTGAGTTGTACCGGAAGTTCACTAATTCCCTGGCGGTATCTGTGCTTCTTTCTGTTGCTTGGATTGGATATGAGGTATTGTATCTCTTGCTGTGTCTTAGCAAACCATTCGTAAAAAGAAATACCCAGTATGTCGGCATAGAGACAGATCATGTATGTTGTAATAAAGCATTGTCTTTTTAATTCTCATGGCAAGGATTTTTTTCCTTTAAAAACTTCATGCTTGTTTATTTATTATGTCATTTGGCTATTATCGTAATTATATTATTCTCTATAATCAAAGCTTGCCCAAATTCCTAGATAGAATGACAGAGAAAGTACAAAAAAGTCAGATGTATCATAAGTATGATTTTCAGATGTATCATAAGTATGATTTTTATTTCCTTCCAAATCATAAATCCATATTACTGTGAGCAGTGAGTACTGATGTTCATTTCGAGTGGCAAACTGTTTATTTTGTTAATGTAGCGATTGAATAGTCATTGAGTGAATATAATTCTCATGACAGAAAGATAGCCACATTTCCCAACCACATTGGTAAAAAGAATTCAAGGATAACTGAAATCAAACATGAAATTAGAATTTTTAGAACAATTTATATCAACATAGGTACCTCTAAATAATCAGATAGACAACGTAATGAACCGGGACGTGGTTCCTTTTGTCTTCAGAAGAACAAACATGATTGATTTCAGATTAAGGAAATTTAAATTTCAGGTCAGGCTATCATGTATTACTATAAGTTAATTGGGCAAATAGTACATCATGGAATATTTCTTAAGCCGTTTACAAATTTTATAGATATCTCAAAGTCTTTTGTTGGCATGTTTTTACTTTCCTACGGTGGTTAAACAGTCATGTTGAGTTCCACATTGACCGGCTGGTTAAAAATAACTAAGCAATTGGCTTAATATTCAAGGGGCATTAAATCAACCGGTATTGAGAACTGTATTATGGATGGTAGGTGAAGAGGAAATGCGACACATCATTTAATCATCTGTTATAACTATGATGCCAGTTCGGGATATCTTGGGCCAGAAACTTCCATCTCCTTTAAACTGTATCTTCACCTTTTAGTTATTTAACTCGCATCTGTTTATGGTTTTCACATGCTTTCCCCATTGAGAGAAAACAAACCCCTATTTGGCGGACACGAATACTGCAATAAAAACAATCATATTTACAAGTATTTCAAAACTTCAGCCAAAACTGAATTCTTGTTGAACTGAATATCCTATGCTCTATGACTGTCTGATGATACACTATACTGGACCAAGAATGAGGTGACTGCACACGATTTGTCCTCAAAATTTAATGGCTAATATTAGTTTTTTGCTTTCAAATTTGGTGGTGGTCAATAACTAAATTTGATTTGTGATAATACAGTTATATTTCAATGCAACCGACCCCTTGAGTGAGCTTTGGCAAAGGGCTTGGATCATCGCAGCATTTTGGACTATTCTGGCATACATTCTTTTAGCTGTTATCTGCATCCTCTGGGCTCCATCACCGAACCCAACTAGGTAAGATCTTTAATCATCAAAATGTTGGAAAGTAGTTAGTTAGTATGTTAAGATTTCAATTATTTGTAAGTTCGTGGGGAAATCTTAGGCAGCAACAACGAGAACCTGCATTGTGAAATTTCAAGAAACTGCTTCATTATTTTAGGAAACTTCATGTAGAAATAACATCCCATGCTCTAGTTTCAAAAAAGTTTGCTTTTCCCTTCTTTTTTAATGTTATTCTACTCATGGCATGCCATGTGACAGACAAAAGATTGCTCTCTTTCTTCAATGAATACAGAGAAGACCCCCAAAGTAGAGAAGAAATTTTTACACTTATTACCCTATATATAACCATTTTTCATTTGTATTCTTGAGGAGAATAAGAAAACCCAATTGGCAACACCGCCCATCACTTCCTGCAACTTCTGCACTATTTTTTGAAAGCTGAAACTTCTATATGCCTAGTCTTCGTTTTGATCCTTGTTTGAATTAGATTATTCTAATCCTCAGCTTTTTTGGACATCTAGAGTGGCCATTATTAATTGTTTATTAAGTTACTTTGGTTCTCCATATCTCTTGCTTTTGCATTTCTACTTTTGACATCTCTATTAAATAAATAGCTTTTTCTGGAGCTTTCCATCATTTTCACTTATTCCTTTGAAAGTTACTAAGTACGTTAGATAGGTCAAATTTTCCCCTGTACACAAAGAGAACTGGTTTTATGTTAAGTAGTTATTATTACTATCATTTTTTAAATGTATGATTCTGCTATGAAGTCATCCATCCCAGAAAGGAATACAATCAGCTTTTAATTGTGATTTTCACAAAAATTTTAATTGTTACACTGCTTGAATCTTAAACAGTGTTAGCTGAAAGTCTTTTGTATTTATAGTATTTTAAAGAGTAATCAGTTTTAGTCAGTCAAATCAGATCATCATTGTAATAAACTGATACGATCCGGGGATCGAATCAATCAAATCAGCGTTTAAAGGTGGAAAAAAATTAAAAAGGTGGGATTTTTATGGGAATTATAATGTGAAGAACGAAGAATTGATTGATAACTGAGCCTCTTTCGAGAGGAGACTCGCTCGCCAAACTTTTGATAAACGGACAAAAGTCTAAAATCCTTCACGAAGGATGCCAAGAGTTCTTCATAAAATAAGCATAAAAAATAATAAAGGCGGCTAGCCCTAATTAAATAAAAAAGAGGGGATTTACTAATCTAGTCTGAAAAGACTAGAATACCCCTAGACCCACTAATCCCACCACGCGTTGTCCCCACGCCTCCTTCGCCGCACGTACGTCACCAAGGGTGGACCCGCCCCTTCAGGAGGTGGGGCCGTGCGTGGCAATGATGCGCCCGCATCAATACCCCCCTAAAAGAGCCAACTTGTCCTCAAGGTGGAAGTCTGGAAACTGCTCCTGGATCACTCTGTCCGCCTTCCATGTAGCATCGCAATCTGGCAATTCCACCAATGTATGATTGTATCGGCACTTCCCTGCGTCCGCTCGGTCCCTGGCGGACGGCCCGAACCTCCAATGGCTCCAACAGCACCTCCATATCCTCAGTAAGGGTGGGCGGTAGCGTAGATGACACCGTTTGCTCTCCAATGGCACACCGAAGCTGTGACACATGAAATACTGGATGTATGTAGCCGTTGGAGGGTAACCTCAACCTGTAAGCCACTTGGCCAATCTTGGTCGAAATCTCAAAAGGCCCAAAAATCTAGCCGACAGCTTCTCATTCCGTCTCCTTGCTAGTGATTTCTGTCTGAGGGTCTCAGCTTCGGATATACCATATCTTCCTCCTGAAAGTGCACATCACGACGATGTCCATCTGCCCTAGTTTTCATCACCTGCTGAGCCCGTAACAAGTGCTACTTCAGCTCTTCCAGCATACCCTCCCTCTCCTCCATGTAATCCTCCACCTGTGACACTGGTGTCTGTCTGTCCCCAAACCGCAGTAACTCTGGAGGGTCCCTCCTGTACAACACCCGAAAGGGGGTTGTTCCTGCTGCTGAGTGGTACGAAGTATTGTACCAATACTCCGTCCACTCCAACCACTGATGCCACTGCCGGGGTGTCTCCGACGTAAAGTACCGCAGATACGTTTTAATGCTGCGGTTCACTACCTCTGTCTGCCCGTCTGTCTGAGGGTGATAAGAGGTACTCCTCTTCAACACCGTCCCCTGGACTCGAAATAGCTCCCGCCAAAACCCACTCATGAACACCTGGTCCTTATCAGACACTATAGACGCTGGGATCCCATGCAGTCGTATCACCTCTCGAGTAAAAGCTGTAGCCACTGAAATTGCCGTGTAAGAATGTTTCAGCGGGACGAAGTGAGCATACTTACTCAATCTATCCACCACTACGAATATCACCGTGTTCCCCTCCGATCTAGCCAGTCCATCGATAAAGTCCATCGTTACCTCCTCCGGACCCGTTCAGGCAACGCTAAAGTCTGCAGCAACCTGACCGACGTCATGTCCATGTACTTGTGACGCTGGCAGACGTCACAGGCGGCAACCAAGCGGGCTATCGTCTTCCTCATACCTGGCCAGTAAACCTCCCGGGACATCCGCATATATGTCTGCTGCACCCCGGAATGTCCTCCAACCACCGAACTGTGGTACTCCTGAAATAATACTAGTATGAAGGCCGAAGTCTGTGGTAATACTAACCGCCCCTGGTACAACATCCTCTGCCCCTCTAGAGAGTACTCCTTTGGCTCCTCCCCGCCTCCCTTTAGCCGCTCACGGATCTGCCTCAACTCTGGATTGGCCTCTGCTTCCTGCAGCATGGGTTCCCCATCTAACCACACATTGGTAACGAAAGCGCCCTCAAGTGCAGCCCATCCTCTCTGCGGGATAAGGCATCAGCCGTCTTATTCTCCAACCCCAGTCTGTACTCAATGTCGAACCGATACCCCACCAGCTTGGATAGCCAACGTTGATGCTCCTCAGTCACCAACCTCTGCTCCAATAAATATTTCAAGCTACGCTGATCTATCCTGACCACAAACTCACTCCCCATCAGATATGGCCGCCACTTCTGCACCGCTAACACGATAGCCATCAGCTCCCTCTCGTACACAGACTTCAGTCGTGCTCTAGCTGAAAGCACCTGGCTGAAATAGGCTATCGGTCGACCCAACTGCATCAACACAGCCCCCAAACCAACGCCTGATGCATCAGTCTCCACTACAAATACGATGCTGAAGTCAGGTAGTGCCAACACAGGAGTTGTCGTCATCGCCACCTTCAAGGCCTCAAATGCCTTGGTCGCCTCCTCTCCCCACTGGAACCCATCTTTCTTCAACTGATCAGTAAGTGGTCGTCAATGGTGCTGTACCCCCTCACGAATTTCCGGTAGTAGCCTGTCAGTCCGAGAAATCCCCGCAACGCCCTCAGAGAGGTAGGTACCGGACAGTCCAACATCAACTCTATCTTCGCCCTGTCTGCCGCTATTCCTGCGGCCGACACCACATGTCCCAAGTACTCTATCTGTCTCTGGCCAAAGCTGCACTTCTTCCGGTTTGCATATTGCTGATACACCAATAACTCCCGGAAGACCACCTCCAAATGGCCCACATGCTCCTCCATGGTCTTACTATAGACCAGAATGTCGTCAAAGAAGACGAGTATAAACATTCTCAGGAACGGCAGGAAGACCTTGTTCATCAATGCCTGAAATGTGGAAGGAGCATTCGTCAAGCCAAAAGGCATGACGAGAAACTCGTAGTGCCCCTCGTGGGTGTGAAATGCTGTCTTCGGCACGTCCTCCGATCTCATCAGGATCTGGTGATACCCCGCCTTCAGGTCAATCTTCGAGAAAACACTGCACCATGCAGCTCATCCAATAGCTCGTCGATCTCAGGGATAGGATACTTGTCAGCCACCATTTCCTTATTCAGCGCTCGGTAGTGTACGCAGAAGCGCCAACTCCTGTCCTTCTTCTTTACCAACAACACCGGGCTAGAGAAAGGGCTAACACTGGGCTGGATTATCCCAGCCTGCAACATCTCACCGACCATCCTCTCTATCTCGTCCTTCTGCACATGGGGATAACGGTACGGCCGCACACTCACCGGCGCTGCTCCCTCCCGCAGAACTATCGCATGCTCATGCCCTCTCACCGGTGGGAGCCCCTGCGGTTCCTGAAAGACCTCCTGGAATTGCTCCAACACCTGCTCGACCTCCCCGGGACCCCTGTCGGCGGCTCCTGCTCAACTCCAACTACACAGCACTCCACCAAGTATCCCTCTCTCTCTCTCCGTAAGGCCCGAATAATGGCCTTAAAGGCCACCAGTGACAAACATAGAGTGGGATCCCCCGTGAGCACCACCGTGCAGCCCCCCTCCTGAAACTCCATCCTCGGACGTTTCCAGTTCACCCGCATGTCTCCCAACTTCTTCAGCCACTGTACGCCCAGAATGATGTCAACAATGCCCAACTCCAGGGGCAAGAAATCCTCCATGATCTGCACTCCCTGCAAGGTCAGGCACAAGCCCTTGCAGAGTCCCTTGTTCTCCTCCATCTTCCATGTCCCCAGTAAAACAGTAAACTTCTCCAGTGTGCTCAACTACAGCCCATGCCGCTCCATTACTCGGCTGGAGATGAAATTGTGGGTGGCCCCACTGTCTATCAGTACTGTCACCGTCGTATCTCCTAACTGCCCTGATAACTTCATGGTGTGGTTTCGAGTGAAGCCCACCACGGAGTTCAGGGAAACCTCCGCGAAGTCTAGATGAGACTTCGCCTCCTCCACCGGTGACTCCTCGTGCTCCTTATCACCCACGTATTCCTCTTCGTCCGATAATCTGTAGCAGGCGGCTCGCACATCTGTGTCCAAGGGTGAACTTATTATCGCAACGGAAACACATCCCCTTGGCACGCTTCTCTCTCACCTTCGTCTCCGTCATTCGTCGCCCGAGAGGATCTGGGCGGGCCTCCCCTCTAGTCTCCGGCGCACCTGTGGGTGCCCTCGGTGCTGCTGCTGCTGCAGGAGTGGGGCGGGAATTTTGGGTTTCCTAAGCTCCTCGTATCCTCCTCTCCTCCGCATGCTTTTGCTCTGCCTTCTGGGCCAGGCGCAGTACATCCTCCAGGGTCCCCGGGCTCTGCATCCGCAACTCCGCCCGTATAGAGGGCTTCAACCCCCTCATGAAATTTTCGATCATAATCTCATTCGTCACCCCCTTCACCCTGCTGTTCAGCATCTCAAATCTCTCCATATAGTCTCTCACCGTTCCCTCCTGCCTCAGAGCTGACAGCTGCTCATAGAAATCTCCCCTTGGGGTCTCCTGGAATCGATCAACGATCAGTGCTGACAGCTCCTCCCAAGTGCGAAAAGGGGTCAGCGCTACCTTACCCTCGAAATAGATCCCGATAACCCTCAGGACCTCCCCCTCTGACAACCTCATCACCTGAAAGTAGCGCTCCGCCCGATAGATCCAACCGTCAGGATCCGTGCCATCAAAAATCGGCATCTGTATCTTCATCAGTCGGCGATCCGCATTGATGTCCCCCTGATGTCCCCCATCTCTGCCACGGCCACCTACCGCGCCCATACCTCCACCGAAAGCCTCCGCTGGACCTTCCTCATCAACTCTGTACAGCTCCTCAGGCCACCCAGGCCTCTCCCACGCCTCATACTGGGGGTAATGCCCTGGAAACTCCGGTGGTCGCGCAAAAGTGGCACCTCCGGCCCCTCCGTACTGCTGGGTAGGCGCTGCCCGGCCTCCCAAATAGCCCCTCGGGCCTTGCCCACGCCCCGGAAAGCCCTCAAAAGCTTGTCTGGGGTCAACCGCTGGTCTGGGTACTTGTGGAAAAGCCTCTGGTCTCCAAAATTGGGCCGCCGGGCCCCGATGGTAGTGTCTCGTGGCCTCTATCAAAAATTTCAGATCTGAAGTAGCTTCCTTTAATCCTTGGCGATCGCGTCCCGTCTGCGCGGCTTCCCTCCTCATGGCCCGATGTTCGACTTGGATGTCTTCTTGCGAATGTGTGTGATCTTTGATTGAATCTCCTAGGGTTTTCTTCAACCCCTCGATCTCCCGGTTGAATTCTTCTCGAAGCCATTGAACCTTTTCATCCCGCCATCCGTCTTCGATCTCGTGCTCTTCGCCATTGGATCTCACGGCTCTGATACCAATTTGATACGATCCGGGGATCGAATCAATCAAATCAGAATTTGAAGGTGGAAAAAATTAAAAAGTTGGGATTTTATGGGAATTATAATGCGAAGAACGAAGAATTGATTGATAACTGAGTCTCTTTCGAGAGGAGACTCGCTCTCCAAATGTTTGATGAATGGACAAAAGTCTAAAATCCTTCACGAAGGATGCCTAAGAGTTCTTCACAAAATAAGCATAAAAAATAATAAAGGCGGCTAGTCCTAATTAAATAGAAAAGAGGGGATTTACTAATCTAGTCTGAAAAGACTAGAATACCCCTAAACCTACTAATCCCACTACGCGGTGTCCACACGCCTTCTTCGTCGCACGTACGTCACCAAGGGTGGACCCGCCCCTTCGGGAGGTGGGGCCGTGCGTGGCAATGATGCGCCCGCATCATAAACCTAATGTTATTTTGATATGTTGGAATGTCTTGTTGAAGTTGTTTCAGTAACAACATTCTTAGCATAAGCCAAATGATCAAACCTGTTAACATGCATTTTGATTAGCATAGCTTTATGTCTTTCTCAATGCCTAAACCTATGCTATTGCTTAGAGAAGATAAGGATCTGTTTGATTGCAAGGGAAACCAAAATATGAAGATGGTTGTGGGAAAAAACGCTATTTGATTCTCTCAATTCCTTTGTTTTGCTACAAAAATGCACAATGCTAGCCCATAAAACGCATGCCACATGAGGTCTTTGAGGAAAACCAATAGAAGTGGGAATTTTTATCTCACACACACACACACACACAGAGAGAGAGAGAGAGAGAGAGAGAGAGAGAGAGAGAGAGAGAGAGAGAGAGAGAGAGAGAGAGAGAGAGAGAGAGGATCAAATTGAATAGTTCCGATCAAAGTTTTAGGTATCGGTTTCGGTGTGGGTATCGCTCCGACCAAAATTTAGGTTTCGGTATTGGTATCGTCCGTTTCGGTGGGTTCGGAAGCAAGTTTTGGTTTCGTCCGTATCGGTTGTCACACCCCGCTTCCCAAAATGGGTACGAGGACGAAACGAAGGTCCGCATGGGTCAGAGCTGTGAGACTCGGGCCCAATAAGCGTATGTAGAGATACCATTTAATTATAGGTTCTTGCATATAGAAGTTCACAACAATAAGAATAAGAGTACTCGAAAGGAAATTGCATTCATTAATGAAAGAGATAATATCAAGCATTATATCAAGTCTAATAAAAGAAACCCAAGCATGGCGACAACTGCAAAAAAGGAAACTAATGGTGCGACGCACCTAACCTAGACAAGAAGTAAAAGCGGTACTACGCACCCAAACTAGAAAGTAGTAACCTCCGGAAGACAGCAGCGGTGAGGGACCTCTAGGCATGGTCCTCGTTTAGAATGTACTCCGGGTCAACGTCCTCCGGCTCCAAGTCCTCAAGTAAGGCCGGCTCGTCTATGTACTCTGTCTCGGTATCTGACGTACAAAACCCAAGAGAAAAGGAGCTGTGCGTCAGGTAAAGTCTACAAGGAAATGTTAGAAGACTCTACTGCAAGTGTAAAGGAATTTAAAGATGACATTTTACTGTTGATTTAAAATGAGATGATGCAACAACATGACATGTATAAGTAAGGAAAAGTAAAGATGGTGCAGAAAGTAAACGTGGCAGGCAGAGTCGTAGCGTAAGCTACCAAGACAAGACTAGACGAGACTGTGTGACATCAAGCGACTCGACACCAAGAGGGTTCACGCCTTCAGCTAGAAAGTGGCCAAACTCTCTAACCTGGTGGCCGCTCAACCCTAGCCCACCCCAAGTACTCAAGACAAGACCCCAGGATCACTCTCTCTGTCTTGGAGAGTGTCCTTATTGCCCGCAGGCTGTGCAAAAAAAGTCGTGAATGCTGTACATGTCATGACATGAGTATAGTTGTTCTAGGGTGTCCACACGCACACACACAGATATTTCCTAGCATGCTTGCAGTTTATACCTAGACTTCGTTGTCAAGTCTAGGCTATCATGAGTGGGTCCCAGGCGCTATCATTTCACGTCCGGTCCGCTTGTTCAATAATTTTACAGTTCTAAGAAAGAAGTGGCCTAGATTTGGCCGTAACTACGCAAGTGGGGGCACTTGCCTGCGGTGGCGAGTAGGACGTCTGTCGGAAGCGTCTCGTCTCGGTCGGCGCGTCAGTCAACGTCCGCTGTCACAAGTCAACGGCAGGTGTCAGGTCGCGTTTTAGAAGTTCCTATTATGGTATGTTTCTAAGTTAAGCGGGGCTATCCTAACAGTTCTAAGTCAAATTTGTAAGATCAGCTTATCCGACGATTCTATCCTATGTGCACAGTTAATATAGTCCGATCGTCGATTCTAGATTAGCATGATATTTTAATGGTGCGAAAGGTAAATTTAGTGAGTTAGTTGACGATTTTTACTTATGGTTCGATGACTTAATGTTTGGATTGCTACGAGTGAGAGGACTATCCTAGTGCGACGAACGCGCACATGTCGACGTCGGATCTGAAACGATGGCGGTGCTCGGTGTCCTCAACTGCGGATAGCACTGTAAGGATCGTCTCGAGATCGTCTCGAAATCGTCTCGGTTGCGGGTAACGCAGCGAAACGGCACGGCAACGGGAACGGCGTCGGGATTGCTTCGGTTGCGAGTAGCGCAACGAAACGGCACGACGATGGCAACGACGTCGGGAAAGAGCGCGAGATCCGCGGTGTGCGTGGGCTCCTAAACGCACAGGGGCTGTCGGGGTAGGAGGAGGCCGAAGGGGTCGCGCGGCCTGAGGGGTGGTCGGAGCAACGGCCGGCGGCAGCTAGGGAAGGAGAGGCCGGCAGCTAGGGAATCTTGGGCGGTTTCTTGCGGCTGTTAAGGGGTTTTCGACGGCCTGAGTAGTCAAGGGGGCCGGCAGTAGGTAGAGTAGGTCGGAGGGAGGTCGTCGGCAGCGGGGGGTCGCCGGCGACGGCTGTGCGGGGGTGGCCGGATGTTTAGAGGAAGAGGGGAGAGGTGCCGGAGTTGGGGTGGTGTGCGGAGCTCTTGGGAAGGCCGGCGGCAAGGTGGGGCTCGGTTGCGTGAGATGTAGGAGGGTGGCGGCTGATCGTTGCTTGGAAACCCTAGGCTAGGTTACGGTTCTAATAGATAAGAATTGCTAAATAGGATGAAAATGGAGTGTAGTTTAAGTTGATTGGAGAGAGTGTGTGAGAGAGGGGGATGGTAGATTTAGGGTGAGAATAGCTAGCAGAATAAATAATGTGATACGTATGAATCCTATTAGATTTAGATTTAAAGTTTGAAATTCGAATTAGATTAGGCTAATTGGGTTTAAAAGTAATTAGTGTGATAGGTCGGGCTAACGATGTCCGAAAATTACGAGAAAAATATCGGAATGACCGTGACGACGAGAGGCTCGAGGATACGGCGATCGGTCACGCGCTAGGTTCACAGAAAACGATAATAAAAATATAAAGCCATACGTCGAAGTCTAACGGTTAAGACACCTCTTCAATCAAAGCTGATTTGTGCGAGAATGACTCGTGAAATGACGTTCACTAAAAATCCCACAAATAACTACTCTCTTTGAGAGTCACTACATATAACTTCGCACGTTTCAGATACAAGAGGAGGTCAAATAAAATACATGTACGAAAAAGAAAGTACGCGCACGAAAAACACACGGTCGAAAAGCGACCGTTACACCCTACCCACCTTTAAAATGATTCCGCCTTCGAAATCTACATCAACTACTGCTCAGGGAAACGATGCGGGTAGCGCTCTCTCATCTCATTCTCGCGCTCCCAAGTGGACTCTCCAGATGATTCGTTCCACCACATCACTCTCACCAGGTCGACTACCTTGTTCCTCAACTGCTTCTGTCGACTGTCTAAAATCTGCACTGGCTGCTGCTCATAGGTCAGGTCCGGTCGAACCGTGATCTTTGAAAAATCCACAGTGTGTGATGGGTCACTGACGTATCGACGTAGCTGAGATACTTGGAAAACGTCGTGAACTCCCTCCAAAGATGGTGGCAGAGCAAGGCGATAAGCCACTGCGCCCACACGCTTCAGCACATCAAACGGTCCAATATACCTCGGACTCAGTCTTCCCTTCTTGAAACGAATGACTTTGCGGTTCGGAGAAATCTTCAGGAAGACATGATCTCTTGGCTGAAACTCCAAAGGTCGCCTCTTGGTGTCGTCCAATGCTTGTAACAATCCTGCACAATCCGAAACTTATCCCTGATGTCTCTCACGACATCTATAGCTTCTACAATCATCTCCGGACCCAACAGCTCTCGGTCTCCGATGTCATCCCAGCTCAGTGGCGATCGACATTTCCTTCCATATAGGGCAGCAAACGACGTCATGCCAATGCTCGCCGGGTAGCTATTGTATGAGAGCTATGAGCCTCCATCAGCAGCTCATCTCTAATGTCACTTGCAGGTACGCAGAGCCTACTGCCGTACCTCAGCGATCCATCCTCATGAATAATAAAATCCGTCCGAAATCCAGCTTCTACATGTCTTCTGATCCTCTGCAGTTTCGGGTCTCCTGCCTGAGCTGCCTTGATACGATCCACGATCGTAAACTAAATCTGCAAATTCATCAACGAAACGATCTCTCCTGGTAGGACAACCTCAATGTCCATCCCTCTCAGCTCCTGCTGCATTCTCCAGTCGGCGGTATACATCATCACTGCGGGGAGTCTGCTTAAAGCATCTGGCACTACATTCACCTTCCCCGGGTGATACTGCAGATCTATCTCATAGTCTGCCATCAGCTCCAACCATCGTCTCTAACGCATGTTGAGCTCCTGCGTAAAAATGTACTTCAAGCTATTATGATCGGTGAAGATTTTCACGCTCACTCAGCAGGAAGTGTCTCCAGATCTTCAACGCAAATACAACCGCTGCTAACTGCAGATCGTGCGTCGGGTAGTTCTTCTCATGATTCATTAACTGCCAAGAAGCGTACGCAACCACGCGACCATGCTGATGTAAGACGCATCCGAGACCCTTGTCAGATGCATCACAATAAATTTCGAAGCCTCCGCTTCGATCCGGTACAGCCAATACTGGTGCTGTGGTCAACTTCTCCTTCAAAATATTGAAGGCCTTCTCACAATCCTCAGACCAGACGAACTCCATATCCTTCCTCGTCAGCTTCGTCATCGGTTCCGCAATCCTCGAAAAATCCTTAATGAACCGACGGTAGTAGCCAGCTAAACTAAGAAAGCTCCTGATATCTGATGCTGACTGCGGGGTCGGCCACTCGCTGACTGTTCTGACTTTCTCCGGATCTACAGATATGCTATCTCTGGACACCACGTGTCCCAGGAACGCGACTCTAGGGGTGGCAAACGGGCGGGTCGGGTCGGGTTCGGGTCGGGTCGGGTTTGACCCGACCCGAATAAGGGTAAACCCGAACCCGACCCGAATTAAATTCGGGTCAGGGTTCGGATACCCGAACCCGACCCGGTCGTAACCCGGGTGACCCGTACCCGACCCGGTTTGTCTTACGGGTCGGGTACGGGTCGGGTTCGGGTCGGGTTTGATGTGAAATAGTGATTATTTTCAAAAAAGGTCGGATTCGGGTCGGGTCCGGGTCGGGTCCGGGTCGGGTTGGGGTGAAAAGAGTGAAAATACGGGTCGAATTCGGGTCAACCGGGTCGAGGGGTCAAACCCGTACCCGACCCGGATTTTTATCCGGGTCTGTCGGGTTGACCCGAATTCGACCCGACCCGGATTGGCCCCTACCCATACCCGACCCAAGAGGCCGGGTTCGGGTCGGGTCGGGTCGGGTCAATTTTGCCACCCCTATGCGACTCTGTCCAACCAGAACTCGCACTTACTAAACTTGGCATACAGCTTATGACGTCTCAGTGTCTCCAACACTGTCCTCAGATGACGGCTGTGCTCCTCTTCAGACTTCGAGTAAATAAGAATGTCGTCGATGAAGATGACGACGAACTTATCCAGGAAGTCATAGAAAATCAAATTCATCAGGTTCATAAACATTGTTGGAGCGTTGGTCACACCAAACGGCATGACTACGAACTCATAGTGTCCGTACTTCGTCCTGAATGCCGTCTTCGGAATATCGTCCTTCTTCACCTTCAACTGATGGTACCCGCTCCTCAAAATCTAATTTCGATAAAACTCTCGAACCTCCAAGCTGGTTGAAAATATCATCAATCCGAGGCAGCGGATACTTGTTCTTCACAGTCACTGCATTCAGCCCTCTGTAGTCCACACACATCCGGCGGGATCCATCCTTCTTCACCAATAGAACTGGTGTACTCCAAGGTGACACACTAGGATGTACGAAACCCTTCTGCATCAATTCGTCCAACTGTTACAGTAACTCCTCAAGCTCTGCAGGAGCCATCAGATACGACGTCTTCGAAATAGGTTGCGCTCTTGGCATCAGATCTATACTGAACTCCAAGGCTCTGTCGGGTGGCAAAACTGAAATATCATCCGGGAAGTCGTCGTCGAAGTCTCTGACGACTGCTGGTCTACTGATCTCCATCTGCTGGCGACAACGATCGACTCCTCCGGCTTGGCCCAGAATCTAACGGGCCCAAGCGATCGTCCTTTGCTAAGGAACTCGAACTCCGGGTGGCCTGGGATCCTGAACACTACTTTCTTGCTGCGGCAATCGATCGAAGCATGGAAATCTTCCAACCAATCGATGCCGAGAACAACATCGAAGTGTGGCAGATCACGGACAATGAAGTCGGCATAAAGCTCGTGTCCACTGATCACCAGTGGAATTGAGCGGCATCCCAAATTAACCGTCACCACTTCGTTTCCAGTAGTGATGTCCCAACACTTAGGAAGTGTATGGGTGGGAATGGAGTGTTCTATTACGAATCTCTGGGTTATGATGAACATGGATGCACCGGAGTCGAACAAGGTTAATGTCGGGTAGGATGACACTAAAATGGTGCCTAAGATAAAGAGATCATAACTAAGGTCACACTAGGGTCACTAATCTAGCCAGCAAGGGTTATTAGACTTCACACTGGATATTAAATGAATGCGTGTACTTTTATTGTTCTGAACTTTTCGCATGACCTGCATGGGTCACCACTAAAACCTGTCACGTCCCACTTTCCAAAATTGGTACAAGGACGAGACGAAGGTCCGCATGGGCCAAAGCTGTGAGGCTCAGGCCCAATAAGCGTATGTAGAGATACCATTTAATTACATGTTCTTGCATATAAAAGTTCACAACAATAAGAATAAGAGTACCCGAAAGGAAATTGCATTCATTAATGAAAGAGATAATATCCAGCATTATATCAAGTCTAATAAAAGAAACCCAAGCATGGCGACAACTGCGAAAAAGGAAACTAATGGTGCGACGCACCCAACCTAGACAAGAAGTAAAAGGAGTACTACGCATCCAAACTAGAAAGTAGTAATCTCCGGAAGATAGCAACGGTGAGGGACCTCTAGGTCTAGTCCTCGTCTGGAACGTCCTCCGGCTCCAAGTCAACGTCCTCCGGCTCCAAGTCCTCAAGTAAGGCCGGCTCGTTTATGTACTCTGTCTCGGTACCTGACGTACAAAACCCAAGAGAATAGGAGCTGTACGTCAAGTAAAGTCTACAAGGAAAGGTTAGAAGACTCTACTGCAAGTATAAAGGAATTTAAAGATGACATTTTAATATTGATTTAAAATGAGATGATGCAAAAACATGAGGGTTCACGCCTTTAGCTTAGAAAGTGGACAAACTCTCTGACCTGGTGGTCGTTCAACCCTACCCCACCCCAAGTACTCAAGACAAGACTGTATAGGACCACTCACTCTAGCTCGGTGAGTGCCTCTATTCCACGGTCTGCAAGGCCACTCACTTTGTCCTGGTGAGTGACGGGCTTCCCGTAGGTGAATCTGTACCACTCTATAGGACCACTCACTCTAGCTCGGTGAGTACCTCTATCCCCACGGTCTGCAGGGCCACTCACTCTATCCTAGTGAGTGACGGGCTTCCCGTAGGTGAATCTGTACCACTGTATAGGACCACTCACTCTAGCTCGGTGAGTGCCTCTATCCCCATGGTCTACAGGGCCACTCACTCTGTCCTGGTAAGTGACGGGCTTCCCGTAGGTGATTCTGTATCCAGGATCACTCTCTCTGTCTTGGAGAGTGTCCTTATTGCCCGCAGGCTGTGCAAGACAAGTCGTGAATGATGTACATTGCATGACATGAGTATAGTTGTTCTAGGGTGTCCACACGCACACACACAGATAGTTTCTAGCATGCTTGCAGTTTATAATAGACTTCGTTGTCAAGTCTAGGCTACCATGAAGGGGTCCCGGACGCTATCATTTCACGTCCGGTTCTCTTGTTCAACAATTTTACAGTTCTAAGAAAGAAGTGGCCTAGACTTGGTCGTAACTACGCAAGTGGGGGCACTTGCCTGCGGTGACGAGTAAGACGTCCGTCGGAAGCGTCTCGTCTCGGTCGACGCGTCGGTCAACATCCGCTGTCACAAGTCAACGGCGGGTGTCAGGTCGCGTTTTAGAAGTTCATATTATGGTATGTTTCTAAGTTAAGCGTGGCTATCCTAACAGTTCCAAGTCAAATTTGTAAGATTAGCCTATCCGACGATTCTACCCGATCTGCACAGTCAATATAGTCCGATCGTCGATTCTAGATTAGCATGACATTTTAATGGTGCGAAAGGTAAATTTAGTGAGTTAGTTGACGATTTTTCTTATGGTTTGATGACTTAATGTTTAGGTTGCTACGAGTGAGAGGACTATCCTAGTGCGACGAACGCGCACGTATCAGCGTCGGATCTGAAACGGTGGCGGTGCTCGGTGTCCTCGTCTCGGAATCGTCTCGGCAAAGGTTTGAGGTCTCGGTTTCGGTCTCAGTTTCGGTCTCTCGAAAATTTAAGTTTCGGTATCGGTATCGTCCGTTTCGACGGTATCGGACGTGTGTTTCGGTTGATCAGTATCGGTAGTTTTAAATATATAAAATCTATCAGATACGTAAAAAAACTAAAGTAGCTATAAGTTTGCCTTGCACACCCACCGTTTTACTTTGCACACGTACCACTTATTTGCAAGTTTGCCTTGGAGTTGCTTTATGCACCTACCATTTTGCTTTGTGCACATATCACTTATTTACAAGTTTGCCATAAAATATCTTACTCTACACATCTACACAGTACACATATAACTTATTTACAAGTTTACCATTCAAATTTCCCAATTCTCTCTCTCTCACGTCATTCTCTCCCTCTCTCTCTCTCACGGTCTACTCTCTCTCTCACGGGAGCAGCAGGAGCGGCACGGGAGCGGCAGCAGGCGGTGCAACAGCAGGCGGCGGCAAGGCGCGGCGGCAGGCGGCGCGGCGGCAAGGTGGCCCGACGAGGTAAGTTTGATTTTCCATTTTTTTTTCAGTTTCTTCCATGTTTCTTCTTCTTCCTCCTCTTATTTTTCGATTTTGTTCAGTTTCTTTCACATTTGCTGGGGTTTCGGCCAGTTTCGCCCGATACTGGGCGAAACCGGCCGAAACCCTAGGGTTTCGGCCGATACCGATTTTATGCGTCAGTTTCGGACCGGTACTGGGCGGTACTGGTCCGATACGCCCGATACCAAGAAGTATCGGGCGATACCTCAAACCATGGTCTCGGCTGCGGGTAGCGCAGCGAAACGGCACGGCAACGGGAACGGCGTCGGGATCGCTTCGATTGCGAGTAGCGCAACGAAACGGCACGGCGATGGCAACGATGTCGGGAAAGAGCGCGAGATCCGCGGCGTGCGTGGTCTCCTAGACGCACAGGGGCTGCCGGGATAGGAGGAGGCCGAAGGGGTCGCGCGGCCTGAGGGGTGGCCGGAGCAACGGCCGGCGACAGTTAGGGATGGAGAGGCCGGCAGCTAGGGAATCCTGGGCGGTTTCTTGCGGCTGTCAAGGGGTTTCCGGTAGCCTGAGGAGTCAAGGGGGCCGGCAGTAGGTAGAGTAGGTCGGAGGGAGGTCGTCGGCAGCGGGGGGGGGGGGGGGGGGGCCGGCGACGGCTGTGCAGGTGGCCGGATGTTTAGAGGAAGAGGGGAGAGGTGCCGGAGTTGGGGTGGTGTGCGGAGCTCTTGGAAAGGCCGGCGGCGAGGTGGGGCTTGGTTGCGTGAGATGTAAGAGGGTGGCGGCTGCTCGTTGCTTGGAAACCTTAGGCTAGGTTACGGTTCTAATAGATGAGAATTGCTAAATAGGATGAAAAAGGAGTGTAGTTTAAATTGATTGGAGAGAGTGTGTGAGAGAGGGGGATGGTAGATTTAGGGTGAGAATAGCTAGCAGAATAAATCATGTGATACATATGTATCTTATTTGATTTAGATTTAAAGTTTGAAATTCAAATTAGATTAGGCTAATTGGGTTTAAAAGTAATTAGGGTGATAAGTCGGGCTAACGATGTCCGAAAATTACGAGAAAAATATCAGGACGACCGTGACGACGAGAGGCTCGAGGGTACGGCGATCGGTCACATGCTAGGTTCACGGAAAACGATAATAAAAATATAAAGCCATACGTCGAAGTCTAACGGTTAAGACACCTCTTCAATCAAAGCTGATTTGTGGGAGAAAGACCTGTGAAATGACGTTCACTAAAAATCCCACAAATAACTACTCTCTCTCTGAGGGTCACAACGACATGTAACTTCGCATGTTTCGGATACAAGAGGATGTCAAATAAAATACGCGTACGAAAAAAAAGTACGCTCACGAAAAACACACGGTCGAAAAGCGACCGTTACATCGGTAGTTTTGGTATCGGTATCGGTATCGGTATCAGAGCTACTTTCCTGTATTTTTGTGTATTTTCCTGTACATTACGCATTTGTAACAAAAAATAACTAATTAATAGGTATAAAATAACAATAATAAAAATTGATGAGTCATATTTATGGCATCGTAATACAAAAGCTGAATAAAATACATCAAAAGATACAAAAATGAAGAAAATAAATAAAAGATACAATTCTTGAAATAACCGCCATGACTGTCTGGGTATCCACCGGAATACGATTTTTGAAATATTTCTTATATATGATAATTTCCCCTCCCTTCAATTCAAAAGCCAAAATTTCAACGGTAAGCCTCCCAAATACCAGTAATACAATAAAATGGCCAATATGATGCGTATAGATAATAGAATTATGTAAGTATTCAATCCGTAGTTTGAATGAGACGTGCATGTGGACATATGCAATGCTTATGATACTGGCATTTAACTTGATTAATGAGGAAAGCAACTCGATTGATTTCTACATTAATCAGATTAAAAGCCAGTATCATAAGTACTGCATATGTCCACGTGCACGCCTCATTCAAACTACAGATTGCATGCTTACATAATTCTATTTCCTACACACCTCATAATGGCCATTTTTGCAGTATTACTGGGGTATTCGGGTGACTTGCCGTTGAAAATTTTCTTTTGAAGTGAAGGGAGGGGAGATAATCACATAAAAGAAATATTTCAATACTCGGCATTTAAATGTGCCATCTCACCGGGCATGGCCTCGACTTGAAAAGGGAACATGAAGACGCATTCACTTTGAAAAATCTTTGCACGGCCATCTTTTGGTGCTTCGAAACATGTCATCACATCGATGGTTAACTTGTAATCCTGCAACGAGTTAACATGAAAAATGTTGTAAGCAACTATGAAATATAGCTAACAAGTATGAAATACATCTAAAGTTTATGAAATACATCTAAAGATCTACATGTATTTTTCTGTATTTTTCGGGATTTTTTATTTTCTGGTATTTTTCTGTATTTAGCATTTATGAAATATAGGTAAAAAGTATGAAATACAGCTAAAGTTTATGAAATACCTTTAATGATCTGCATGTATTTTTCGGCATTTTCCGGCATTATTCTGTATTTTTCTGTATGTTCATATATTTTCATGTATTTTCATATATTTTCATGTATTTTCTATTCACATTACTCATTTGAAACAACAATTAACTAATTAATAGATATAAAAGAACAATAAAAATTGACGAGCCATAAATCTGAATTCATAATATAAAAGCTATACAAAATACATCAATAGATACAAAAATGAAGAAAATAGATAAAAAGATACAAAAATCTCATTCGTAGTTCTCATCATCAGACTGTGGTCCATGGTAGTATGGAGGATATGAATACTGCATCTGTTCCTGACCTAAAAAGATATCCTGTTATCATATGCTGAGGGCCGGCTCTGTTCGATGAAATGCGTGTCATGACTGCCTTGACTGCTGGACTGCTCGGTCACGTTCGGACCGTACCTGTATCGACTATTATAATCAGCATATACATCAAAGTGTCTGTACGGTGCGCAGTAACCACCATGACTGCCTGAGTATCCATCGAAATACGATTCATGAATGGCAGGAATATCATAACCTCCATAATAATCAAAAGAACGTTGATACCCTTGATATTCAGAGTGTCTACTGTAGGGATCGTCCCCCCGTTCTTCACTGTGGTGCTGCCTATCATGATCTCTATACCCATGCGAATATTGTGTATCATAAATATGGTCCCCACGTCTCTCAGTAGGGCGAACAGATGCTGATGTACCACAACCTCTATCTGTAGGACATTGATCATCGGGAGACGAAGCATCATCGCTATCGTGTCGAGCCTGAGTGGATGCCTTCTATCGCTTGTACGTGATATTCGCTGGGGCATGATTTGGCCGCAGCTGGTTGCTTTTTATACGTTCTGCTTTTACAAGCGCCTCGTCCAATCAAGGATTATCTCTGTCATTGCGCATCATGTATTCTGTCTCCCTGGTCCATTCCTCCAATGGATCATCCTCATGGAAAATCTGATCCAAATCGATCAGCTGGTGATCGTCCTTCTCGCTCCTCGCATGTCTATGTCTCAGTCTCATATTATAATGCACATAGACCAGCCTTTTAAGGTGTTCCATTATTAGCCTGCTCCTGGTGTTAGTGTGAATGATTAAGAAGGTGGTCCAGTTTCGCTCGCTGTTGGACGAAGAGACTGTTTGGCTCAAAACACGCACAGCTAAGCGTGTAAGAGTTGGAGCTTGCTCTATTCCAACGCTTAACCACCATTGAGCTGCAAAAAGTACCAGTGGTCAGAAAAGATGGATCATTTTATGGGGAACTTATAGAAATCTAATATCCATATAGCTACCTGGTGTGACCCTTGTTATCACCACCTTAGCGGAGCCGAAATAACCAACTCTCATCTTATATGCCTCCAGCTACAATTATCAATCATAATTTTAGAATGTGAACTACTACATCGAATCATATATCAACATAAAAATATCAGAATTTCATTTACATCTCTGTCAATGTCAATTTGCTTCGAGATGTCTGGTACCAGCCTCTCGATCACGCATCTGAGTCCAACTAGCACCTCGTTGTCGTTTGTTGCATTAGAGGAGCACTGAAAACGAGGATTCAGAAAATAGCCTGCAGCATGAATATCTTGATGTAGCTGCTTATCTCATCTCTTGTCGATCATGTCCCACCATTTTCTGTATCTCTTACCAATATTCTTTCGAATTTCCTCTTTTACACAATTCATGGCCTTGTAGAGATACCCCATCTCGGCCTTATCAGCGCTGTCAACCATTCGGAGAACCTTCACCCGGGGCTCAAATACGACGATGACATTAGAGATAGCCTGCCAGAATTCATCGCCATGAATCAGATCGTACATGTTTCCAACAGTCTTATCTTTTGGTTTAAGCATTGGAAAGTTATCGGACCAGTCCATGGATGTGATCATTCTCCGCAGGTCATCTCGATGCGCATACAGAGAGTCCAAAGCAATGAAGTGAGTCGCAAATCTTATTATCGCGAGCCTGATCAACTCTTTTCCACACATCTCTCTTCTCATCAAGCTGTGCACACATCCTTTGTTGTATATGAATCATGTTACCATCTGACTTTGTGTGACGATATTTTTGACTACTTCTTTTGCCATGTCAGAAAATATCAAGTCGATACAATGCGCCGCACACGGGGTCCAATACAGATGGTGTCTCTTTCGCATCATCAGCTGCCCATCTGACTTGTAGTTTGTCCCGTTGTTTGTAACTACTTGGACTATTCTAAGCTTTTCAATTAGTTCTACATATTTGTCCATAAGATCAAATATGTACGGGCCGTTTTGGAATTGGTCGGTTGCATCCACAGAGTCCAGGAACACCGTCTCGTGGGTCGAATACACAAGGAAGTTAATAATCTTCCTTCTGTTTTGTGTTGTCTAGCCATCGCACATCAGTGTGCAACCATACTCATCCCACTGAACATGAAAAGCTTCTACATAATTTTTGATCTCTTCACACTCCATGTCCAATTATGTGTGTGCCAGCTCCCAAGCAGTGGGTGGAGCAACGCCACGCCCTGATCGCCACGCCCCGATTCTGTAATAGCATCCACCATGGGCCTGTAATATGGGCTATTAGTCACATTGTATGGGATGTGGTTGAAGTAGAAAAATTTGTCCATAGCTCGGCCGACATAGGCCTTGACATTCTTCATAAAGGTATTCTTTATGGTTGACTGAGATTTATCCTTCTTCGTCAGAGAAAAAGGGTCGGCACCGGGTCTGAAAGTACCGGCTGGTTTACCGGTTGGCTCAATATCGCGAGTAGAACCGCACACGAACATACCGGCCATTCGGCCGGCACGACTACCCGATCTGGCTAGCCCAGAGGCCCCAGACCCAGACGATCCTGCCCCTATCCTTCTGCACTCACTTCTAATCTCTTCTTCGGCAAGTTCTTGCCTACTTCTTCTAAGAGCTCTTCTAAGGTCTCTCGCCTCGTCGATGTCATCCTCATACTCATCTGAGTCATCTGATATTTCCTCCGTCGTCTTTGCCCTTATCTCCTCCTCGATCCTCTTCTTCTCAAATCTGGCATGTACCCTTTCATTCATCTGAAATACGTGTGCTCTCATCTCTTCACGCACTTCTTTCGGTGCCTCGGGGCATGTCTGCACATCCCCGGTAATTTCCGCCAAGTGTTCCATAAGGCGAGACATGCCTCCATGCATTTCTTTCCGGCAATAGTTGCACCTTACTTGTCTATGGTTATCTGTGATCATTTTACAATAAGACCATCCAATATCCATCGTCTTCTCCTTTGGAGTTCTTTGGTTCTTTGAGACATTTAAATTACTGCAACATATAACAAGGGAAAAATTGTAGTTAAAAACTTATTAGGAAGTTAAAATTATTCTGTATTTCTTATTAGGAAAATAAAAATTATTAGGAAGTTAAATTGTAACTTAGTATTTTATGTATTTCTAACCACTTTTTATATTTTTAGTATTTAAGAGTTATTACTTATTAGCATTTTTAGTGGAACATTTCTAGTTTCTAGTACCTATATAATTTAGTATTTCTTTAGTAGTTTAAGTATTTCTATTGTAAATTTCAAATCCTTTTTATAATTTCTAACATATTTTTACTAGAAATTATAGTAGTTTTAGTATTTAAGATTTACTTAATTACTTATGTATATATTTAGTAGTATTATTATTTTTACGAATATCATTATTTCTTTAGTATTGATTAGTATTTCTAAAGTATTTTTCTAAGTTATAACCCCTTTTAATTTTTAGTATTTCTTTAGTATTACATTATTTCATTAATGTTTTAGTATTTTAAGTAGTATATAGCATGTATTAGTATTTGTGAGAGAATCTAAGAATTATTAAAAATTATTAAGAATTAGTATTTACGATTTTTAGAAGTAATTTTAGTATTTTTAGAAATTTTAGAAATTTTATTTAAAATTTGTAAATAAAACATGCTATTCACATTATTGGTATTTTAACATAAAACTCATATGAATTAGAACATAATAACATAATTTTTTCTAGAAGTTTTAGAAATTTTAGTATTTAAAATTTACTAGTATTTTTCGTCCTTGAAGTATTTTTCTAACCTCTTTTTTACTAGACTTTTTCACATTTTCAAGTATTTCTTAGTATTTCATACAAGTTTTTTATGAAAATTTTCATATATTTAAGTTTCATATTTCTTATTTGGCATTTTCAAAAAAAATTTAGTATTTTAAAGAATTTTCTACCCTCTTTTTCACTAGAAATTTTCAAATTTTTTAGTATTTAATAGTATTTACTATTTAGTAGTAGAAAGTGCTGTATAAGTATCGGTATCGATTTACTATAAAATTTCTTATAAATACTAGTAAATATTAAATATATGAAATTTTTTAGTTTTAGTTATATAATTTGTTAAAAAATTAGTATTTTTTGTATTTCTTAAGTATAATGTATGTATCATTTATTAGTATTTTACTATTTTACTACTTATATTAATTTCTAACATTACTAGTATTTTATTAGTATTTGTTAATATTATTAGTATTTTATGTATTATAGTATTATCGCTTTAGTATTACTTTAATTATAAATAGATCTGCTATTCACAACACACATTTTCCTTTAAACACACGCACTCATTAATAGGGGATGGCAAACTTGTAAATATAATTACCATAAAGTTGAATGTGAATAGCTGTCCTCTTAGATGTCCAAAAAGTTTATAGTGTTTACAGGTTTGCTATTCCATTTGTTTTAACTATAACAAGGTTAATGGCAAACCTGCAAATAATGCGAAACGTTCGTGTTTTTTGTCATTAACCCTCTGTGAGTGCGGTCTAAAATTACGCATCGGTCCCTTTTTTAGTTCGGTTATTTACAAGTTTGCCATTCTTTTCATTTCTTTGTCACCGAAGCAAATGGCAAACTTGTAGTTTAATGAAAATATATGGTTAATTTCGTAATAGGTTTTAAATTAAAACTTTAACTTAAACGTTTACTACTGTAAACTTTTTGTCGACTGCTCCTTCATCTTCGAGGCTTCGCGGCGATGTTGCTCTGCTCCTTCGTCTTCAAGTCTTCGCGGCGACGCTGCTCCTTCAAGTGCTCGCTGATCTTCGATCGCGACGTCACTTCGAGATCTCACTGCTCTCTCTCCACGAAAACCCCCAATCTCGAGGCATGAGGTATGATTTCTCTTCTCCCATCTCATTTATAGCCGTTTTGCTCCTATTTTTTTCATTATTGAGTCTCATAAAAGCAATTTTTTGTTTTTTTCTGTTCATTCACAGACGATACTGTGATTTCACGGGTTTTTGAGAGTCACGGGGATTTTTCTATGCTTTCACGGGGTGTTGTCCTCTCCTTTTTTTCTTTGATCACGTATATTGGCCGGAACCCTGTATCGCCCGATACTGGGCGATACTGGGCGGAACCCTAGGGTTCCGCCCCCAAACCGATTCCAAGACCCATGTATTGGACCGGTGTACCTCAAAACCTGGTTCCTATCATTCAAAAAATATGAGAATGTATATTTTTTGAGGCCGCATATGAAGCTTAGTCACATGTCATATGACACCCATTTCTTATTATATATATGAGCGAGCAAAACCACTTGGATTCATATATGAAATTCTCATCTTCTTCAAAAATTATGATACTAGTCTTTTTATCATTCAGTTATTTTTTTTAAATCCTTAGAACCACATTGACTTCAGAAAGTGGAACCCCACTGGACTGGTGCATGCATGCAAAATGCTCGCAGCCTGCTGTGTTCTGCCAGGTTGTGATGCATCCACTCTCTTGTAATTTAAAATGGATGTTCCATCTTGGACACATGCTGCATCTGAAATTTATACCTGCTTGATCATGTTGCTAATCATATTAGGAGTAAATACCACCCATTCATTCAAGAGTGATGTTTTTTTGTTTAATTTTGTGGGTATTGCTGATTTTTATTTAGTCCCATGTTTTAAAAAATTTCCAGAAAACGCATTGGTTGTGTTCACTTCTGTATAAATTTTATTTTCAGGTACGCATATTCGGAGGAAACAGGTGATGACTTTGATGAGGATGGAATCTCTCTCACTGGTGCTGGTGCCAAGGGAACAGGGGACATATTGAACATGCTAGAAAGGAAAGAAAGGAAGACTGCGGAGCATGTATTTGGGCTAGGAGATGACATTGAAGAGGACAAACGTGAATGATAGGTGCTTCATTGCAAAAATTAATTCTGTAGCTGGATGTGTGATTCTGGTATGTCTGCGGATATGCTCTTGCCATTTGTTATTATATTCCCTGAAAATGGCATGCCAAACCAATAACTGAAGTTATAAATAAACAATGGGTTCATTGCTAGTTAAGCCTGACATAAATAAAAATGACCGTACAGATGCATTATGTAGTTATTATCCAAGTGCTATCATTTGATAGGTGCGTCTATCTACGGTGGACGAATAAAACATGTGACATCAACTTGGAAAAGTCATGTGGCATTGCCACCAGATCAGAGTCTACATGGCATATGTTTAAACACTGATGAAAAATTTCAGATATATTTAATGTTGAACGTCATAGTTAACCAAATTCTATGCATTGACATAATAATAGAATTTACCTTCTTAGATTGAGTCATTTTACTATATTGCTAAATCACCATTTAGAGGAAGTATAGGGAATTAAAGTTTGGAACAGGTTAGAGAGTGCGGGAAATGGACTCACAATATTAATCTCTCCACCTGGTTGTTAGTATTATTTATTAGGGAAATGGACTCACCATTATACACAAAGCCCTCTACATATAAGTATTGCATTCTGACACTTTCCTTCAAGCTGGAGCATATATATTATACTTGCATAGCTTTTCATAAGTAAACTGATCTAGGAATCACCAAGTGGTTTCGTCAGCAAGTCTTTTTGCTGATGTCCTAAGGACACATATTGAGTCTCCAAAATCGTCTGTTCCATCACATTCTCGTTAACTAAATAACAGTCAACCTCAGTATGCTACATATGCTGATGGAGTGTAATGTTTTCTGTAATACTGATAGCAGCCCTATTATTGGGATATTATGGCATGGGTAGAGGAACCGAAAATTACAACTCTTTTAGCAGGTATCTTACACGCACTAACTTACAAGTGACGTTTGACATAGCCTAAAACTCTAACTTGCATTGGATCGTGACAATACACTCTATTTCTTACTCTTCTATGGAGTTGGATTATCTCCAACAAAGACGCAATATCATGTAGTAGACCTGTTATCAGTCGACGGTCTTGCCTAATCAGCATTCGAAAATGTCGCTACTCGATCCGGGCCACAATCTAAGGAGTCATCTTCCTAGTGCATTCTTTTAAATATTGATGGATCCTAAGCATTGCCGCCCAATGACATGTCTGAGGTGCTAACAAACTGACTAACTACACATTAGATATGCAATATCTGGTTTAGTCACAATGAAGTAATTAACTTTCCAACTAATCTTTTGTATCGTTCTGGATCCAACAATAACTTCCTCTGGTATGGCAGTAGTTTTGAATTGGGATCCACAAGCAACGTTACAAGTATACTTCCAAATAATATAGTCTCTAAAACATACTTCTTCCAAGAGTGGATAATTCTGAAGTTCTTATGTGTTACTTCTATATATAGAAAGTAGTGTAATGGTCCCAGATCTTAGGTTTCAAAGCATTACTGTAGCAAAGATTTCAATGGGTTGATCTATTCGGTATCATCTTTAGTGATCACAATATCATCTACATAAACAACCAACACAATGTCCTTCCTTCTATGCATATGAAAGAAAACTGAATGATCATTTTGTGAACTTTGCAACACGAACTACTGGACTACAATGGCAAACCGATCAAACCAAGTTCGTGGAAACTGCTTTAAAACATATAAGGAATTATTATGACATCAAGTCTACACACATGTATGAGGCATAAGAACCAGCCTATGTCAATGTAGTTGGGCTTGAGCTTGCATTGAGCTATTTGATGGATCACTGTCTTTATTTTATTAGTTTTATTATTTAAATAGTTGTTTTAGTCTCATACTGGTTGTGAGATGAGATGTTTCTATTTGTAAGTATATAAATATGCTCCAAACTTATTCTATTTTCCGTTGAAAATTTTCGAGGGATTTAAAATTCTCGGCCTAAGAAAGGTCTAATTTGACCTAAGAAATGTCTAATTTGATGAGAAGTCAAATTTCTTGGTGAGAAGCCTTGAAACCCTACATTAAATGTTCTTCCCTAAATTTTCACAAATTTTCCCAAATTTTTTCAAAATTTCCTTATTCTACATCAAATTTGGTATTAAATCGAAATTCCTGACTTTTCCTAATTTTTTAGTTTTAAAGTAGATCTCTGTTAGAGTTAGATACAAAAATTCTCTCTTGCCAAGCCCTAGCCATCATTTTCCCACAAATTTATGCAATTCTAGTTTTGCTTGAATTTTTTGTGTTTTTATTTAAAAAACCAAGAGAGTCCCAAACCCCACTATTAATCTTCTTCCTCTCAAAACCCTAACACTAACCCTAAAACTTGAAACTACCGCTGCCTTCACCGTCACCATGCTTGCTCATTATCGTCGCTATCTTTGCCCATTAGCAACCATCGATGTCGCTACCATCTCCTCGTCCAGATTCCACCACAGTGATCTTTAATCACTACCGTTGCCTTCGTCAACGTTGACCAGTGACCTCGGCATTATCCCTAACGTTAACTGGCCACATTAACCCTTTAAACTTCATCATCATCCAAGGAGAATTGTTGATGAAATCAACTGAAAACTATGTCTGCGTTGATTGCTACAGTGATGGCTCTGTTGAGCTAAATCTGAGTGCAAGCCGAGCCGACCAAACAGTTCTAGCTGAGCCAATGGTGCTGACATGAGCTGACTTCAAGACGCTTGAGTCGATACTGTTCATCGGCTCAACAGGAGCTGATGGAGCCGAAACGAAGCTTACCCGAAATACGAAGCTGACCAGAGATAATCTCATTCTGATTGGATGTTAACCAGTCAATAGTTCAAATCAATGGCTGATCAAGCCGTCAGTTCCAGTGCGGCTTGGCTATTTTAGAGCACTTTCAGGTGCATTTTCAGCTATTTTCAAGTACGTCCTGCTGTTTTAAGGATTCTGGAGCTTTTTTCAGACAAAATTTAGATCTGTTCAAGCCAACTACATGCGAACTTAAATAAGTATGCATATGAATCTTCCCGGGACATGTTCATCTCCAGTGCTGTCAACATTCTCTGGCATGCAAACTTAATCCGTTGAACTTTAACCCTAGTACTTACATTTTTTTCCATCAATTTTGTTGATGTTACTTTTGCTTAAATAACCTAAAGAATACATGAACATATGACTTAAACAAACCATTGAGCCATTTTATTGATTTCCTTGCATCCTTGGGGTTACTAAAAGTTTATTGTTAAAAGAAGAACCACCCTAGATTGCAGGAGATTCACAAATTACCATAGCACAATTTAATTGATAATTGATTTGTCACACATTGCAATCTCGTAACTCTGTTCTTTATAGGCAAACATCACTTGATTACATTTTTAAAAAATGATGTATTCATTTGCAATAGCCCAAATCTGAATTATTTCTGTGAACTTTGCTAGCTAATCTCTTCATAAGCATCACATCCACATGGCCTGCATCAATAGAAACATAGCACTAGAAAAGTGTGGTTACCATTTTATTTAAAACATATTTAATCAAATAAAAAAGATAATACAAAGATATAACCCTCATATTTGCATAGTGAGTCACACATTTAGAATAGTTTTCATTGCATGATTACCTATGATGTTAGAGCCTATTAAACCTCAGATTCCCTAGTCACTATGAAGCCTGTGATGGGACCCGCGTCTACACGCGCAGGCGCACTCGCAAGTCGCACGCGCATGGGGGGCCGGCCTCACCCTAGGGGCGTTTTCGACTCTTTAATCTATTATATTTTAATGGCAAACTTGTAATTAGATTAGATGTGGGTTTATTCTTAAGCTAGGGCTAGTCGTCATATTGCTTTATGCTTGATTATTGAATTGTTCTTGAGGGATTTCTTAGGAGAGTGCGGACGTCCTCGTTTATTGGTGTCTTGGGAGGGTGGTTGTCCCTTTGATTGTAGTAGCTAGGCTATCATTTTTATTCCCCTTTTTATCTATTTATTTCAAATTTGGTTGAGTTCTATCAATTTGGTATCAGAGCGCATAACGATCCATGGCAGCTTCAATAAGATCACAAGACAAGTTCGACACTTTGGATGCGAAATTTACTAGCGAGATCGAAGGGATAAAGAAATCCTTGGCGGGAAACGATGAATCCATGGCAACATTGACGGCTTCCATTGAAAAATTGACAGCGAAACAAGATGAACAATTCGCACAATTGATTTTTCAATTGACGACCAACGCGGGAAAAGATGGAAAAGGTGACGGAAACCCTAAATCAGCGATAAAGGCGCTACATTTGGACAAGTGGAAGGAAAAGATAGAGCTTTTTGATGCGAAAGCCGTCCACGTGGAGGAGGAATACGACGAGGAGAAAGATGGATGGCCATGGTGGAAGACTATTGAGAGAGGATCCGTCGAAGGGCAGAGAAGGGCTGCCGAACCCACGACATCAAGCGAGAGGCGTCCGAGCCCAATCTGGGCGGGGGCAGCCGCCCTGCCCCGGAGGAGCTCCAGCAGGGCCGGCCGGGCCCTGCCGCCTTCCGACAGGGTCGGCCGACCCTGTCGAACCCCAGGAGGGCCCACCGGCAGCCCCGGCAAGGGCCGCCTGGGGTCCGGCAGGTCGCGACAGCAGCCCCTTGGCAGCCGCCAGGGGGTTCCAGGAGCGCTGAGCCTCAGTCCGCTGTTTTTCGGGCTTCTTTAACACGTCTAGACCATGAGGAGCACTTCCCGTCGTACAACGGCTATCCAGGGCATGCACACAGCGATGGGTTTCACGGATGAAGGAGGAGGCGGTTACTATGACAATGAGGGGATGTGCCTACGGTGGAGGTGTTGATGGAGGGGGCTATGGGGGACGTGGTGAAGGACCCCGAGGGGGTTATGGAGATTGTGGTCGGGGGCCACCAGGAGCATATGAGACACACCAAGAGAGGTGGCAGTACTACCATCAGCCTAGATATGACGGGGGACGAGGGGATCAGTGATTCAATATGGACAGATTGCGGAAGTTGAAGATGCATGTATTCAATGGGTGGACCCGGTGTCGTGGATCTACATATCGGAGAGATATTTATAGTCTCTCGCATGACTAAGGAGCAGAAGCTGGAGGCAGCAGGTATCTGTCTGGATAGAAAGGCACTCGCTTGGTTTCAGCGGAAGGATGCGAGGCGTCCTTTTCGCTCGTGGAAGGAGATCAGGGATCAGATTGTGGAGAGGTTCAGGGACCCCTACTTGGAGAACGTGAGGGAGCAGCTGATATCACTCAGGCAGGAGGGCACAATGAGAGATTACCTAGATAGGTTCGAGGCCCTATCAGGACATGTGCACGGGGTGACGGATGAGACGATGGAAAGCACCTTCATGAAGGGGTTGAAGGCCACTATTCGAGCAGCGGTGCGTATGCAGAAGCCCTAGATTCTGATGAAGGCCATGGAGTATGCTCAGATGTCGGAGGATTGGCAGATGGAGGAGAGGAAGGCGAGGGGTTGTTGGAGTGGCCCAGTTGTCCGCAGTCAGACATCGACAGGAGGTCAACAGAGAGCCACGACTGGATCTGATCCGGCCACCAAGGAGAAGAGTATTGCACCGCAGGCTGGGGGGCCTGACGCGGAGAAGCGACAGAAGGGCCTATACTTTGATGCGACGAGCGGTTCACACCAGGCCACAAATGTGAGTGGCACAAGCTCCAGGTACTGCTGCTGAGGATGAGGATGACGAGGCTGAGGTTGAGGACGAGACCGCTGAGGTAGAGGAGTCTGAGGGCCACCAGTTAGACGTGGCGGAGGTTTCCCTTAATTCCGTGGTGGGGTTCACATCGAACCATACCATGAAGTTGCGGGGGCATATCAACGACCAGGAGTTGACAGTACTTATCGACAGTGGGGTGACCCACAATTTCATATACAGGAGAGTGGTGGCCCAGCAGGAGCTTCAGCTGACAGACTGTGGCAGCTTCCGTGTCATGATGGGGACGGAGAAGGAGAGCAGTCAGGGAGTTTGCAGAGGACTAGTGCTGACATTAAAGGGGTGCATCTGATAGCGGACTTCTTGCCTCTAAACTTGGAGAGCACCGACGTCATCCTAGGCATGACGTGGCTACAGAAGTTAGGGAGATGTCGATGAATGGAAAACTGCTCAGAATGGAGTTTCAGGAGGAGGGTAGAGCAGTCACATTACATGGGGACCCCAGCTTATGCAGAGTATTGGTCTCACGGAAGATTATAGTGAGGACCATTCAGACAATGGGCGGTGGATACTTAGTGGAGTTATATTCATTGACGGGAGAGGGAGGCGCTAAGACCAGTGGAGAGCAGCCCATTTTAGGAGAGGTACTGCAGCTGATAGGGTAGTTCGAGGTCTTTCAGGAGCCCTAAGGTCTTCCACCGCCGAGGGATTACGAGCACGCCATAGTACTGCAGGAGGGGTGTCCTCCATCAGCGTGAGGCCTTACAGTTACCCCCAGCATCAGAAAGACGAAATCGAGCGGATGGTGGCAGAGATGGTGTAGGCGGAAGTGATACAACTTAGTGTGAGTCCCTTTTCCAGTCCAGTGCTGTTAGTGAAGAAGAAGGATGTGAGCTGACGTTTCTGCGTGGACTACATGGCCTTGAACAAGGAGACATTGCCAGATAAGTTTCCCATACCAGTTATTGATGAGCTCCTGGATGAGTTGCATGAGGCAGCCCTATTCAGCAAGATAGATCTCAAGTCGGGCTACCACCAGATCAGGATGCGACGGAAGGATGTGCCCAAGATGGTGTTTAGGACGCATGAGGACCACTACGAGTTTCTAGTCATGCCTTTCGGCTTGACTAACGCACCAGCTACCTTCCAGGCTTAATGAACAAAGTATTCCGCCCTTACCTGAGACGATTTATACTAGTTTTCTTCGATGATATATTGGTGTACAGTCGTGCCTTAGAGGAGCACTTGGACCACCTGCCGGTCGTGTTCCAGGAGCTGCAGTACCATCAGCTGTTTGCGAACAGAAAGAAGTGCTTATTCGGACAGCCACAGGTGGAGTATCTGGGGCATGTGCTATCGACAGACGGGGTGGCAGCGGACAGATCGAAGATTGCGACGATACTAGACTGGTCACGTCCCACCACCCTCAAGGGGCTGCAGGGATTCCTAGGCTTGACAGGATACTACCGCAGATTTGTGTAGGGATATGAGACTATCGCATGGCCACTGATCGAGCTACTTAGGAAGGACCAGTTCATTTGGGATGAGGTGACGACACCATTTGAGGCCTTGAAGAAGGCCATGGCCACTATGCCAGTTTTGGCGTTGGCAGGCTTTTCCAGACCTTTCGTGGTAGAGGCGGACGAGTCGGGACATGGATTGGGAGCGGTATTGATGTAGGATCAGCGGCCCTTAGCGTATTACAGTCAGGTGTTGACAGCTAGAGCCAGACGGCGGTCTGTCTACGAGAGGGAGTTGATGGACATTGTCATGTCCATTCAGAAGTGGAGACCGTATTTGTTGAGGAGTTTCCTGTTGCGCACGGATCAGAGGAGTCTCAAATACCTATTAGAGCAGCGCATGGTAGTAAATGAGCATCAGAAGTGGCTGCGGAAGCTGATGAGATACATGTTTGAGATTGAGTATTGCCCCGGACTAGAGAACAAAGCGGCGGACGTCCTTTCACGATGAGAGGAGATGGAGTTAGCGGCATTGGCGGTTTCAGCATTACAGTATTGGGAGCCACTGTAGCAGGAGGTTGAGTAGGACCAGGACTTGGCAGGCATATGGGCGACACTATTGCTGGGATCTATAGAGTATCCAGGTTATACTATTCAGGAGGGACGGCTGCTACATTGGAGGCGATTGGTTCTGCCGAGGACTTCGACATATATATCGACCATACTCCAGGAGTCTACAGCAGCGCCGTAGGAGGACATTCTGGTGTCCTCAAGACTTATCAGTGGCTAGCGAGGGAGGTCTACTGGAAGTGAATGAAGAAGGATGTAGTGAGGATGGTTGCAGAGTGTGATGTTTGTCAGCGTCACAAGTACCAGGCGATGGTTTCGATGGAATTACTACAACCGATGTCTTTGCCCGATCGTGTGTGGGAGGAGCTTTCCATGGATTTCATTGATGGACTGCCGAAGTCGGGAGTATATACCGTCATATTTGTTGTGGTAGACCGCCTCAGCAAGTATGCACACTTTATACCACTCCGGCATCCTTACAGCGCAGTGTCAGTAGTGGAGGTATTTGTGAGAGAGGTCATCCGCTTGCATGGGTCCCCGAAGTCCATTGTCTCTGATAGGGTACAGTTTTGAGACGGCGTACATCCTACAATCCGCAGACAGATGGCAAGACTGAGGTCGTCAACAGGAGCGTGGAGACATATCTGCGGTATTTTATTTCAGAGAATCCCAAGAAGTGGGCACGATGGCTGGCATGGGCGGAGTACTGGTACAATACGTCTTATCACACTGCAGCCAAGACGACACCTTTCGGGATTCTGTATGGCCGTGATCCTCCATATTTACTGCACTATGGGCAAAAGACGACACCAATATCCGATGTGGAGCAGTATTTGACAGAGAGAGATCAGATTTTGGAGGAGCTGAAGCTCCATTTGGCTAGAGCTCAGTAAATTATGAAGAAAGGGCAGACCTTCACCGCAGAGATGTGCAGTTCGCAGTGGGAGATATGGTGTACCTGAAGCTGACCCTACAGGCAGAGATCCTTGGCCCACAGGAGGAATGAGAAGTTAGCGCCGCGATATTTTGGACCTTTCGAGGTCAAGGCAAGGGTGGGACCAATTGCTTACAGGTTGAGACTATCCCATGATCCGTTATTCATCCGGTATTCCATGTGTCGCAGCTTCGCCAGGTTATCGGAGACCACAAACCTTCGCCCACCCTTCCGGAGACATTGACAGATGATATAGAGGTGAAGTTGGAGCCTGAGGTGCTGAAGGGGGTCCGTAGAGGGAGCACTGGAGAGCGCGGGGTTCTGCTGCAGTGGAATGATTTGCCAGAGCACGAGAGCACATGGGAGCCCATGGACGTGATGACGCATCAATTTTCAAATTTTCACCTTGAGGACAAGGTGGCTCTTTGGGGAGAGAGTAGTGATGGGACCCGCGTCTACACACACAGGCACACCCGCAAGCCGCGCGTGCATGGGGGCCGGCCTCACCCTAGGGGCGTTTTCGACTCTCTTTAATCTATTATATTTTAATGGCAAACTTGTAATTAGATTAGGGGGGGTTTATTCTTAAGTTAGGGCTAGCCGTCATATTGCTTTATGCTTGATTATTGGATTGTTCTTGAGGGATTTTTTTAGGAGAGTGTGGACGTCCTCGCTTATTGGCGTCTTGGTAGGGTGATTGCCCCTTTGATTGTAGCCAAGTTATCATTTTTATTCCTCTTTTTATCTATTTATTTTCAGATTTGGTTGAGTTTCTATCAGCCTGACACTAACCAAATGCTTAAGGAGATATTTGGCTGGATAAGCACTTTAGAAGCATGTATATATGCGGGTAGAATTATGTCATGCGAGCTTAGAGACCATGTTTACAACATAGAACCAGGCCCAATCCAAAGCAACATGACCTAGACAAGAGAATGATTAGGAATATGTTAGACCCAGGCGGGTCTAACCCCAGCCGCACCAGGGGCCCAAGCCCATGGCCGGCCGCATGCCCCCTTTGCCCTAGTTGTTCTTATATATATGGGGTAGCCGTCTATAATTTTCTCATGCTTGATATTTGATATTTTCTATTGAGCGTCCCTAGGTTTAGATCTTAGATTAAACGAGTGCGGACGTCCTCTTCGGCGTCTTGGGAGGAGAGCACACCTCTTTTGTGCTCAAATATCTTGTTATTTCTATTGTTTTCTCAATAAAAATCATATCTTTTGTTGGTTCCTAACATTTTGGTATCAGAACGCGTGACGATCCATGGCGGCCACGACAAGGTCGCACGACAAAATTGAGGCGTTGGAGGCAAAGTTCTCGAGCGAAATCGACGGGATCAAGAAATCGTTGGCGGCAAACGATGAATCCATGGCAAAGTTGACGGCTTCCATCAACCAATTGGCGGCGAATCAAGCGAAGTACGATGAACAATTCGTACAATTGATAGGAACCCTAAATCAATTGGTGTCGAACAACAAAGGGGATGAGAACCCTAATCCGACACCAAAGGCGACACCTTTGAAGAAAGAAAAGGAAAAAGAGGAGACTTTGACCCAAAATCAACCCTTTTTGGTGGAGGAATTAGACGAGGACGAAGACGAGGAGCCATGGAAGATCAACTACCGCGAGAAAGTACGGCGGAAGGCGGTGGAGAGCCAAAGGGGCGGCGGCGGCCCTAGCCGTCGCTATTGGGAGCAAGGCGAGCCACGGCCGAACCCCCAAAACAGCAAGGGGGTTCAGCCGCCACCGGAAGGAGGCGGGAGGGCCTCCCCCGTCTGCGGGGACCCCCGGCAGGTGGGCCCGTGCCCCGCCTGAGGTCGGCGGGGTCCGGCGAACTCGCCGGACCCCCGGCAGGGCCCACCGGCCCTGCCAGAGGCCCGACGAGACCTGCATGCCCTCCGGCATGGCCGGAGGGCCCCTACAAGAACCCGCCAGGGCGGGACCCCGGCAGCCGCCAGGGGGGCGGGATGTCTCCAGCGAGAGCCCCAAAGGGGGCGGGAACCCCCCGGCAGCCGCCAAGGGGGTGGGGGCCTTCCGACGAGCCCCAAAGGGGGCGGGAACCCCCTGGCAGCCGCCAGGGGGGATGTGGTCGGCGAGCCCCAAAGGGGGCGGGAAACCCCCTGGCAACCGCCAGGGGGGTGATGTTCACGGCCAGGGCTCGAGGGGGGGGGGGGTTTTCGAGCCCCCGGGCAGCGAACAGATGTCAGGATGGCGGATTTCAGAGGGGAAGACCCCCGCGGACAGCTTTTGGGAGGGTTTTACGACCCTTCTGGACGGCGGCCAGTAGCGGATGACCACTTTTACAGAGACGGACACGGTGGGGACCATTATTATAATGGCGGTGGTGGCTACGAGGCAGAGTTCGGCGATGATGCAGGTTGGGACGACTTAGAGGGCCGGCGGGGAGATTACCGAGGAGACTATGGGGTCGCGGAGGAGGACCACCCAGGCAGTACGAGACTCTGGACAAGAGGAGGCAGCGCTACCGGCCACATCACCGAGAGGATGGGAGGCCCGAGCAGGGGCACTTTGGAGGAGATTGCAGAGTCCGGAAGCTGAAGATGCCGATATTTTCTGGGGAGGATCCACACGCCTGGTTGTTCACAGCGGAAAGATATTTCGCGACGCACCACATGACCGAGGCCCAGAAGCTGGAGGCAGCAGCCATGTGCATGGAAGGAAGAGCTTTGGGGTGGTTCCAGTGGATGGAGAGGAGGCAACAGATCCGGAGCTGGGAGGAGCTGAAGGACTTGGTGCTGGAGAAGTTTAGAGACCCCCGTTTGGGGAACCTACACGAGCGGCTATTTGCCCTCAGGCAGGAGGGGCCGGTGCGGGAGTACATCGAGAGATTTGAGACATTGGCAGGGCGATTTCATGGGGTGTCGGACGAGTCACTGGAGGGCACCTTCCTGAAGGGGCTGCGACCTAGTATTCGAGCTGCGGTGAGGCCATTCAAGCCTCGGGGGCTTTCAGAGGTCTCGAGATGGCGCAGATGGTGGTGGACTCCCGGACTGAGGATAGAAGTGGCGGGGGCAGCTACAGTGGGCAGTTACAGCGGGGCTCCTCGACTGGAGCAGGCAGAGCGGGGGCCAATACTGAGGCAATACAGGTGGGACTGGAAAAGACGGGAGAACAAAACAACCCCCACCAGCTGGCGGTCCATTCCGAAGGATGACCGATGCGGAGATGAGGAAGAAAAGGCAAAAGGGGCTCTGTTTCAGATGTGACGAGCACTTCACTCCCGGACACCGCTGTGTGGATCGAAAGCTGCAAGTGTTGATAGCGGAAGCCGACGAGGATGATGAAGGAATCGGAGGGGAGGACGACTCCCACTCGGATTAGCACCGCCGGGACTTGCAGGCACCACCTTGAGGACAAGGTGGCTCTTTGGGGGGAGTATTGTTAGACCCAGGCGGGTCTAACCCCAGCCGCACCAGGGGCCCAAGCCCATGGCCCTGCCGCATGCCCCCTTTGCCCTAGTTATTCTTATATATATGGGGGTAGCCGTCTATTATTTTCTCATGCTTGATATTTGATATTTTCTATTGAGCGTCCCTAGGTTTAGATCTTAGATTAAACGAGTGCGGACGTCCTCTTCGGCGTCTTGGGAGGAGAGCACACCTCTTTTGTGCTCAAATATCTTGTTATTTCTATTGTTTTCTTAATAAAAATCATATCTTTTGTTGGTTCCTAACAGAATATTAATGTAGAAGCATCCACTTTTGATGATCGCCTTGATCTTAAGGTTTTAATTAATTGGATGGCTAATATGGATCATTGTATAAATTGTACATTATGTTGGAAGAGATGACGATTAGATTTGCCAAGATGAACTAATTAGATTAGATAAATTATTTTGGTAAAATATCGAGCGGCTATTAACTAGTGGGAAGCAATCTGATGGGCCTGGGACCAAACCCATGCGGGTTTACACCCGCCGGCCCAGGCCAGCCGCCACACCCCCCTCTAGCCGACCCCTTGCCACACCCTCTTTTTTGTACTTGCCCTTTCCGAGTCCTCCTTGGAGTAGGATTCCCCCTCCCGCCCCGAGTCCTCCTTGGAGTAGGATTCCCCCTCCCGCCCCGAGTCCTCCTTGGAGTAGGATTAGCCGGACTAGTCCTACTTGGTTTAGGATTGTCATGGTTTCTAGTATAAATAGGGGGTAGCCTTCTCTTATTTTCTCATGCTTAATATTGGAATATTTCTATTGAGCATCCATTAGGAGTAAACGAGTGCGGACGTCCTCTAGGCGTCTTGGGAGGAGGGCACACCTCTTTTGTGTCCAATTATCTTTTTATTTCGCTTGTTATTTTCTAATAAAAATTCCATCTTTGTTAATTCCTAACAATTTGGTATCAGAGCACGCGACGATTCATGGCGGCTTCCACAAGATCGCAAGACAAATTTGAGGCGTTGGAGGCAAAATTCACGGGCGAGATCGATGCGATCAAAAAGTCGTTGGCGGGGAACGACGAATCCATGGCCAAGTTGACTACTTCCATCTCCCAATTGGCGTCAAATCAAGCAAAACACGACGACCAATTCGCGCAATTGATGGGTGCCTTGAATCAATTAGCAACAAACCCTAAAGGAGAAGGAAACCATAACCCATCACCAAAGGCGGCACCTTTGAAGAAGGAGAAAAAGAAAGAAGAGATTTTTTCCCAAAATCAACCCTACTTCGTGGAGGAGTTGGACGAGGACGACGCCGAGGAGCCATGGAGGGACGACTACCGCGAGGAGGTGCGGCGGAGGGCGGTACAAATCCAAAGAGAGGCCGGAGGACCTAGCCGCGCGACAAGGGGGACTCACGGCATGGGAGAAGGAAGATCAGCCCCCCACGGCACGTGGGGGGGTCGACCAGCTGCGGAAGGGGACCCGGGTCACCCCGCCGCCACCTGCGGGCTCAGGCAGGGGCGGCGGGACCCTGCCTGGGCCCGCCAGGCTCCGGCGACCCTGTCGGAAGGCCGACAGGGTCCGCCGACCTTCCATGGAGGGCCCAGGGGCCCGCCGAGCCTGGCCGAAGGCCGGCAGGCCCCTGTGGGTCTGCGACAGGGCAGAAACCCCTCCTGGCAGCCGCAGGAGGGGGGCGGGGGCTTCGGACAGCAGGATAGGGGGGTTTTTGAGCCCCCCGAGCAGCGGACCACGACGACGAGAGGCCGCAGACAGATTTCGGGAGACTTTTGTGACCCTCCAGGGCACCGACCAGCACTTGATGATCCTTTCTACGGCCATGGACGCGGGAGAGGCTATTACTCCGACGGAAGGAGTGGATATGAGGCAGAGTTCGGCGATGACGCCGGATGAGACAACTTTGAGGGGCGTCGCAGAGGTCACCAGGGAGACTACGGGAGTCACGGAGGCGGGCCACCCCGGCACTACGAGACACTGGAGGAGAGGCGTCAGCACTACCGTCCGCCGCCCATACAGGAGGGGAGACCCGAGCAGGGGCGTTTTGGAGGAGATTGTCGCGTCCGGAAGCTGAAGATGCCGCTATTTTCCGGAGAGGACCCACACGCCTGGTTATTTACCGCAGAGAGATACTTCACGGCCCACCACATGACCGAGGCCCAAAAGCTGGAGGCGGCAGCGATCTGCATGGAGGGGCGTGCTTTGGGATGGTTCCAGTGGAGGGAGAGGCGACAGCCGGTGAGGAGCTGGGAGGAGCTGAAGGATATGGTGCTGGAGAAGTTTAGAGACCCCCGGCTGGGAAACTTGCACGAGCAGCTTTACGCCCTCAGGCAAGAGGGGTCGGTACGGGATTACATCGAGAGGTTCGAGACACTGGCCGGGCGAGTGCATGGCGTCTCAGACGAGTCACTGGAGGGAACCTTTCTGAAAGGGTTGCGCCCCAGCCTGCGCGCAGCAGTGAGACCCTACAAGCCTAAGGGGCTTTCGGAGGTCATAGAGATGGCACAGATGGTTGAGGATGCGCAGACCGAGGACAGGCGTGTCCAGAGCAATTTCAGTAGTCAGACAGCGAGAGGCGGTCCGTCTGGGACGGGAGGAGCTGGCACCTCGGCAGGGGTGGGGCAGGCGAACCGAGAGAATGCGGGGGAGAAGAGTAGCACACCACTACCTGGGGGCAGTTCAGACGCATGACGGACGCAGAGATGAGGGACAAGAGACAGAAGGGCTTATGCTTCCGGTGCGATGAAAGATTCTCACCAGGCCATAGATGCGCAGGGCGCAAACTCCAGGTGATCCTACTGGAGGACGACGAGGGCGAGTCTGATATCGAGGAAGAGACCGCTGCGGCAGAGGATGAGCTTGAGGGCCAGCAGTTGGACGTAGCGGAGGTGTCCCTCAATTCCGTGGTCGGGTTCACACCGAATCATACCATGAAGCTGAGGGGAGAGGTCGGAGACCAGGAGGTGACGGTGCTGATCGACAGTGGGGCCACCCACAATTTTATTTCCAGGAGGGTGGTGACACAGCTGGGCCTTCAGCTGACAGATTGCGGCAGCTTTAGCGTGATGATGGGGACAGGGAAGGAGAGCAGCCGTGGAGTTTGCCGGGGTTTGGTTCTGACCATGCAGGGGATACAGATTATTGCAGATTTTTTTACCTCTAGACCTTGGGAGCACCGACGTTATCCTCGGCATGACTTGGCTCCAGACTCTGGGGGAGATGACCATTAACTGGAAACTACTGCGGATGAAGTTTCAGGAGGCCGGGCGATCGGTGATACTACAGGGAGACCCCAGCCTCTGCAGGGCATTAGTCTCTCTGAAGACCATGGTTAGGCCCATTCAGACGGAGGGTGGCAGATATTTAGTGGAGCTGTACTCGCTGACCAGGGAGGGATGAGCCGAGGCCAGTTCCGAGCAGCCCATTCCGAGGGAGGTTCAGCAGTTGATGGGGCAGTTTGAGGAGATATTCCAGGAGCCTCGGGGACTTCCACCGACACGGGACCACGAGCACGCCATTGTTCTACGAGAGGGGGTTTCCCCCATTAGCGTGCGGCCCTACCGATACCCTCAGCACCAGAAAGATGAGATCGAGAGGATGGTTTCAGAGATGGTGCAGGCCGGGGTAATCCAGCCAAGCATTAGCCCGTTTTCCAGCCCTGTTCTATTGGTCAAGAAGAAGGATGGTAGTTGGCGGGTTTGCGTGGACTACATGGCACTGAACAAGGAGACGGTCCCGGATAAGTTCCATATACCAGTGATTGATGAGCTGCTAGACGAGCTACATGGAGCGACTTGGTTCAGCAAGCTAGATCTGAAGTCGGGCTATCACCAGATTCGGATGCGACAGGAGGATGTGCCAAAAACGGCGTTCAGGACGCATGAGGGCCACTACGAGTTCCTGGTCATGCCCTTTGGGCTGACCAATGCCCCGGCCACCTTTCAGGCTCTAATGAATAAGGTATTCCGTCCCTTTCTCAGGCGGTTCGTTTTGGTCTTTTTCGACGATATCTTGGTGTACAGTCGTTCGCTGGAGGAGCACTTGGACCACATGCAGGTAGTTTTTCAGGAGCTGCAGTACCACCAGCTTTATTTGAACAGGAAGAAGTGCCTGTTCGGGCAGCTACATGTGGAGTACCTGGGACATGTGGTGTCAGCGGGAGGAGTAGCCGCCGATAAAGCTAAGATAGCGGCCATGCTGGATTGGCCACGACCTACTACTCTCAGAGGGCTGCGTGGCTTCTTAGGGCTTACAGGTTACTACCGCCGCTTCGTAGAGGGATATGGGACGATCGCCTGGCCATTGACAGAATTACTAAAGAAGGATCAGTTCCATTGGGGTGACGAGGCGACGACAGCTTTTGAGGCCCTGAAAAGGGCAATGACCACGGTCCCGGTCTTAGCATTGCCCGATTTCACCCGACCTTTCGTGTTCGAGGCAGACACGTCAGGACATGGGCTGGGCGTGGTACTGATGCAGGACCATCGTCCTATTGCATACTACAGCCAGGTGTTGACCACCAGGGCCCGATTGCGGTCAGTCTATGAGCGGGAGCTGATGGCGATAGTCTTGTCCATTCAGAAGTGGAGACCTTATTTGTTGGGACGGAGCTTCATCGTTCGCACGGAAGAGCCTGAAGTACCTACTTGAGCAGCGGATGGTAGCAGAAGAACATCAGAAGTGGTTGCGCAAGCTGATGGGTTACAGATTCGAAATAGAGTACCGTCCGAGACTAAAGAACAAGGCAGCTGATGCTTTATCCCGGCGGGAGGAGGAGACAGAGATATCAGCACTTACCGTATCCATCCTGGACGATTGGGGCCCACTGCAGCGGGAGGTTGAGACAGACCCGGATTTGGCGGCTATACGAGAAGCTCTTTTGCAGGGGTCGACTGAGTACCCGGGGTATTCATTGCAGGAGGGGCGATTACTGTACTGGGGCAGACTAGTGATACCAAGGACTTCTCCTTTCTTACCGACCATACTCAGAGAGTTCCACGGCAGTGCTATTGGAGGACATTCTGGGGTCCTCAAGACCTACCAGCGGTTATCACGGGAAATTTACTGGAAGGGGCAAAAGAAGGATGTGGCTAGGATGGTGGCGGAGTGTGACGTGTGCCAGCGTCACAAATATCAGGCTATGTCTCCAGGAGGATTATTACAGCCACTATCCCTACCAGACAGAGTGTGGGAGGACCTTTCTATGGATTTTATTGAAGGGTTGCCTAAGTCGGGAGGGTTCAGCGTCATTTTTGTTGTGGTAGACCGCCTCAGCAAATATGCTCATTTTATCCCACTTAAGCATCCTTACAGCGCTGTGTCAGTGGCTGACACTTTTGTGCGCGAGGTTATCCGTCTACATGGTCCCCCAAAGTCCATTGTTTCGGATAGGGACAAGGTGTTCCAGAGTAAGTTTTGGCAGGAGCTTTTTCGCCTACAGGGGACATCATTAAAAAAGAGCACTGCTTATCACCCCCAGACAGATGGCCAGACAGAGGTGGTCAACCGCAGTGTAGAGACGTATCTGCGATGCTTCATCTCGGAGAATCCTAAGGAGTGGGTTCGCTGGTTACCATGGGCAGAATATTGGTACAACACTTCATACCACACGGCAGCCCAGACGACACCCTTTAGGATTTTATATGGCAGAGACCCTCCACACTTACTTCATTATGGGCAGGAGACGACCCCGGTTTCTGATGTGGAGCAGTACTTAGCTGAGCGGGACCGGGTTCTAGAGGAGCTGAAGCTCCATTTGGCGAGAGCTCAGCAGGTGATGAAGGCTCGGGCAGACCTCCACCGCCGAGATGTACACTTTGAGGTGGGCGACATGGTATATATGAAGTTAAGGCCCTACCGGCAGAGGTCGGTGGCTCATAGGAAGAATGAAAAGCTGTCACCACGATATTTTGGGCCTTTTGAGGTCGAGGCACGGGTTGGATCGGTAGCTTACAGGTTGCGCTTGCCGCCAGGATCGACCATTCACCCGGTATTCCATGTTTCACAGTTACGCCAGGCTATTGGCCCCCACACTTCTTCTCCGACATTGCCCGAGTCACTTACTGCGGATATGGAGGTTGGACTGGAGCCAGAGCTACTGAAGGGGGTACGCCGGACCGACACAGGCGCGCGACAGGTCTTGTTGCAGTGGAAGGATCTACCAGAGCACGACAGCACTTGGGAGGACATGGCTGATATGGTGTTGCGATTCCCAGATTTCCACATTGAGGACAAGGTGGCTCTTTGGGGGGGAGTATTGATGGCCCTGGGCCCAAACCCATGCGGGTTTACACCCGCCGGCCCAGGCCAGCCGCCACACCCCCCTCTAGCCGACCCCTTGCCACACCCTCTTTTTTGTACTTGCCCTTTCCGAGTCCTCCTTGGAGTAGGATTCCCCCTCCCGCCCCGAGTCCTCCTTGGAGTAGGATTCCCCCTCCCGCCCCGAGTCCTCCTTGGAGTAGGATTAGCCGGACTAGTCCTACTTGGTTTAGGATTGTCATGGTTTCTAGTATAAATAGGGGGTAGCCTTCTCTTATTTTCTCATGCTTAATATTGGAATATTTCTATTGAGCATCCATTAGGAGTAAACGAGTGCGGACGTCCTCTAGGCGTCTTGGGAGGAGGGCACACCTCTTTTGTGTCCAATTATCTTTTTATTTCGCTTGTTATTTTCTAATAAAAATTCCATCTTTGTTAATTCCTAACACAATCACGTATATAGATATGTGATAAAATAAAGGGTTAGATGAAGGAAAAATATTTATCTACCCCCTATCATCGACTCATTGACCAATAGTAGAGTTTGTCCTAGGATAATGAGCATGTGTTCCATTACATTGCACGATTTGATTAGTACTTAATGTGATGCGGTGTGACAAAAGATATTGATGTGACTTTGTTTAGGTTTAGATCTAACTTTTGATCTGACACCTGAAAGTGGCTTATCATTTGTGAGGTTTACACATTAGAGCACGCATATTAGCACATGTAAGATCTTGATAGTATTAATAAATTACATATGATTAAACACATTGACTCTCGAGAACTGTCTATCCGTCCAGCACAAACTGATAGTAAACCGTCACAATACGAGTTTTAGTTCAAGGCAAATCCAAGACTTCCTACTAACAGGAACGAAAAAGGCAAATGAGTAATGTGTGAGATTTCTATGGTCCGATCATGCATACAATGTTACAAGTATCAAGGTTATCATCACTTCATAGGTCAATACCCATCTATGAATCTATTTGTAGACGACCTTGAGGAAGATAAACAAGAAGAATATAAGAAAGAAGTTTGTTATAACGAGATCGTACAAACTCGTATTTTTTCATTCATAAAGGTAAGAAAATCAAGTTGAATCTCATTCAACCTAATATAGTCGCTCTAGAGAAGAAGAAAGAAGCGATGAAAGTAAAGTGTTTACATATTGTAAGTTGTTAGGAGCTTAAAAGAGAAGTCAATATGGACTTTATTGTGTTGGCCTTAGTTGCTAAAGAATGGAGCCTTCGCAAGAAAAGCTACTAGAAGTAGCATAGATGGTAAAGGAATGACGTGATGTTTTCTTTAGGATCTTCCATATTATTTACTTATCATGTGTAACATACATAATGCTATCAATTTAATTCCAAAACCAACCCTACCATACTTGCCTCGTTACTGTTTGAACCACACAGAGCATCCTGAATTAAAGAGACAAGTTGATGGACTGCTTGCAGAGGGCTTTATTATGGATAACATGAGTACATATGTGGTGACGGCTCTCCTTATACTAAAGAAAGATGGATCTCAAAGGATGTGTGTGGATAGTTGTGCAGTTAACAAAATTCTAGAAGTAGCGTAGATGGTAAAGGAATGACGTGATGTTTTCTTAAGGATCTTCCATATTATTTACTTACCATGTGTAACATACATCATGCTATCAATTTAATTCCAAAAACAATCCTACCATACTTGCTTCATTACTGTTTGAACCACACAGGGCATCCTGAATTAAAGAGACAAGTTGATGGACTGCTTGCAGAGGGCTTTATCATGGAAAACATGAGTACATATGCGGTGCCGGCTCTCCTTATACTAAAGAAAGATGGATCTTAAAGGATGTGTGTGGATAGTTGTGCAGTTAACAAAATTCTTGTTAAGTATTGTTTTCCAATTCATATGTTGGATGCTACGATTGATATAACAGCATGTGCCATTACATTTTTAAAAATTGATCATATGAGTGGTTATCGTTAGATTCGAATTTGCTCATAAGACAAATAGAAAGTAACCTTCAAAATGATGGATGGTTTGTATGAATGGATGGTTATATTAATTGGATTGTCCAATACTCTTAGTATCTTCGTTCAAGTGATATTCAAGCTTTTATGAAAAATTCTTAGTTATGTACTTTGATAATATTCTCATTTATTATCATATAACCCATTTGCATTAGGTCTGTGTTATTGAGGAAAGAAAATTTTTACGCAAATATAAAGAAGTGTTCTTTCATGACAGATCATGTTATTTTTTTTGAAGGTTTTGTTGTCTCCTCAGAGGAAGTTTGTGAGGATCCCCAGAAGGTCTAAGTGATAGTAAAGTGGCATGAACCTCGCAACATGCATGAAGTTCGTAGTTTTTATGGTATAACCACATTCAACCGTTGATTCATAAAGGGATTTAACACTAGAATATCTCACATCCCGACTATATAAAAATGGAAGAATTGTAATGGACTAAAGAAGCTATTAATGTGTTTGTTGATATTAAGAAGTGTATGATCTTACTTCCAATGAATAAAAAAAGAAGTGTGTGATCAAAACACCAATTATGTGCGGTCATAATTTCATGATAATATTTGGGGCATCATGCAATGCTTTAGGTATAGGAATAGGAGTGCAGTGCCAAGAAAGGCATCATCTTGCATATTTTAGTGAGAAACTGAATGACAGTAAACTTAAATACTTCACATATGATAATGAATGGGCCAATATCATATCATCTCTACTAAAATATGATATAATATTTTATTACAAAGCGAGGGTTGAGAATAAGGTTGTCGATAAACTTAACCATAAAGTCGCTCAACCATTTGATATGAGTGTTGTGGTTATTAGGTTCGAGAAAATCAAGATTACAAAGCATGTCATAATTTTGGTGAAACCTTTGGTGCCCTTCGGGATGAGTTAATTCGAAAGTGTGAGTTATTTCCCTCAGAATATGTATCTGTTTATGGCCCACCCAACTGTGCATATCACGTATGTCTGTGAGCGATTTCATTGTTTTGGAGATTTATACTAGAGGGTTGTCAGGTGGAATAAAAGGATAAAAGCCATAGAGAGTCAATTTTATTAGCCAAATTTTCAAAAGGATATTGCCAAACTTGTCTAAAAGTATTGTGCTTGCCAGTTAGCTAGACAGTAAAAGCATAACATTGGCTTCTATACATCTTTACCAATACCTAATTGTCCATAGGAAGACGTTAGTATAGATTTTGTGTTTGGATTTCCACGCATAGCTAAGATGCACAACTTTGTATTTGTTGTAGTGCATCATTTCGTTAAAATGGCACATTTTATCCCTGATACAAAACATTTGATGTGTTAGACTTTATTTTGATGAAGTTGTTCGATTACATGGGTTTGTCTAAGACCATAGTTTCAGGAAGGGAGGAAGGGATATGTAATTCATAAGTTATTTTTGAAAAACCATGTCATATAATGTGTACTAAATTGAAATTTTACATCGCTTACCATCCTCAAATTTACAGCTAAACTGGGGTAGTGAAATGGAATTTAGGTAATTTACTTAGGTGTTTAGTAGGTAAGAACACTAGAAACTGGGATCAGCTGTTACCAATTGTTGAGTTTACATATAATAAATCAATAGTTCAATGAATAGTCCATTGACATGAGTCCATTTGAAGTCATTCATGAGTATAAACCTAGGAAAGCATAAACTTCATTCAAATGTCATATCAATGTCGAATATCTAAGTTAGCTAAGTCATTTGTATATCATTTTCATGATTTGCATAAAGAGATGAACGTATGAATTCAGTTTAGTAATAAAATGTATAATGATCTTACAAATACACAACATTTTAAAGAATTTATTGCAGGTGATTATGTGATGGTAAGGAGCAAAGCTAAGTGGTTTCCTTCTGGGAACCTCGAAGAAGTTGCAAGCTTGCATTGCTATTGCTGAGCCATTTTAAATCTTAAGAAAAGTTAGTCCTAGTGTGTATATTGTGAATCTTAAGAAAAATCTCAAAGAAGTTGCAAGCTTGCATTTCTGTTGCTGAGTCACTTTAAATCTTAAGAAAAATTAGTCCCAGTGTGTATATTGTGAATCTTCCTTCAACTTATGGCTTCAACCTATGGTATAAGCTCGACTTTTAACATTGAAGATTTAGTAGCTTATAAAAGGTCCAGCAACAACACATATAGACTATTTCTTTGAGCCTTTCCTATAATGAGATGGGTGCTCACATACTTCAAACACCAACTTTGCCCCCATTACCTACCATTTCCAACATGCAATGAGTATATTGATCATATTTTAGATGATCAGATTATATCAACCATGAAAGGAGGCTACCGTTATTGGTTTGTTATGAAGGCCACTCAAAGTCTGACATTACATGGATTCTCCGTAGCAGAGCCATAAAAGATGGACCTTAACTTTTTGAGCATTATGATAGTTATCAAGACATACATTCGTTAGGGCTGAATTCCTCCTACCCAAGGAGAGTTGATGTGGACATCAGAGTTTACACGCGTAGAAGAAAACGCGAGAACCCGCCTATTTTTGTGTGGTTAGGCTTGAGCGTGAGTTGAGCCATTTGATGGGTTTCTAGCTTAGCTAGCTTTTAGTTGCTTTAGTTTTTTTTATTTTATTAGTTTTCTTATTTTAGTAATTGTTTGTCCCACATTGGTTTTTGTGTGGTTAGGCTTGAGCGTGAGTTGAGCCATTTGATGGGTTTCTAGCTTAGCTAGCTTTTAGTTGCTTTAGTTTTTTTTAATTTATTAATTTTCTTATTTTAGTAATTGTTTTAGTCCCACATTGGTTGGGAGATGAGACATTTCTATGTGTAAGCCTATAAATAGGCACCAATGTTATCCTATTTTTCAATGAAGAATTTTGATAGATTAAAAATTCCTAACCTGAGAAAGGTCTAGTTTGACGAGAAGTCAAATTACTTAGTGAAAAGCCTTGGAACACTAATTACCCAAATGTTTTATTCCAAAATTTTCCCCAATTTCCCCCATCCTCCCAAAATTTCCTTCGTTTTACATTAGGATTTTTTCTGTTTGCATGCTATCCTAAACTTTCATTGAATAACAAAATCAGGTGGTTGTTTTATATAAACCCCTTTATTAAGAATAAGAGAAAGGTATTTTTGATGTCCAAGTGATGCAGTAGCTAGTGATGAGTTGCAGCAAGGGGGATAAAGAGATGGAACAAAAGTCATCTTTGTGTACGATGAGAAAGTATTCTAATAATTCACACCATACACTTGTGACTAACCTTTTGCAATTAGTCTTGCTTTCAACCAAGCCAGGTAGCCATTAGGATTGAGCTTAATGTTGTAAATTCACTTGCACCCAACAACTCATGGAAGAGGATCCAAATCATAGGTATCATTCTATTCTAATACTTGCATTTTCTCATACGTAACCGATAGCCAACCTGGTGTTCAAGGGCTTTTTGACATGTGCTTCGAAACAAGGTGAGAATCGATAGAGAAAAGAAAAGCAGTGTATTATGGAGACATACGAGCACACATGACAAACTTAAACAAAAGATAAGCAGTGCAAGTGTTGAGTACCTTATCTCACAGAAATATATCTATCATCATTGGATTCAGCTAAAGATTGGGTGGTGGAATTAATGGAACCTAATGGATCATACATGAGAGCCGGAACCGGAGTGGTAGCAGGTGGAGCGCTTGTCATCAAATCAAAAGATTGACATCCTTTAGTTTTCTTGCTCGAGTAGTCCGAATGGGGTTTCCTTTCTATCTCTACCGTGTTTGAAAATGTCGGGCTTGCATATGACTCGGCACTAGAGATGAAAAAAGAATGAAATGTCTCAATACAGGTGACAGACTAAGATGGTTTTCTAGACTTTCTGAGGAGAAATTTGATTGAGACTTAAAAAAGTAACATCTGTAGACATAATGAACCGTCAAGTCACATGGCCACTAATATCGGTTACTTTTATGGGAACATGCGTATCTGATGAGAAAAGTGGTGGAGGAGAAATGGGATTTGATTAGATAATACGGGGAATGCAAAATACGGGCATCAATTCGAGAGGAGGACCACTCTCCCAGGATCTACACTAGAAATCTACTCCTAACCCCCTATTTCTAAACCCTAGCTTTCTTCTCCATTTTCTTCATACACTAAGACTAGCTCCATCCCTCCTCTGTATAGGGCCAAACTTCTCCTCTTTACAAAATTGCCCTTTGGGCCCCCAAATTACAAAGTTGTCATTTGGACCCTAATACTACCCAATTGTCACTAGTGTGGCTACAACTCTCATTTCCCCCTGAAAAACTACATTATCCTCAAGGTGGTGCATGAAGTCCACGAGTGTGTTTTCCGAGTGCTGGAGTATGTCTCCTCGCCTCCTCCTGGGTCAAAAGGCCACCCACGTGCTCCATCTTCCTCGAAACGTTGCTGCAGAAGTGGGAAAGTGCACGTGGCTGAGTCTTCTACGCAGTGGCTCTTTTCGTTCAGAATTTGGACTCCAAACGGGCCCGTAAATGTCAAAATTCGGAAGCCGCGCAGAAAATCAGTTGAAAATCGCCAGAAAACCCCAGAAAAATAGAAAACGGCACTGTTCATCGGCTCGAGCCGAATCGAGGGTGGAGCCGGCTCGGCCGGCGGCTCGGTTGAGCCGACTGGAGCCAGCGGCTCGCTCAAGCCAACGGCTGCGGCTTGGGATCGAGCCGATCCCGAGCCGCCATCGGCTCACCGGCGTCAGTGACGTTTCTCGGTGAGTTCGCCGGCTGTTGACAGCGAGACAATGTCTGTTCGGTTCGTCTCGGCAAGGCAAAGCGGGTGGTGGTGGTCCAAGATGTCACCGGCGACGGCGGCGGTGGCGCTCCAAAACCTTAGTCGTCGTCGACAACTGCCATTCCCGACGTCGTTGGCATCCGTTGACCACGTCGATGGATGTCCTGGGTTTGCCCGAAGAAGGGGGTTGAGTTGGGGGTGGCGACGGTCCAAGACGTCGCCAGAGACGCCACCGGCGACGCTCGAAGTGCCTCATCACCCTCTTTCGGGGGTCTGCCCGTGCCGCAGAGGCTCCCAGACGGCTCGTCGGAGCAGCAACGGCCCTCTGGGGTCGTCGTGGCCTGCGAGGCCCTCTGGGGGCCGGCGCGGCTCTCTGGGAGTTCGACGTGGCCGTTACGCCTCCCTGTGGGCTCGTCGTGGCTGTGGCGGTCTTCTGGGATATCATCATGGCTATGGCGGTTTTCTCGGGGGTCACCGGAGTTGCTGCGACCACGTGGGAGGCCGCCACCACAGGATTTGGGTCATCGCGGCTCTCCGGAGTCAGATCTTCTGGTTCGTCTTCTTCTTCATCCACGGCTTCCCTCCACTCCCGATAGAGCCGCTTCACCGAATTTTCTGGCCCCGAAATCTTCGGCAGGAAAGTTTCCGACATTCTCGCTGCTTCCGCCCTCATGGATTGCATCTCCACCAACATTGCTAGCAGCATTTTCTCTTGCCCCATTGATGATGATTTGGGCTCTGATATCAATTAGATGAGAAAGGTGGTGGGGGAGAAATGGGATTTCATTAGATAATACGGGAAATACAAAATACAGGCCTCAATTCGAGAGGACCACTCTCCCAAGATCTATACTAGAAATCTACTCCTAAACTCATATTTCTAAACCCTAGTTTTCTTCACCATTTTCTTCATACCCTAAGATTAGCCCACTCCCTTCTAGTTATAAGGCCAAACTTCTCATCTTTACAAAATTGCCCCTTGGGCCCCCAAATTACAAAGTTGCCCATCGGGCTCTAAAACTACCCAATTGCCACTAGTGTGGCTATAACCCTCATTCCCAACAGTATCTTAATAGGCACTTTTCAAAGATGTGAGATCAAAGTTTGAGACACTTGGTCCAAGTTTATGCACAAAGCATATGCTAAAAATCATGGACAGAAATGATTTTTCATTTGAAAATGATATTTTCCTTTTAAGGATGGAAGATGGTATCATATTGATGAGGTAGCAAGCTGTGAGAATATCAGCCTAGAAATCTTCGGAACATTTCTATGTAATTGAGAAGCAGTCAAGTGAAATTTCAATTAACTCGTGCAACGTTATAAATTATATCTACTTCTTGAAATTGGATGAATGCAACAAGAAACATTAATGGGATGAAATTCTCCTTCCAAATTTAGGGCAGTTGGTATACTGTGCTTATCTGTGCTTATTTGCATTGGTCTCGGGTGACTTGTAGGGCCTGCTTTTCTGTACGCTTAGTCAAAAGGAAAAAATAATGGATTATCCGTTGATTTAAAATGCACTCAGCATGTTTTGTTTAGTTCATCTATTGGAAATTGGAGCATAACAGGTTTTATTGATGACACATGCACCGTCTTACAACGGAATTATCCAGTTCTATAAAAAGGAAATACATTGATCGACATACCGTCTTACAATTTGTTCATGTTTCTAATACAATGAAAATAACAGCTGATGACTGGCTACTAATACTCCACTTTCTGATCCGATAGTCCATGTTCTTCAGACTTCAAAACTTGTGCTCCCTGGATACTCTGTTAGGGTATTATGTCCAAATATTTTTGACCGAGCATCGAGCATCATGCTAAGATGCTTGTAGAAGGCAGGCATGAGCCATCTTCTTTGATTGACTGAACGCTTGATCCCATCTACCATGTATCAACATCAAATTGTGGACTCGCTCCATTTGAATCTTATGATCATAAATGATAATTGTTGCAGAATTATTAGCTGATTCACCTAACTTCTTTACACAAATTTATACATACCAAGATGTAAGAAGCTTGCCCAGCAACTGCAAAGAGTTGCCAAGATTGCGACCTTTTTCTCTTAAATTGAGAGGTGATATTTAAAGTAAGTTGTGTTCTATAGTGCACCAGCAGATGACTGTTAATTTACTGGTCTGACATGTAAAACGCTGCAAGGGAGTCAACCTGGTTGGAATTTGCAGGCCAATTGTGGATAAGCCTTGTGAGACCAGCACGATTGTATTGCATACCAATCATACTGCCTGTCTTTAATATTGTGGCCTTTTTTCCAGGAATAGTTTGTCAGTCTGTACTCGTAGTGGGTGACTGGACCATCCCAGAGCTAAGCAGAGCTGCATCAGGACAATACTTTAAGACGATCAAACAGGATCCTTTAGATTTGCTGGGAGGCATGATCATTATACTCTCGACTCCTGAAGACATGCAACACGATTCCTTGCGGGCACGAGCAATGTGTTTAAAATTAGAGTTTTTAGAATTAAAGGATCGAATTTAGTCCGGCATGGCTTGTGATCCCTTCTTTAAAGATGCGTTGTGACAAAGAGTGGCCTTATGGAATTCCCAATGTACAACACCGCAGTGATGACCTTCTGGCCAAAGACGGCAATAGTAATGCCTGCAGACAATTATCTTGACAGCCTGGTACATCTTTGGTGTGCTGTTAAAACAAGTGATATTTAACGAGTGATGTAATCTCTCTGTCGATTCCGTATGGTTCCCATATGGCTGGTAATGTACCAATATTAAGTTCTTTGCATTGTTACTAGGTGTATTATGTTGGTTTGGATCTTTAACAGTTATCTTCGAACACAATAGACTACTTTGACAGTTGCCATTAGGAAGAGGGCACACCCGATGCATGCAATTGTGGCTGGTCTAGCGTTGGATTCAGGTTCAGTCCCAGTGGGTTGGCCTCATTTCATCGGTTTGTCTGATGCTGCTACTCCTACCGGCTCATATTACCCTGTGCATTTTGTGTTTAGGCATTCCACAAGGCTACATCGGCATTGCCATTTGGATGTGTGTGCGCCTAAATGACCAAGCATTTAGAAGCAGATGAATAAATTTAAGGTGCCTTTCTATGAGGCCAGGTTTGGCATTATTGTTAATAGCAACTGGGAACGGATGCTTTCTTGAATCCGAGTGACTTATACACACAGACACAGCCTTCATGGAAGTTGGTGTTATACTCTAAATTACTGAAGTCTAGAAATCCAAAAACAGAACTTCTTCCAGGAGGTGAGGTGGGTACCTTGCATGCCTTCTTGTGGCCATTCTCTCTGTTTAGTTACTAAAAAAACCCCTATCAATGTTGCTCCGTTTTGGTAAAAACCCCACATCTTAACTTTTGTTTAGTTTAAGATCATCCTATTAACTTTACCTTGTGTTTTTAGGAAATCTATTTTTTTCATACTGAGCTTCATTGTTGTTTTATGAAAAATTGCAAAGGAAACTAAAGTTCATTTAGGTAAGGTAAGATATTGTAAACTAAAAAAAAGTTTTTGGAGATTGTTTTTTATAACGGAGCAAAGTTGATTGAGTTTTTTAATCATTATAATCAAATTCCTTTCTAACCGTACCCGATCAAGCTAATTTTTAACCGTTGCCAAATAAAGTCCATTGTAGGCACCGACGAGAACAATAATTGGGACCAAGACATCTTCTAACTGGAAACTGCAGATGCAATAAGGAATCTTTAACATAATTACATTGGCATGTGTGGTAATAAACATGTGATAATTATTTGATTTTACATGTGTAATGAATTGGCCTAAAAGCAGATTTATTGTTCGACATGTTATTATTATTAATGGTGTTTGATTAATACACTAAGATATTACTTACAAGTTAATATTTAGACATCAATGGAGTGCATGGTGTCTTGAGATGGGGTTTGCATTTATTTGGATTTATTTTTGGTATTTTTGAGACCTATATGAGCTTTTTTGTTTGTTATTGTTCTCTTTTTCACGATGAGTTGGTTTATTTTTGATGGTGGTGGATATTGAGTTTTGACCTGGTTGGAGTTTTATGGTGTATTTGTATCAATGTGGAGTGTTGAAAAATATGATACAAAACACCATAAATATCTTAAGAATAATCTAGAATTTATGAGGATTTTTTGGAGATTTTTTGGAGCCCGAAACAATGATTTTCTTAAACCCGGAGTTGATTTTCTCCTCAGCCCAAACAGATCATTGTGCATACCTTTACTATGTGTCCCACTGGGCCGCACTTGCCTTGGACGGGGGTGCGGTCTATGCATGGCTCGCGAGCAAAGCGGCCCGTAGACTCGTGCTCACATGCATTGCGCGTGTGGCGAGCGCGCACGTGTGATGTGCATGCGTGCGTGGTGCAAGCGTGCGGGCACATATATGGGCACGCGACAGTGACATGATCCGAATCCAATTTAGACCTGGATTTGGCAACAAACATGTTAGGGTTTATATGGTATTTTAAGTTTGTTTCAGATATTTTGATTTGGTTTTCGAGTGAATTTCATGTACAAGTTTGCGGTTACCTATAAAAAATACAGATTGCAAGTTTAGTGCCAAGGGATGGTTGTTTGAGAGCTTTTCTTCATTATTTTCTTCTCCAAATTATTAGCAGGTTTGGTTTTTCCCTTGAACGAAACGTTATCTTGTAATCCAAGATTATTGAAGCATTAGTGATCTCTCCAACTATATCTACACTAATTTTTGGATGGTACCAGTATAAGTCTTGGTGTCAGGTACATGTTTATTTTTTTGTTTTGCGTTGCTTACATATATATTGCTGTGTTGCGGGTTTTGTAGAGAAAGTCATTAGCTTTATCAGTCGGTTCAACGATCTTGAAATTCCGCATGAAAATTGCTTTCTTGATAAGCCTATCAAGAGGGCTTAAGAGCCCAAGGGTGGTGATCGCAATCACCTCCAACACTCAAAAGACAAAATATCTAAGGAACCATGTGGGTTTTGTTCGTTAATTCACCTGATGCAAAAAAGTTCTATTAGTGCAAAAATATTAAAGCTGTGACGAGTAGATGAGCAACCAAAATCCTTCATGTTTAATGACTATTAAAGTTTTTTGATTTTACAATATTAAAATCATGGTTCCAATCGCTCAAAAAAATAAAGAAAATTGGACTTTTTAACAATAGTTAAGAAAAAAGAACTCTTTGGCTAGCTGACCCACATATTCCTCATTTAATGTTCGAGTTTTTCCAAAGAATGTTTGTATTTGTAAATTCCCTAAAATCTTCAAGTTTTTTTTAGAGAACTGTGGTGGTGACAGTGGTTCGGTTTCGGTCCGGTTCTGGTTCTGAACCACCGGTTCCCGTTCCAGCAGAACCTGGAAAGGAACTAAATCGAAAATAAAACGGTTCGATTCTGGTTCCAGTTCTAAACGGGTTATGGTTCCGGTTCAATTGTGGTGAAAAATATATGAAAAGTAAACAATTTAAAGGCAATAACTTAAAAAAGAAATATATTTTATCATTAATCAACTTAATGCAGCTTACATATGAGAAAATTGAGAATGTGAAAAATAAAAATAAATAAATAAATGGGCTTTCACTTAATATGTTATCATTATTAAGTTGCCTCCGTATCCTCTAAACAAAAACATTTAGAAGAATCAAAGCCTAAGTAATTCTCTTACAATTTACCTTAGTGGCTGTCGTTGATGCCTTCTGTTTCTATACCCTCTTCGAACAAGTCGTAAGTCATTTCATACTTCACTTGTTGTCTTTGGGATGCCTTTGTCTAATCATCAACGCAAACTTAAGCTTCAATTAAATCTGAACTCAGACAAAAACGTCTTTCATCTAATATATTTCCATTGGCACTAAACTCTTGTTTAACAGCAATGTAAAGACTGTCGTTGTAAGACTTGGTTGGCAATAGTAGCCAAAATTGAAAAATGTTTTGGTGCGCCTTCCACCATTATAATATATCAAGTTCACTGTCATTCACAAACTCAAAAGAAGTTGTTAGATAACTTTCGAGCTCAGAATGTGAGCTCGATGAACTTTTTAATTTTTTTCGTTTTTTGCATTAACATTTGATAATCCTTACCAAATCTTGAGGATGAAAGTTGAGATGACGAATCATTTTGTACATAAATTATACGACATGGACCATACATATTAGCATATTCATCTTATAATTTAAAAACTTCGGACTTAGCAGAAAAGAACAAAGCAAGATAATTAACTTGTAAACCTAAAACATTATATACTATTACAAAGATGTTCCTAAATGATCAAACTTACAACGTGGACCAAATATAGTTATATAACTAGTTGGAATGTGTTGGTAATATTCCAACCATTTTTTTCTTCATTGCATAAACAGTAGTTGCCAATTCAATATCAGTTTCACATTCTTTAAATGTACTAAAAATATTAATATATTCAATAAGAGATAAATTTGTGGTGGGATAATAAATACACGATAAATTATTAGCGGCATCATTAGAACCTTTTAATAATTCACAAATTTTTATGCACAAATTACATTGTTGAGGAAAAAGACATATATTACTAACATTATATTGCATAAAACTACACAATAAATCTTTATAATCATCACTTTGAACTAGTAATTTATACGTGCTATTCCAATGTGTTGGAACTACATGTGAAAATTTAATGGGATTTTTACTGTGGGCTCTGCAAAATTTTAACCATGATTTCATTATTTTTATATGTTTCAACAAATAATGAATTGCTTTTCTATTTGGCGCAATAGAATCTTTTAGAATAGCTAATTAATTTTGAACACATAAGTTTAAAACATGACATGCACATCTTTGATGGAAAAAATCTCTCATGAAAACAGTTGACATAACTCTTTTAAATATGGAATAGTTGTAGTATTATTTAAAGCTGTCATGCTCCGCTACCCATTCTACCAGGAGCGAGAACGCGAATGGGCCCGCAATGTGCTTAAAACAACGAGTGTTTTTTATAAATATTTTCTTCCTCCTTGGTTTAAACACACTAAGTGTCTGTGAATACAACGGCAAGTTCTTTCATGATTATTTAAGAAATAGTACATATAACGTTATTACAAACCAAAGCGTCTGAAAGTAAAGTACACCATAGGCCTAGTACGGCCAAAACAACATAGCACACAAATTACATTATTCCAAATTTGAAAGTGCAGTTACGAAGGTGATCGTCTAGTTTTCAGTAGGCATGTACTTCATGTAATCCTTGAGCACTGGTTCGAATTCTGTAGCAGTGTCTTCAGTGAACTCACTATCAAGACCTGACAGATATTTCATAAGACAACAAAATGAAAAGCCTGTCAGCGAGATTTACTCGGCAAATATTCTCCATAATAGAAAAGGTTAAGTAACTCAATTAAGCCTATAACAAAGTTGATTTCAAGGTATATATAATCAATGTTTGCATTGATGATAATTAGAATTCTAGTTTGATCCAGACGAACACGGCCAGTCAGGTTTAGCCAAGGAGAACCACAATCCCTAGATAGGGTGAGCCCTACTAAGGTGATCCAGACTTGACACCAAATGATCCTAGATACCTGTTCGGGGATCAATTTTAAGAACACCAATTATCAACCTCTGCACCATCGATTTAGTTATGGGTTCTGGTAAAATAATTTTGTAGAAGAGCATGGTATAAGTACATAGAAGAATATATAACATGAACTTGATGTGAGCATAGTATGAGCAGAGTATAAGCATGGTATGAGTTTGGCATAGTAAGAGCATGGTATAAGTATGATCTGTAAGAGCAATAGCGGTTAAAACCTTTAATAGCAATTTGCAACCTGTAATGAAAAGAATGTATAAGACGATAAGCAATACTTGATAACCAAATGTTCTAGTGCCAAGTCCGTGTCTGAGGGCACAATGTGCAACTAAAATGCACACTACCATTGGGAGCTCTCCGTGACGCTACTTACTGACCCCTTCTCTTAGGCGATGGTCAAGTTACTTTCCTCTACTGAGTGTGAGTGAAAGTAAAGTCATAAAGAGGATCCAGTCACTCACATGTCCTCAATGACAATTGGACTACCCCAAATCCCACCGGTCAAGTCAAGTGCCAGGTCAAAGTATGTGTACTATCAATGTATGACATATATACGGTTCCATCGGCCATTCAATAATTTCTGTTCAATTGTATCATATCAAATGCATCTAACATGTCCACGGTGTCTCATGAGACCATGCAATAGTTCAACATAAATTTTCATAGCGTGTGACAAGTCGCTATTTACAGTTTTATAATTTTTACTATGATAAAACAGACAGTTACTCTAAGAAATGCTTACATAAATATTTAAAATTAAGCCAATGAGTACATTTAATCATAAAATATTTTTCTAATGCTAACAGGTATTTTTTAGAATTTTAAAATAATTATTAAGCATTTTCTTAATTTAAGTAGCCAAAACGAATTTTTAAATTACAAAAATGATTTTCTTAATATGCTCAACGATTTATTCAGAGCAAACTACACGTCGGAATTTTTAAACCAAGATGTCTAATTAACTGTCTGAACTAGTAGTATAACATATATTTTTTGTGTATGTCAGTGTACGTGCAAATCGATGGAAATAATTTTTTGAATGAAAATAGCATAAATAATATTTAACTTCAAAAAATTACTACAGGAGAAATACTTGACTGATCGTAACGAAACTGGCGCCAATGCATTTGTTGTGACACGCTGGATTTTCTGATGTTTCCCGCTATGACATATTATTTTAAGTTATTAATTTTTTATATTTAAACTCTTTCTCTTTCTCTCTCTCAAAAACTCTCGCTCTCGCTCTACCATCTTCCTCTCTCTTCGCGTGAAATAGCAGCCCATGGGGTTTTGAGCTTCTTTGCAATCGCCGAGAGTGATTGAGGGGCTGGTGCGGTCGGAGGCGGTGGCGGATGACAAGGGGGTCGACAGCGGTAACGGACGGCGACGGGCAGCAGCGAACGGCGGGTGGCGGCCGTGGAACTCCAGTGAGCTTCGTGTGGGTTTTTATTGCTTGCGTTTTCGATGTGGATGAGTTTCGACGAGGGGCTGCCGGGGTGTGGTTGGTCATCGGTGATGTGGTAGTGGCGGCGAGGGCTGCGGCGTGGCCCGTGGTGCGGTGGAGCTCCCGCGGAGTTGGTTGAGCTTGTTGGGTTTGTTTGGAGCTATGGGCTTTTGTTTGGAGTTGTATGAGAAGATAAAGATGAAAATAGTGATGTTAATGGTGGTGGAGATGAATGAGGTGGTAGTGGAGCTTGTGGGGGAAGAAGAAGGGAAGGAGAAGGAGAAACACTGGTTGAGGGGAGGGGCGTTGACCTCTTGGCTGTGAAGAGAAGATGGGTTAATTGGTGAGGGTTTATATATGATTAGTATATTATAAAATAATAATTAGTATTTAATTAGGGCATTTAATGGGGGGTTGAGGGGATTAGCTTTTTGACTAAGCTATGTGCATGAACCATGAGTTGTCGACGTGATATGGTAATTAGGGTAAGTTAAAACATTAATTAGTAATGTAAAATCGTAATTAGGTTAATGTAATTAGAAAAAATAATAGAATATTATTATTTTAATATTAAAATATCTTTTTATGCCTGACTCCGAAAAATTCCAGAAAAATTTACACGGGTTCGTATCTTCGCGAGGATTATGAAATTGATGCATATTATATATATTGAGTTACGAAAAAATAGAAAAAAAATTGTTTAATCACATTTGAACTCATTTGAAACCATCTTAGATACCGACGAAATTAGTCCGTTTCATCATACACTCCTGACAAAAATTCCGTCCTCGGAATTTCTCTTACTAAGATACAGAGAAACTAAGAAACATGGAATAAGTAAGGATATCGTTCGTGCATTTCGTCTTCTCATTACCAGGTGGATTCGTCGGGTGAGGCATGTCGCCACATCACTCTCACAAGGTCGACTATGCTATTCCTAAGAGTCTTCTGACATCGATCCAGGATCTGCACTGGCTGTTGCTCATAGGTAAGACCTGATCGCACCGTGATTTTTGAATGATCAACCACGTACGTAGTGTTGGTTTTTACAAGACCCTCAGGGCACAAATCTCTAGGGCCGTCCTAAGTCGGAAGAACAATAGAGGCAAAAAAACACAGCGGAAGAAAATCGTTAAACTTTTTAACGAAGCCCTAAGGAAAATCAAGACCCTGAGCCAGGATCTCTGCCAACTTGAGGTGGATCTGACCACCCTAAGTAGGATCTAAGCTACTGTAACATTATTAAAAGAAAGCTTCAAAATTACATACCCGGAACCTTGCCTTGGTACAGGCAATGTGTACCGCACCGTCTTCCGAGCCGCTCCCCGTACCGTGTCGAACCGATCCTCGAATCGCTCCACGTCCCAAGGCGAGCAATCCCCTTGTCGACGAGCTAACCACGTACCGAAGAAAGTTTCACCCGAATGTGAACCTTCGTCAAGACTCCGGATCGGATCCGAACTCCTTCGTGGCTTTGCTAGAGCCCTTCAGGAGCAAGGCAGAAAATTAGGGAGAAGAGAATATTAATTTAAGCTTAGATCCGAGCGTGCTCCAACATTTTTGGGAGCTGCTCAGATCTAGAGCTTGGGACGAGTTTAGAGGAGGGGGTATGCCCCTATTTATATAGGCGGCTGACCCCTCCCCTTTACTCCACTTCCGATGTGGGACTATGTTTTTAGAGTTTAATAATTCAAGTTAGTTTGTCTTTCATAAAGATCAAACTTCTATGAATTTTAACTCCCTCACTATTGAGCTTCAATCTTGATACAACCTATCAAATTGAAGAGGGTTGAACGGTGAATGCGTAAGAAAAAACGGCGAGTCAATCCGACGTCGTTTGACCCCTCAAACGTCGTCTCAAAGTTAGCCAAAAACCATTTAAAGATGAAAAATCCAGCCGTCAAAAAAATCCCGGGTTTCAAAAACCATAACCAGAAAATTCGGGCTTGGTGGGCCTCCATTTTCGCTGGGTTCAGCCCAACAGTTTGGGCTGACTTGTTTTGGCTCTAACTTGTGCTTTTGGACTTCGTTTTTGATGCGGTTTGAACCTGCGTTTAGAGCAAGACGATCTCATCATCCAGATAACATTTTCAATGTGTTTATTATATTAAATATGGTCTTAAACAATTTAAGACACATTTAACTCCCTTTGCATCACATGTAAAATAGTCCCATATCTAAGCTTAAAATATCAATTGCATCAGATACAAATGATCTGAGGGCATACATCCCCCAACATCTCCCACTTGCACTCAGGATCATTTATCCCAAATGCAGAAGATAACTGCAAATGCTTTGCAGTGTTCTATCCTTTCCATCAAATGCATATTCTCCCTAATGTTTCTACATGTTAATAGATGAAGGTTGCACTCTGTGTGAGACCCTACAGCCTGACCCTACTACAGGTGGGGCTCGAAGACCCAGACGACGGTGACCACGAGCAGCAGTTGTCGTCCTTGTTTCAGTATCAAACTTATGTGGTTAACTCATCGATATGAGTATTGTCGGGACCACCCTGATTGTGTCTGTGATAAATTCCGCAGTTATAGTCTCTTCGGCTAAACTATGTCGTTCAGTTCAAGCCTAGGGTACGGTCAAACTATCAACCCCAATAGCTCGAACCTGGTTAGTTTCTATCGATCTTTAGTTAAATAATGTTGGACATCTTCCAACATACTCTGGCCAGAGTTTTCACTAAAGACCGAACTAACACTACGACACTAACTCCCATTGACCGGGAGAGACGAATCCTCTCTTGGTCATTACTCTCCTCATACGCTTCAAATGTCACCCAACCAAGGACCTTTCGACAGGCCTAATCTCGAAGCTAAGTCAGTGATCTAAGTAACATCGTTCAGGTCCGTACAATGACATCAAGTAAAAAAACCAACTTGCCTATCATCACTAAGAGTTATCATTGACAGATTGGTCAATCATAACCATATGACAACTCTTGATGGGTCGTTCAGTGAACTCATTCTCCAATGAGCACATGTGTCTTGTTTTTGAGTTTTCCAAGTCAAACGATCATGAGATCATCTTACCGCTATACGGTGAATACTAAGACACAATGGTCTATCCGATGTTTCGATATCTTTTTCTCGAAACATCTATGACCACGAACCCTTTTAGACTTATGCTACTAACGGTCAAGCACTTCTCCATGATCGAGATACTCATCTCGATACATATTTGACCTTGCATTAAGTCTCAGGATTTTACCTAAGTTAATAGCTACATTATGATTAACTTAGATAAATTTATACCAAACAGCTTACTGTTATTTCGAACAAGATGTTTGTACAATTACACAAAGATAATTGCCTCGAGGTCATACATATCTCGCTACATCTCCCACTTGCACTTAGGCCCATTGATCCCGGTATCTCATACCGTATTTTACACATAAGTCTTTCTTAACTTCAAGTGGTAGAGCCTTCGTGAGTGGATCTGCTAAACTGTCTATTGTATAGACTTAAGGGGTTTTTATGTTCATATTAGACCAACCATTTGAATCTCATTCAAATAATTCCTTTGGTCCTTTGGAATCCATAATATTTAATTTCCCTGGATCTCATCCAGCTCATCGTACCTTACGACAATAATTTTAATAAGTTGCTGGTCATTTTAGATTGTTCACATTTAAAAGTGTCAAACTCTTTTGACCACTTTATCAAATATGTTCCATCCCCTTGGTGCCTCGCATGTGTTTACTCGCTCCTACTGACCTTGAAAACTCTCTGGTCAATTCATAAAAGTTTGTTCTTCTAAATCATATTAAGAAAACGAACTTTAAATGAATGCACCAGTTTTCATGGTTATCATGAGCATTTACATCGAGTTCGGTCCGAGTAGATCTGTACGCATATGCTGGCTAGATAGTTTCATCATAATCCGTTTATAGGAGTTAGGATGAAAACCGTTCTCTACCAACATAATTGTACTTCACTATTTTCTTTATACACCAATCTTCTAGATTCGAAGATTCACTTGCAATCAAAGAAACTCTTTCTTTGTGCACGTAAACTAAAGTACAAACTTTATTCATGTGCACGGACCTATTGCATCAAGTTGTTAATCAGAATATCTACTCTGAATTTCATCCTGGAAGTTATCTTAGACCATCATCGATTATGATGTCTAACTCGACTCTTCGTCTCACGAGACTCGGGTAATCCTTTAACCTCCTAACAATTGATTTAATGAATGTCTCACTGATAAGGTCCTCATAGAACCATATCAAAACCTCGGCATTTCTATCTGGGACTTAACCCAGAGGGAGGATTGTAACTCAGTCACTTTTCCATGAGTCGCACTATGTCTAAAAAAAGTGTGATTTATGCTCTCCAACACATCCAATGTGTTAAGAGACTTGACCTGAGAGAAAATCACATTTTCTTTTAATTATATTTTTATATGTGTGCCATAGACTAAAAGGCTTTTATTAGCAACTAATTAATCATATCAACCAGTTGAATCCTTAAAATTCAAAATTTTAGGATTTGTTAATAACTTCTATTAAATCCTTATCAACTATAAGGTTCACGTGCTATCCTAATCGTCATTAGGGTTTTAACAAATTCAAATTACAACACTTTTAAAGTGTAGTCTTTTAATGAAATTATTATTATAACGATTAAAATAATAATCATCGTTAAAAGGACTACCCTAATCAGGAATTAGGTATTTTTAAAAGTTGTAACAATTTGTCAAAACATAGCATGTCATTTAAAATTCATCTTATAAATTTTAAAGATTCTTAATTGCTAACCTAAAAGGGTTTTCTTGTGTTATCAAATAAGGGACACGAATAACATAACCATTAACACTAACATCTTAATTAAATCATATGAAATTAAGTGTCGGCAATAAACAATAATTATCACATAATTATTATATGTTTCAACTAAACATAACATGCATCATAATTTTAAAACATAAAAATTTTATGTAATAAAATTCAAAGCTTCATGTTAAAAATTATCTTATAATTTAATTACAAGAACATATGTTAAAAAATTATCAAATCAAAATTTGCATGCAGAAAATTTTATCACATAAAATTTTAATGCATCTAAAATCATTTTTAAAATTATCACATAATGTTAAAAATATTTTAAATGCATTTAGATGGCATTCATTTTAAAAATGTCACAGTCCTAGATCATCATGCAGACTAATCTCTGATACCAATGTTGTGTTTTACAAGACCCTAAGGGCATAAATCTCTATGCCCGTCCTAAGTCGGACGAACAATAGAGGCAAAAGAAAACACAGCGGAAGAAAATCATTAAACTTTTTAACGAAGCCCTAAGGAAAATCAAGACACGTAGCCAGGATCTCTGCCAACTTGATGTGGATCTGACCACCCCAAGTAGGATCTAAGCTACTGCGACATAATTAAAAGAAAACTTCTAAATTACATACCCGAAACCTTGCCATGGTACAGGCAAGGTGTACCGCACCGTCTTTCGAGCCGCTCCCCGTCCCGTACTGAACCGATCCTCGAATCGCTCCGCATCCCGAGGCGAGCAATCCCCTTGTCACCGAGCCAACCACGTGCCGAAGAAAGTTTCACCCGAATGTGAACCTTCGTCAAGACTCCGGATCGGATCCGAACTCCTTCGTGGCTTTGCTAGAGCCCTTCAGGAGCAAGGGAGAAAATTAGGGAGAAGAGAATATTAATTTAAGTTTAGATCCGAGCGTGCTCCAACATTTTTGGGAGCTGCTCAGATCTAGAGCTTGGGACGAGTTTAGAGGCGGGGGTATGCCTCTATTTATATAGGCGGCTGACTCTCCCCTTTACTCCACTTCTGATGTGGGACTATGTTTTTAGAGTTTAATAATTCAAGTTAGTTTGTCTTTCATAAAGGCCAAACTTCCATGAATTTTAACTCCCTCACCATTGAGCTTCAATCTTGATACAACCTATCAAATCGAAGAGGGTTGAACGGTGAACACGTAGGAAAAAACGGCGAGTCAATCCGACGTCGTTTGACCCCTCAAACGTCGTCTCAAAGTTAGCCAAAAACCATTCAAAGATGGAAAATCCAGCCGTCAAAAAAATCCCGAGTTTCAAAAACCCTAACTAGAAAATTCGGGCTTGGTGGGCCTCACATTTTCGCTGGGTTCAGCCCAACAGTTTGGGCTGACTTGTTTTGGCTTTAACTTGTGCATTTGGACTCCGTTTTTGATGCGGTTTGAACCTGCGTTTAGAGCGGAACGACCTCGTCATCCAGGTAACCTTTTCAATGCGTTTATTATATTAAATATGGTCTTAAACAATTTAAGACACATTTAACTCCTTTTGCATCACATGTAAAATAGTCCCCCTATCTAAGCTTAAAATATCATTTTCATCATATACAAATGATCTGAGGGCATACATCCCCCAACACGTAGGATCACTTATATAACGGTGCAACTGGGAGACATGGAACACGTCATGCACTCCCTCTAGTAAAGGTGGTAACGCCATGCGGTAGGCCACTTCTCCAACTCTCTCCATTGCATCGAAAGGTCCAATGAATCTCAGACTGAGCTTTCCTCTCCTTCCAAATCGTATCAATCCCCTGTTAGGAGATATCTTCATAAATACATGATCTCCATGTTGAAACTTCAAATGACGGTGCTTCGTGTCGGCCTAGTGTTTGTATCGATCTTGTGCAATTGAAGTTTGTCTCTGATGGTACGACCACGTCTAAGGCTTCTATTATCATCTTAAGACCCAAAAGTTCTCGATCACCAATGTCATCCCAACTCAATGGAGAATGACATTTTCTTTCATAAAGTGCTACAAATGAGGCCATTCCGATACTTGCTTGGTAGATATTGTTGTCTGCGAACCTTTGAACCTTTGAAGTCAAGCATACAAGCTCTCAATATGTCTTCGAGTATCTGGAAGGTGCGCTCCGATTGTCCATCTGTCAGCTCGTGATACGCAGTGCTGGAGCTCAAACTGGTACCAAGATTCGACTACAGACTCTTCCAAAAGTGTGAGGTGAATCTAGTGTCTCGATCTGAGACGATGCTCACTGGGACTCCATGTAATCTCACGATCTTCTGCACGTTTATTGTTCACATCACAATGTGTATGAAGAAGAAGGTATAAGGTATAGGAGTAGTCATTACATCCATATACTTCTTCGCGAGTAATCAGTTGATTTTCCAACTCGGAATGGTAGGAAATGTGCCGACTTGGTTAATCAATCAACGATTACCCAAATGGCATCATTTTGTTTCATGCTCCGAGGTAGTCCCGTGACGAAATCCATGGTGATGTAATGCCACTTCCATTTGGGAATAGGCAGAGGATGTGCTGCCACTTTCATTTGTGCTGATAACGCAAATGTCACAGGTTCGAGACCTGCATGGGCCACCACAGAAACATGTCACGCCCCGCTTCCCATTCTACCAGGAGCACAAACGCGAACGGGGCCTGCGATGTGCTTAAAACAAGGAGTATTTTTTAAAAAATCTTTTCTTTCCTCCTTGGTTTAAACACACTAAGCGTCTGTGGATCAACGACAGGTTCTTTCATGCTTATTTAAGTAATTGTACAAATAACATTATTACAAACAAAGAGTTTGAAAGTAAAGTACAACATAGGCCTAGTATGGCCAAAACAACATAGCACACAAATTACATTATTCCAAATTTAAAAGTGCAGACGCGATGGTGATCGTTTAGTCTTCAGTAGGTAGGTACTTCACGTAATCCTCGAGCACTGGCTCGAATTCTGCAGCAGTGTATTCAGTGAACTCACTATCATGACCTGACAGACATTTCATAAGACAACAAAATGAAATGCCCATCAGTGAGATTTACTCGGCAAATATTCTCCATAATAGAAAAGGTTAAGTAACTCAATTAAGCCTATAACAAAGCTGATTTCAAGGTATATATAATCGATATTTGCATTAATAATAATTGGAATTCTAGTTTGATCCAGACGAACATAGCCAGTCAGGTTTGGCCAAAGAGGACCACTATTCCTGGCTAGGGTGAGCCCTACTAAGGTGATACAGACTTGACACCAAACGATCCTAGACACTGGTTCGGGGATCAATTTTAAGAACGTCGATTATCAACCTCTGCTCCATCGATTTAGTTATGGGTTATGGTAAAATAATTTTGCAGAAGAGCATGGTATGAGAACATAGAAGAATATATAACATGAACTTGATGTGAGCATAGTATGAGCAAAGTGTAATTATGGTATGAGTTTGGCATAGTAAGAGCATGGTATAAATATAACAAGTATGATCTGTAAGAGCTGTAGCAGTTAAAATCTTTAATAGCAATTTGCAATCTGAGAGGAAAAGACTGTATAAGATGTTAAGTAATACTTGATAACCAACTATTCTAGGGCCAAGTCCGTGTCTGAGGGCACAAGGTGCAACTAAAATACATACTACCATCGGGAGCTCTCTGTGGCACTACTTACCGACTCCTTCTCTTGGGCAACAGTCAAGTTACTTTCCTCCATTGAGTGTGAGTGAAAGTAAAGTCATGATGTGGATCCAGTCACTCACATGCCCTCAATGACAACTAAACTACCCCAAATCCCATGGGTCAAGTCAAGTGACAGGTCAAAGTACGTGTACTATCAATGTATAACATATATACGGTTCCATCGGCCATTCAATCATTTCTGTTCAGTTGCATCATAACAGATGCATCTAACATGTCCCCGGTGTCCCATGAGTCCATACAATAGTTCAACATAAATTTTCATGGCGAGTGACAAGTCGCCATTTATAGTTTTACAATTTTTACTATGCTAAAATAGACAGTTACACTAAGAAATACTTACAGAAATATTTAAAATCAAGTTGATGAGTAAATTTAAACATAAGATATTTTTCTAAGGCTAACATTTATTTTTCACAATTTTAAAATAATTATTAAGCATTTTTCTTAGTTTAAATAGCCAAAAACGAATCTTTAAATTACAAAAATGATTTTCTCAATATGTTCAACTATTTATTTAGAGCAAACTACATCTCGAAATTTTTAAAACAAGATGTCTAATTAACCGTCTCAACTAGTAGTATACCATATATTTTTGTATACGTCAGTGTACGTGAAAATCGTTAGAAATAATTTTTGAATGAAAATAGCATAAATAGTAATTAACTTCAAAAAATTACCACATGAAAAATACTTGCCTGATCACAATGAAACTGGCGTCAATGCGTTCGTTGCGATGCGCTGGATTTTCTGGTGTTTCCCGTTAAATTTTCTGGCCTAGATATTTTAAGTTATTAACTTTTTTATATTTAAACTCATTCTCTCTCTCTCTCTCTCTCTCTCTCTCTCTAAAACTCTTTATTTCTCTACCCTCTTCCTCTCTCTTCGCGTGAAACAGCAGCCCACAGGGGTTTGAGCTTCTTTGAGGATTGCCGACGGCAACTGAGGGGCCAGGCTGCCAAAGGCGGCGACGGACATCGAGAGGGGGTCGACGGCGAACGACAGACGGCGGCGGCGGCGGTGACAAACCGCGGCAAACGGTAAGCGGCAGACGTGGAACTCTGACGAGCTTCATGTTGGTGGTTTTTGCCTGCATTTTCGACGTGGAGTAGCTCCGACAAGGGGGCCGCCAGGGTGTGGTTGGTCGTCGATGATGCGGCTGTGGCGGTGAGGGCTGTGGTGGAGCTCCGATGGAGTTGGTTGAGCGTATTGGGTTTGTTTGGAGCTATGGGTTTTTGTTTGGAGTTGTAGGTGAAGATGAAGATGAAGATGGTAATGTTGATGGTGGTGGAGATGAAGGAGGTGGTAGTGGAGCCTGTGGGGGAAGAAGGAGGGAGGGAGAAGGAGAAACACGAGTTGAGGGGAGGGGGCGTTGGCCTCTTGGCTGCGAAGAGAAGAGGGGTTAATTGGTGAGGGTTTATATAGGATTAGTATATTATAAAAAATTATTAGTTTTTAATTAGGGCATTTATTTGGTGGGTTAGGAGAGATTAGCTTTTTGACTATGCTAGGTGCATGAACCATGTGTTGTCGACATGATATGGTAATTAGGGTAAGTTAAAACGGTAATTAGTAACGTAAAAATCGTAATTAGGTTAATGGAATTAGAAAAATAATAGAATATTATTATTTTAATATTAAAAAATCATTTTTATGCCTAACTCCGAAAAATTCCAGGAAAATTTTCACGGGTTCGAATCGTCACGAGGATTATGAAAATGATGCCCATTATATATATTAAGCTACAAAAAATAGAAAAAAATTGTTTAATCACATTTGAACTTATTTGAAACCTTCTTGGATACGGGAATACATGCACGACGAAATTAGGTCGTTATAAAAGTATTATCAAAACCAATTACTAAAATTTTATCTTCAATCATATATTCTTCAAAAATGATTTTAAGCATCCAATAAATATTATCAGCTGTATGAGTTTCATCAAAAACTCGAATTGCACTAATTCTTTTTTGCAATATCCAATTTTCATCAATATAATGGCAAGTCACACCCATATAGTAGTGTGTTTGTCAATGATCACTCCATATATCCAAACATATAGATACACAACCTTCACAATGTCTAAATTTTTTTATCAAATCATTTTTACCATTTTTGTAAATATTAAAACGTGTACATTTGAGTGTTGTTCGTGGAACACGATAAGCTTGTAGATTTAATGTGTTATGAACATAATTCATAAAACTAACTTTCTCACCAAAACTAAAAGTTAAATGTCCAACGTCAACCATTCTTGCTAACTCTTCTCTATTAGTATTATCAAAATATTGAAATAGTTGATTGGAAGAAGTAGTGTAACTTACAATTTGAGCTTAAGAAGATAAATTACCTAACTTGCTTGGATGTTTACTCTTTATATGCTTCCAATATGTTACATAACCTCCGGATGTACTCCAAGAATATTCAACGTTGCAATAATTATATGTTACCGTTAATTTTCCATCGGGAGCCTTAACTTTCTTCATATTAACTTTGAACAAATCTGATGGGTTGTGCTTGCTATCTTGTCCCCCAACATCAGTTTCTGCATCACGATTTTCTACATCTGTTGGAATTTCAGATGAAGAAAATCAAACATTAGCATTAAGAGATTGAGATGATCCATCGATATAAATTGCAGGATTAGAAAAGACATCGAAAATTGGTAAACTTGAATCATTGGAAAATCTTGATATTGGTGAAAAGCAAATTGATTATAATTATCATCAAATCATTGATATTTGTAACGCCCGCTGCCCAAGATACCGGGAAGTATGAATCCATCCCAAGCATTCCTAGAGCAGCGAGTGTTACGAAAAAAGAGAGAGTACAAAAGAATGTGCAGGTCACTACGCACGTGCTGGGAAATACAAGTAATGCTCCACCATAGAAAGTAACACAAAGAACTAAACATAAGTACAAAGTCCAAACTTCTGTTATTATCAATACAACGATACATCATAAAGAGTGCATCATACATCACCTTCTGTCATGGGGGTACAAAGGGAACAATGGAGAAATCACAGGAAACCTACAAATGACAAAGCCGTCCACACCCAAAACAACTCATTCCCTAGACTACCCTTGAGAATCAACTGCATAAAGCCACTCTCTGAGAGTTCCATCTCTGAGTATGCTCCTGATCTAATCCAACTCTGGCTGTCCTGCTCCTAAACCTGAAAAAAGTAATTGGGGCACGTCAACGTATGACCAAGTAGGATAATCTAACTATACTAGGTAGGGTCAATCTCAGAACTGTTCTACCTGTTAATCCTGAAAGGAAAGAGCTTTGACTGTAGGAACAAAACAGAGAGTTAAAAGATAAGAGAAATAAACCGGGAAGATGAACGTATCCAGTGAAGATGAACTGCACTGCGCCGTGGCTGGGCCACTATCTTGAAAACAACTACGGCCCGACCATGGTGGTAATCGGATGATGTCGGCTGCTCCCCAAGGTTAACGCAGTCGCGTCTGAACGCGTCCACTCGCGGCCAGAAGCGTGGAGCTTGCACAGAGAGCGATACCCAGGATGAGGAAAAAATAAAATGAGCTAAAACACGAGTCAAAACTCGGGCACTCCGCGCGCACACCCGTGAACCCCCCTTGCACAGGCACGACGCCAGCGCATACACGCTAAGGGTTTCCGGATCCGTAGCCCAGATTTTCCATTCGGCTCAACCCGGTTTGGGCTCGGTCCCTTGCTTGGGCTCATGTGCATGCGAGCTACCCCCAAATTCTAGCCCATTTACAAGTCCAATAGCCCATATAAGAGAAGCATATTATATACCCACACAAGGGTGTTTGTCTATCCAATGTGGGACTAAAAAGGAGAGAGTGGGAGTGAACAAATGGCCAAAAGAGCCATTAATTCCAACAATCCCCCACTTAATGGCTCAAGAAAGAGAAGAGAAAGTTCCTGGGTAAAGAGGGATAAATACTTAAGTATCAATGTCTTTCGTTTGAATTGATACGTAGTGAAGTGAGGCAACAACTTACTTTCTACTGAGTGAATTGCTCTTGAACTCATTAGAGTTCGATTGAGAACCCCCACAACACATATTGTTCCCTTGAGTTTGTGCAAACCCCGCGATACATAACAAGCGCTATAGGCCATGCGCACACCTTGGGTCTCGTGAGTGCTCTAGAAAGACTGCCCTTGTCTTTCATAGAGGGCGGCCAAACCCTCACACCCACATAGGTGGTTCATCAAGTGCTTCTCCATAGCACCACCAAAACTGGTTATGAAACCATTAAGAGCATGCAGCTCAACCTCTGCTTAAGTCCATCAAGTGCTTCTCAATAGCACCACCAAAACTGGTTATGGACTTGTCTCAAAGTGATTCCATCAAGTGCTTCTCAATAGCACCGCCAAACTTGGCTATGGATTAAAAGAACACTACCACCCGCCATAGGGATGGAAATGTAGTGTTTGTTAAGGATCATATGGATTCGTTAGACCACACTGGGTATCAACCATATAACCTTAACTCATGGGCTTTAGCCCCATCCCCCTCGACGAATCAAGAACCACTCTCCTTGGCAATCCTTTGGTTAGTGGATCTGCAAGATTTCTTTTAGACATCACATATTCCAAAGAAATTACTCCATTTTTCAGGAGTTGTTTAACCACACCATGTCTGATGCTTATGTGTCTTTTCTTCCCGTTATAGACACTGTTTTAGCTACTCCAATGGCTGCTTGAAAATCACAATGAAGGGAAACTGATGTAGATTTTTCCCCCACAATGGCACGTCTACTAACAAGTTTCGTAAGTAACCATTCAGCTTTTTGCCCTGCCAGAGCAATGAATTCAGATTCCATAGTGGATTATGCTATACATGTCTGTTTGGAAGACTTCCATGATAGTGTCTCCACCCTAAGTAAAAAACAAAACCACTAGTTGAACTAATTTCATTATTACCTGAAACCCACTTTGCATCACAAAATCATTCTAAAACAGCAGGAAATCTGCTAGAATGCAAACACTAATCAATTGTTCCTTTCAGGTATTTTAGCCAACGATGAAGAGGGTTCCAATGTTCATTACTAGGGTTATGTGTATAACGACTTAGCCTACTATCTGCATAGGCTATATCAGGTCTAGTGCATCATCATAAGTTTTTGGGTCTCCTTCTATCATAAAGGGAGACACAAGCTCATCACTAAGCAGATCTATACATGCATTTTTTGATAGAAAAGCATTAAAAAAAGGCAAGTAGATCTACCTTGGCCAAACACCACAAACTCTAAGAAAATTTAGGTTGGGAATATATCCTTTCCACATCTCATAAGGTGTCTTGTCTTAGTTTCTTATGGGGTACACGGTTAAGAACATGACAAGCTGAAAGAATATCTTCCCCCCACATGTCATCAGACATCCCTAAACTCAAATCATAACATTCATTATTTCCTTCAAAGTTTTGTCCTTACGTACAACTATACCATTTTGTTACAGTAAGAAAAGGGCACCAAACTAATGACATTCTTTTCATAATAGTCTTTTAGGATGTTGGACCTAACTCTCTTGATATCCTTGTCAAGTTGGTTTTCTGCTTCGGCCTTGTATTTGATAAACATTTCTACTGCCAATGTTTCTAGTGATGTTTATAGAAATCATCAACAAAGGTGATATAGTGATGTTTCCCTCCTTTGCTTCAAGTAGAGATAAATAAGATAAGAATCCAAGACATATCAAAAAGAGAAAAATGGGAATCAACGAGTCAATGATGACAGATTTCCTCCTTAGCTAGTGTCGAAACCCCAACTCCAAACCATCTCCTCTTATTATTTCCTATCTGATTCGTTCATTTTGATATTCATCTCTTTCAAACAAAGGTGACAAGCAGTTTTTTCCCTTACTATGTCAAAGCCAAAACATCTATAAGAGAGATTCGTTATATACTAAATATTTTATATCACCAAATAAGTAGTGAACCAATAAGATATCAAGGTTCTATTAAATTTAAAACCATACAACATTTTAAGCTCGCATGAGATAAATGATTAATCTCAATCACATCATGTTAACATGGAAAAATTACAGTGCTAGTCATGAGATTAGCTAGATAATGCATATGCAGCAAGCCTAGCAAAAAAAATAAACATATGAAAGTGTGTTTAGTTTCTAATTACAATCTCACAAGAAACAATGAAAAAAGCATTCATAGAAAATAAAAATAAATAAATACCACATTCAAACTTTCATCATTAGCATCATCATCTTATCCTTCATCCCAAAAAAAATTGGGGTTGGCTTCATGTACACAAAAGAAAAAATGTCAGATCATGATCACGTTAGATCGTGATGTAAGATGCTTGTTTTTCACGCGTTACGAACTAAACATTTAAACTTTATGATTCAAACATAATGGGACAATTTCTAATATAGCTCAACGAAGAGTTTAAAGCTCAAAACAAGCCATTCTCATGCATACTAAAATTCACATACGAATTGGCATGTTTACATAACAGTACTTTCATAGTACACATTAACATTAAGCATATAGCAAAACCATCCATGCAAAAAAACTGCAATAGTTCATACATAGTTGAAATTCCAAAGGACGTTGGATATAGTGACAACTTAGAACTGATGCAGCAGAGTGTTATGTACGATGTAGGCAGAGTGTGTAAATAACAATGTTGAGTTTGCTTTTAAAAATAATAAAGAGCATAAGAAAATATTATTCACCATCCTAGCACCCATCAGTGCTACAGTTCCATTTCATATATTGTTATTCACAACTTGTTGCATCTTGATGATCTACATAAGTATTAATAGACCCCTTATGCACCCTAAGAGATTAAAAACCACAAAGGATGCCATTCAAATAAAGCAGTAAGCTTCATCTGAGTCATATGTCTGACTAACAGGATCACCATGCTACAGGTCAATTCTATCCATTTTGATTTCAAAGCATTTCTCTTTAAAAGGTTAGTGAGAGTAAAACAAGGTCACCAAGTCTAACTGTCATCATACTTGATCTTCCAAGTTAACATTCGTTGCCATATTGAAAATGACTGGAAAAAGAAAACGCAAGCACATAAGAATATAAAGTGTTTTCGGTATAAGTTCAACAAGTGATATGGTATATCAATTAGAATATGAGGCTTCCACTACATCTCAAATTCCAGAATGATGACTGAAATCGAAACTTCAAGGTAACGGACGAGGGCAATCAAATATTTTAATGTTACTCATAGCTCAAGTAGCACAATAAAGCTGTATTAAGGGAGCAACCTCCATGTATCACTAGTGTGTTTTATTTGTTTAACTATAAATTTTGACACACCTACGCCCATAAATATATAATTCACATATGGAAATTAAAATTTTATATTATCATAATGCTATATTAAAAAAATGTAGTGCTCATGAATACAACAAAAGATTCGGATCAACCACCCTCCCTCCATCAACAAAATTTATACATATAAACCAGATTTAAGAATCACAGATGATGCACCCTCCCCTATAATTGAGACCGTATTATTTTTAAAATGTAGATGATGACAAACATCAGATAACTTCTGTCAAAATGAAATTTATGGGGCACAAAAATATATTAAGTTGAAAATTTCTACTCATTGATTGCAATGGTAGCCATAGTATAATACCAGAATAATATCATCGAAGAAGGTTTACTTTTAGAGTAGACTTGTAACGTCAATAATGCTACATTTGGAAAGTTGGTCAAAGGCCTTAAGACTGTTCAGAACAAAATTCATTGTGCAAGTTTCTGGTCTGTTGATCAATCAAAACCTCGAGTTACCGATTCATAGTGCAAACAAATTTCTTTGATTGGCTATAAAATGGTTATGCTTGTTCTGCCACCAAATATCACCATGGTTCTGAATGAAATGGCGGAAATTTAAAATAAAAGCAGGCTAGTTTCAATTGATATTGAAGTTATGGCTCTAATAATGTCAGGAACTTCATTTAGAGGGGAGTTTTTGGACCACTTGCCAGCATTTGGACCATCTTCCAGATAGGATCATGTTAATACCATCTTCCAGAGAGGATCATGTTAATATTTGCAGGCCTATAATTTTATAAATAGTAACCGTAGTTGTTTTCAAATTGTTAATCCTGAAAGGAAAGAGCCTTGACTGTAGGAACAAAACAAAGAGTTAAAAGATAAGAGAAATAAACCGGGAAGATGAACGTATCCAGTGAAGATGAACTGCACTGCGCCGTGGCTGGGCCACTACCTTGAAAACAACTACGGCCCGACCATGGTGGTAATCGGATGATGCCGGCTGCTCCCCAAGGTTAACGCAGTCGCGTCTGAACGCGTCCTCGCGGCCAGAAGCGTGGAGCTTGCACAGAGAGCGATACCCAGGATGAGGAAAGGAAGAGAAGAGGATTTTTTCGTAGAGATGATTTTTCGCAATAGTTGAGAGAAACTCTAGACAAGAGTTTATAAAGAGGAAAAATATGGCTGTTGGAATTCGGCCATGAATGCCATTAACAACGCAGCCATTAACATCCATTAAAAGAAAAATGGTTGTTGCAATTAAATGAAAAAAGCTGTTAGGAAAATTAAAACGTACTGGACTTTTCGAATTCTGAAAAAAATAAAATGGGCTAAAACACGAGTCAAAACTCGGGCACTCCGCGCGCGCACCCGTGAACCCCCCTGCGCAGGCACGACGCCAGCGCATACATGCTAAGGGTTTCCAGATCCGTAGCCCAGATTTTCCATTCGGCTCAACCCGGTTTGGGCTCGGTCCCTTGCTTGGGCTCATGTGCACGCGAGCTACCCCCAAATTCTAGCCCATTTACAAGTCCAATAGCCCATATAAGAGAAGCATATTATATACCCACACAAGGGTGTTTGCCTATCCAATGTGGGACTAAAAAGGAGAGAGTGGGAGTGAACAAATGGCCAAAAGAGCCATTAATTCCAACACTACCTAGCAAGGTCTAGTCACCAACTATAAGTGGTCTATTACAACTTATGAGGAACAAGTATTCAGACCAATACTGAAGAAAGTCTACTGAAGTACATATCCACAAATTAACATAAAGCAATGCATAGCATACAGGTATTGAAAAATAAGAACTGTGGACTGGAAAATGCATAAAGTAAAGGAAAATTTGTGAGCACGGAAGAAGCATATGTAAAAGTATACCATAATTTCATGAATATTGCATTAATCTTTATAGTTTTATGATTATAATGATTAATTGGAAACCCAGTGTAATTGTAGGACATTAGAACTGGACCTCACCTCAGGTGGGTGGAAAAATGGTATCCTGCACGTGGAAATGAGTATTGTAAACGGGGCCTCTTATAACTTTCCCTGTCAGAATTGAGACAATTCTCGGTTTTTTGGTAAAATGGAGGAAACGTCAGTTACCTAATGGTTCATCACGAATACACCACCGGCCTCTCCACCTCTCCCCCCCGACGGGAATGTGAGGGAGATGCATATCCTCAATAGTCCAGTTCCGATGCCTACACATTACTAAGGTTTCCCTCAAAACCCGTATCTAAAATCTCACCCATTTTGAATGGACCGATAATTCCAGATATTTATTAACTCTCATCTCACTCTTAATTCATCAATTTGCTATGTCAAGTGTCTTTTTTGGCGGTCTCAATTACCGCTTCAACATTTCATGCTCCATTTTTCTCTGCATCATAACATGAACATCTCTTTATATTCATCTCTTCATTTTCATTTACACATTCTTTCATGATTAATTCTTCTCATAAGAATATCATGGAATTTCTCATAATAAATAACATGGAATTCCTTTCTTACATATGAAGCATATGAAAAATGGGAGCATCGTGATGATATTCTTTTTAATAACATGAATTCTCACATATAAAACTGAAATATCATAGTAAATTACCACATGGGGCATCACACAATCATATTAATCATAACTTGGTCATATAAGCATTCCAATCAAATTAACTAGTAGACGCAAAGCTGGAAAAGAATGAACCACATGGACGTTTGGCCTATACACACGACCGAGTGGAATGAGGCAGTTAAGGAATCAATGCTGGTCAACAAGGCCACACGGAGATTTCATCCACTCGCACGGTCGTGTGAGGCAAGGCAACTAAAGGCTCAGAATTCAATCACACGATCGTTTCATACATCCACATGACCGTGTGAAATAATACTCAGCATAACAGAAAAATGCGGCCACACGGTTGTTTGGTTAGACCACACGACCATGTGGAGCGATTCTCACCACAAGGTGACATGGTCGTTTCGTTCTAGCGACATGACCATGTCGAATCTGAACGTTAGTCCCGTCTATGTCGACGTGACTATATGGCTGGGGCGATCGACACGACCGTGTGGGCCTAGAAATCTTACACAGACAACCATACAGTCATTGAGTAACCGTGTGACACTGCTGATGGTCGAATGACCACGACACGGTCCTGACACGACCGTATTAACTACAACACGCTAAGACATAGTCGTTTGGATTCATAAAACTGTCGATTTCCTACACAATCGTACACTTAACTCTACGTAGTTCCTGAAAGTAAACCTAGCTAGAGTAGATAGATCTCCTACCGTGTTAAGTCCTCCATTCTAGGGTCTTTGGCCCTTCTTCTCCTTGAAGACCATCTGACAGTTTACCCCTCCTCAAGCTTCTTCTCGAGAACACCAATGGTGACACATTATAAGGGCTTGTGGTTTAACTTTGGAGTTGTGAGAAGGGTGATGGCCTGATGGAGGAGGAGTGAAAGAAGCGAGAGTTTATGGTGGAGTTAGCTGGAAAGAAGGAGGAAGATGAGTTGGGCTCATGCAGGTGTGGGGAAGGATGGGGATTTGGGTTCCTTGCTGGTTTTTGTGAGAGGGGAGAAGAGGGGCTGGTTCTCCTCTTTTTCTTTTTCTTTCAATTTTCTTTTTCTTAATTAACAAGCCTCGTCTGTTTTGTATTTGACTTCTCGCTACTTGGTTTTGATGATGAGCAAACATAAATACTTGTAACTAATCCCCTACATGCATTTAATCCATTGCCTAAGCTAATCATGAAGATCAAATAGCAATGGATAACTATCAAGATCAATCAAAGCTCAATGAATTGAAGATTGGATTATCGTGGTAAAGAAAGAAGCTTCAAGGCCATTCAAGAGAAAGAAGAGAAGCGTATATTCAATGTAAATCTTTTTATGCTTTCATTTCTCTTGATTAGGATGTAGCCTTGTTGTATAACTATCTTGGAGCTCACACACTTCACTCTATCTAGCCTATGAAGTCATTAGAAATCAATTCCTAGGTTTCCAACTCTTCATTCCCTTTACTGTGCACAAGCGACTGAAGAACAAAATGCAGGCGTCTGTCTCCATACAGGTGCCTGAGAATTATTCTGTAGTCGTCTGTCATGCACAGTTTTGACTTAGGTTTTTGGGCCTTTCTGTATTCAACTTCAACAGGTGACTGTTGTACAAAGTACATGCACCTATCAAGTTTCAGGCGCATGTGACTTGTTAGTCAGTCGCATGTCTCCTCTTACCCTAAGATCCATTAATCTGTCAAGTTTTGCACTTATGCAACAGACGACTAATGTTGGATTTCTAGTTGCATGCCTATGGCACATGCGCCTGTGGATACCACATCAGTCGATTGTCCATCACTTGCCCAGATCTTTCATTTTGGCAAGTTACACACATGTGCACACAGACGACTAAAGTAGGTTTCCCAGTCGCATGCCCATGGCATAGGCGCATGTGGATACCACAGCAGTCCCATGTCCAAGTTTACCCAGAATTCCTACTCTCTATCAAATTACTCACGTTGTCTCACAATCGCCAAAAAAGGGTTCTCAGTCGCCTGTCGGTTTCAGGTGCCTGTCCAACCTTCATCAGTCGACTGTCCTACGTGGTAAGTTAACATTTGAACTCTCACCTACCCTCTAACACAATGCAGCAGGCGAATCTTCGTTCTTCATCAGTCGCCTGTCATGCCTGTAAAATCAATCCGTTGGGATTTTCCATACGGATTTCAAAGGGGGTTTTGGGTATTTTGCTTGAGGCTTTGAGAGAACATATAAGAGGGTTTTCTACTGTTTCATTGAGCCTCTCTTGCTCAACTCTTGGAAACCCTAAGCTCTCACCTCTTTCAAGCCCTCATGCTCTCACCTCTTTCAAGCCCTAAATCTCAATCTCATCCTGTCTTCAACTGGAACACATTCATCATCCTCTAGCTTTGGTGAAGACAAGAACAAAGGCTTCTCCCTTCTTGGAAGAGACATCAACACACACAACACACTTTGCTCCTTCAAGTTTTACTTCAAGGCATTGGTGATTTGTAAGTGTTGTCATTTCAAATTTCATTACTTTCATATTTGAATTCACTCTCTGTCACGCCCCGCTTCCCAAAAATGTGGAGGCGAGACGTGAGAAGGTCCGCACAGACGTGGAGCTGTGAAGCCACACGCCTGATAAGCGTCATGAAATCGTTAGATCTGCAGGTCCTTGCAACGCGATACGAAACAAAGATAATAATAAAGGAAAAGAGACAAAAGACAATCTCAGAATATCCATCACATTAAATTCCAACGTCACAGAAAAAGCCACCAGGCTTAAAGAGAAAAGAATCTAAGGGCCCAAACATGGCCAACAAAGTACAAGGTACAAACAAAGGTGCCACGCACCGACAACTAACAGGAATCCTAAAACAAAAGGAAACTGTGAGATCCTAAGGAAGATCACCGATATTCTCAAGCTCCTCTTCAACCAACAGAATCGGGCACGAACTCCTCGAACTCGTCGCCCTCAACAACAAACTCAGGCTCGGCAACTAACATGCGACACCCAAAGAGAAAGGGGCACATGTCAGCAAGTCTAAAAAGACTTGGGCAAGGAAACTGAAAGGAAAGCAAACTAGCAGTTCTAAAAGCATGCATGACATGGCAGTTTTAGTATGAGTGCACAAGTAAGACGTGGTGAAATGGTGGGCTCCGAAAAGGTGCTCTCTCTCAAGTGCAAGAGTCCGTACAAGTAGTAAAATCTGGGAGTCCAGATGTCGAATCCACGGGAAGAAATCTGTTGCAACCACAGCTCAAATCAAATAGAAAGCCAACGAAGAGAGACTAAACACTTTTAATGGTGGTGTGAATGTGGATACGTGAATGATACGAACAAGGAAAATACGTGTATGAAAATACTTATAAAGAGTTTGCACATGGTATGGGTTCGCTAGGGTCAACGATTCGTATTAATTTGGTTGATAGGTATAACGCAATGAATTCTCCTTTTGGGAGCAATTCATCGGAAGATGCCCTTTTGGGGGTTCAAACAAAATATTCAAAAAGATCGTCGCTAAGATTATAATACGATATGAAACTCTCTTTTGGAGAGATCAAAACTACGGTATGAAACTCCCTTTTGGGGAGATCAAAGCTCGCCCTTTTGGGGTGATCATCAACTTAATTAATTCTTTTGGAATCTAAAAAAGTCGATTTACGAACAAAGATTACAATTTTAGCGACGTTTTACGGTTTAGCACAAGGAATTTCAACCAAATAAACACGAATAATATCCCCTAACTACTTCATACCATGCACAAATAAGTTCTAGCTACTCATAATTTCAGAATAAACAAGTTTCATAGACAAATACATCAAGATTATAGCAAAATACGGTAGAAAAAGCACTAATTAAGGAGTTTAAGTTAAGAATTCATCACCAAATATCCTTTAAAATACATCAAAACTCTCTGGAAATAAAAAAATAGCCTCTGGAATTTTACAGAATTTTTCAGGGGGAGAATACGGCTTCTAGAGCCTCCAATACGCTCAAAATACGCCCCCAAACTGCTTGAATACGCCCAAAAACCCTAAATACGCTTAAATATAAATCATTGCGGGTTTACTGTGCTATTGGGTTCAAAACCGCTTCAAAATCGCACCCGAACACATCTCAACCGTTCATCCAAAGCGGGGCAAAAACGTGGCCGTCCGATCATCTTTCAAAAATGCGGGATTGGATGTCGTGAAGCCACGTGTCCCAGAACGTCGGATCCGCACACGCTGCCTCGAACTCGTCCGACTCTGCTTCAATATGTGCCGTTAGATTTCAGATCGACGGATCAGCGCTGGCCATGTCGCGCGAAGAGATTTGCATCGCTTTATAATTGCGGGAGAGTTCTCCGCCGTTGGATCGAGATCGGAGGATTCAGGTTGGGCCACGTCGCCGAGAGAATTCTTCGCCCGCTCTCAGCATCGAAATGATCGAGAGCCGTTGGATACGGGCGGGAGCGTGCGGATGGCCGACACGTGGCCCTGCGGATCTCAATCCGCTTCTCGCATTCAGCGTTGATGAAGACCGTTGGATCAAGATCCAACGGCGGTGAATAGGCCACGTCGCCCCCGTGGTTTGAATCGCCAGCTGCCGTCCGATTGAGCGGGAACGGTCAGATTGATGCCACGTGTCGCATTCTGGTTGGTCGACGTTTGTATTTTTGTATTTTGAGTGTATTTCTTCATTTAAATGGTATTCTGCATTCAAAAATTCATAGTAATTAGCACAGATCTCAGAAAAATACAAATAAATAGTCGTTGGAATCGTGTGATCGAGACCAAGCTATGAAAAATATAAAATGTGCAGAAATAAGTCGTTAAATGCTGTTTTGTGCTCAAATAGTGTGTTTTCTCTAATAAATAAATGTGTAGAAAATACGTATGAATTAGAGATAAATCTAGCATCACATGAGCACAAAATAGGGCTAAATGAGGGGTTAAATATGTAATATTGAACCCGAATCACACCCCCCAACTAGCGATTTGCTAGTCTCTAGCAAAAAGAGCGATAAATACGGATGAGTAATAAAACAATAAGTTCTTTCAAATTGCTCATGGCGTGGCTCAATAATACGTATTCCAACATGGTCTTGGCCATCAATATACACATCCCTGAACAAAATCAATCACATGAAATTTTCTCTAATTTAGTATGAATAAATAACGTGCAAGCATCGTTTTGCGCAAGCGAAAGTATAACACGTCGTTATATCCTAGTTTTCTTGTTTCCAAGGAATTGGCCTATCAAAATAATCATTCAAGACATGGGTATTGAAGTTGCTTAGTATATTCACCATTTCTTTTCTTTTATTCGTTCCGCGTAACGCGCATCAAGCAACATTCGCAGAAAAAAGTATAACTTGGATCGCTCCATCAAATGAGTGAGTTTCCGGTCAATGGCTCCCAAATCAGACGATCATAGGGCATTAGGCCAAGAAGGACCCCTCGGACTGTACTACTCGAGCCAACCAAGTTATTTATTAGTGACATACATATTCATTCATTTTTCATCATTCATTTTTCTTTTCTTTCTTTTCTTTTCTTTCTTCTTTCTTTGTAAGCAACTCAACACCCATTTTTTTTTCAAACATAAACATTAACGACCATGGCCAAATTCCTCTTCAACTTGAAAACTATTCTAATGAATCGTGTATACTTAAGCTTTTTCATCACATTAGCATGCATGAAATATATTCAAACTATTTCGAGATATTAATCATGGAAATTGAAAATTTTCAGGTATAGCATATTAACGGCAATTCCATGAAGGAAAAATAATTAATCAAGCCATAAACAATTTTTAGAACTCAATTAACGTATAATCATCCGCATTTGAGGCATATGAAGGAGTTTTAAAAGATGAGATTTGGTGATTTATTCTTCTCAAAAAAAATCCTAAGGTCTCATACACACCCCCCAACTAAAGATGGACATTGTCCTCAATGTCGGAAGAGGTACGAGTTTATTCAAATCAAGCAACCTAGAAAGCATATAAAAACTACACTACTGGAAAGAACACACCGTGATCAAATGGCGGATCCCGAATCTTTAATTGTGGAGGAAGTTGTTCAATTTGCTCCTTGCGCTCCTCGGCGATTATTTTTCCTCCAACGACTAATGTGGACCCCAGCAACACAACTCCAAGCATCTCTATAAGCTGTTTGCCAATGTCCTGCGAGAGATGAGTTATGTCAGTCCAAATTATTTTAAAATTATTCTCAATGAAAGTATTCCAAATGTAGTCGTCAAAATAAGTGAAAGAAATTAAAATAAGTTGACGACTACTTCCTGAAATATTTGCACTACTCTCTGTACGATGCTCGATCAATGGGGAGAGGGGTAAATGATTTTGGGACAAAACTGGAGGAGGGCATGGTTCTGACTCCATGGCGATAATCTCAAAACCCTTGTCCCTAGCTGTCTCCTCCTCTCGTTCATCCAAAATTGCTAGCTCGTCCTCTCTTTTGCACACACTTTCTGCCATGTGGATATGTATATTCGTGTCATCAACGTGACATGGCTTGCTCGATTTTCCTGCAATAGAAGATAAACTCGTATTAGATTCTTTAAATTGAGTTTCAAAAGCATTACCTTCTTCCACGCAAGTGGCGATCAAATTAAGATCTTCAATGGATTTCTGAATTTGCCGATTCCGAGCAAGGAAATTCTCTTGGAATTGAAGGGATGTGGCCTCCTGTGTCTGAATAATCAAGTAAGCTTCCTCTTTCAAGGATGGCAAAGGTACGTCTACACTTTGCTCTTCTTGATCGAGGCACGAAGGCTCCGTTGAATCGCTCTCTGAAGTCTCTTCCATGGTTTCTTCGTTTTCTTGCAGAGACTCCATGTATTCCCACGCCACTGTCGGCGACATGCCTCCCAATAATTCCTGCAGCTGAGGTTGTAGTCCTTCTAGGAAGAACGCCATAAGCTCTTCATTTGTGTACCCATGCTGCGGATAGCTCAATAAAATGTCTGTGAACCTCCTCCAGGCCTGAAAGAAAGTTTCACAGTTAGTTTGATTAAAATTAACAATTTTGAGCTTTTCCATCCTATGTTTGTGTGCATTAGCATATCGTGCATCATAAAGATTGTTCGTGCAATAAAAATTCATATACTCCATTTTTAAAAATTAAAATAAAATAATAAAAAAAAGTTTATGTACAGTAAAGTAAAAAGATCTCACCTAAGGTCCTCTAAATGAAATAAACCGTAGTCACAAACCATTCCTCCCCGGCAACGGCGCCAAAAACTTGGTGGGCTCCGAAAAGGTGCTCTCTCTCAAGTGCAAGAGTCCGTACAAGTAGTAAAATCTGGGAGTCCAGATGTCGAATCCACGGGAAGAAATCTGTTGCAACCACAGCTCAAATCAAATAGAAAGACAACGAAGAGAGACTGAACACTTTTAATGGTGGTGTGAATGTGGATACGTGAATGATACGAACAAGGAAAATACGTGTATGAAAATACTTATAAAGAGTTTGCACATGGTATGGGTTCGCTAGGGTCAACGATTCGTATTAATTTGGTTGATAGGTATAACGCAATGAATTCTCCTTTTGGGAGCAATTCATCGGAAGATGCCCTTTTGGGGGTTCAAACAAAATATTCAAAAAGATCGTCGCTAAGATTATAATACGATATGAAACTCTCTTTTGGAGAGATCAAAACTACGGTATGAAACTCCCTTTTGGGGAGATCAAAGCTCGCCCTTTTGGGGTGATCATCAACTTAATTAATTCTTTTGGAATCTAAAAAAGTCGATTTACGAACAAAGATTACAATTTTAGCGACGTTTTACGGTTTAGCACAAGGAATTTCAACCAAATAAACACGAATAATATCCCCTAACTACTTCATACCATGCACAAATAAGTTCTAGCTACTCATAATTTCAGAATAAACAAGTTTCATAGACAAATACATCAAGATTATAGCAAAATACGGTAGAAAAAGCACTAATTAAGGAGTTTAAGTTAAGAATTCATCACCAAATATCCTTTAAAATACATCAAAACTCTCTGGAAATAAAAAAATAGCCTCTAGAATTTTACAGAATTTTTCAGGGGGAGAATACGGCTTCTAGAGCCTCCAATACGCTCAAAATACGCCCCCAAACTGCTTGAATACGCCCAAAAACCCTAAATACGCTTAAATATAAATCATTGCGGGTTTACTGTGCTATTGGGTTCAAAACCGCTTCAAAATCGCACCCGAACACATCTCAACCGTTCATCCAAAGCGGGGCAAAACGTGGCCGTCCGATCATCTTTCAAAAATGCGGGATTGGATGTCGTGAAGCCACGTGTCCCAGAACGTCGGATCCGCACCCGCTGCCTCGAACTCGTCCGACTCCGCTTCAATATGTGCCGTTAGATTTCAGATCGACGGATCAGCGCTGGCCATGTCGCGCGAAGAGATTTGCATCGCTTTATAATTGCGGGAGAGTTCTCCGCTGTTGGATCGAGATCGGAGGATTCAGGTTGGGCCACGTCGCCGAGAGAATTCTTCGCCCGCTCTCAGCATCGAAATGATCGAGAGCCGTTGGATACGGGCGGGAGCGTGCGGATGGCCGACACGTGGCCCTGCGGATCTCAATCCGCTTCTCGCATTCAGCGTTGATGAAGACCGTTGGATCAAGATCCAACGGCGGTGAATAGGACACGTCGCCCCCGTGGTTTGAATCGCCAGCTGTCGTCCGATTGAGCGGGAACGGTCAGATTGATGCCACGTGTCGCATTCTGGTTGGTCGACGTTTGTATTTTTGTATTTTGAGCGTATTTCTTCATTTAAATGGTATTCTGCATTCAAAAATTCATAGTAATTAGCACAGATCTCAGAAAAATACAAATAAATAGTCGTTGGAATCGTGTGATCGAGACCAAGCTATGAAAAATATAAAATGTGCAGAAATAAGTCGTTAAATGCTGTTTTGTGCTCAAATAGTGTGTTTTCTCTAATAAATAAATGTGTAGAAAATACGTATGAATTAGAGATAAATCTAGCATCACATGAGCACAAAATAGGGCTAAATGAGGGGTTAAATATGTAATATTGAACCCGAATCATGTAACAATAAGTGCAAGGGAACGATTATCATGGCATGACAGGAGTAGCCAAGCTACTAACATTCTCAATCCTTTCACTAGTCATGTTTTCAAGTTATTGCAGATGTTTACGCCTTACAGTTGAACTGTTTGACGTTCACACTGAGTGGACGCTTAACACTAGTCACGCTTTAAGTAGTTTGTAGATGTTTACGCCTTACAGCTGAACGGTTTGACATTCACACTGATTGGCCGCTTAACACTACCCCAGAACCCAGAGTTTACGCCTTACCACTGCAGTTGCTGATCGGGCAGACTCCCAGTTGATTGGCCGCTTAACTCTTACCCCCAATACCCACATGTGGACGAGCAAGGGTCCCTGCACACGAGCTCAGTAAATGAGCCAGGGTTGTCCCGCATAGGAGCTCGCATTCTAGTTCACGATTCATAAGCATTTAGCGTAGGGTGCACCTAGCCGGAAACAAGTAGATCGGGCATTGGCTATCAACCAACACATGGCCCGCTTCTGGAACACGAGCCAGGAAACATAAGTATTGTAGCGTGTGCTACGAATGCGACATTCAACATGGATGGCATGGCTTGCAGTAAGGCGTACAAATAAGGAATTAAACATGGCAGTTTAATATGCATGAACAACAAGTTAAAAGGGTTGGATCTAGCTTCGTTGTCAGGCTAGATCAATTGAGGTGACGGATCTAGTTTCGTTGTCAAACTAGGTCAATTGGTGTCTAGGCGGCTATCATTTCACCGTCAAGTCTCTTTTACGCTACAACAAGCAAATGGCCTAAAACATGGCCTAAACCCTAAGTGGCAAGTTTCACTTGCCTCACGCCAAGGAAGATGATCAACGAGGCACGCCACAAAAGTTATCAACGGAGAGGAAATCGCTGCCACGGAGAAACAATCATCAAACAACATCCAACCTAGTTTATTATTAGGGTTTCAATAAAATCACAAGGAGAGTTATGAGAAAACCAAAGGATCGAAACCTACCGTATAGAAGCAGAAGATCGATGCCGAGCAAGCACGGCAACGGAAGAACGATCCGGGGAAACCTAGGGTTCAGATCTGGAATGGGGAGAAAATCTGGAGAAATGGGGTTTTGATATGGGTTTGAGAAAGGTGGAAGGTGGAAAGTGTTAAGTGAGGGTTTGGATGATGGAGGATGAGCTTGGAATGAAGGTTTGAGGGTTTGGGGAAGATGAGAGCTCAATGGGGAAGAAATTAGGTTTAGAGTTGAAGAAGAAGAAGAAGAAAACGTTTGGGAGGGGTATAAATAGGAAGAGCTGGCGGTTGCCCAGAAATTAGGGTTTCGACACTGATTAGTCGGTCAAAGAGCAACCACTGACCGACTAGTTTGGGAACTAGTCGGTCGGTTGACCAACGCAGACCGACTAAGTGGAAACAGTAACTCCTGACGAAAAATAGGATTTATATTTAGTCGGTCAAAGAACAACTACTGACCGACTAGTTTCTCATCTAGTCGGTCGACGAACGTTCTTAGACCGACTAAGAATGAACAGTACTCGACTGTACAGAAGAACTAAGAATTAGTCGGTCTGAGTACAAAACTTAACCGACTAGTTTAACAACTAGTCGGTCGAAATATGAACTTAGACCGACTAAACAGAAACAGTAACTTAAGTAAAATTAATCCAAGGAACTAGTCGGTTTGAGTAGAGTGGCCGACCGACTAGATCTCAATCTAGTCGGTTGGTTCCCCTTCTTGAACCAACTAACGTGCACGAAAAGTGCCGAATTGAAGCGCGAAGCTTCGGGAAGATTCATACGGCTTCTAGGATCAACCTATCTCTAAGATATGAGCGATTTGAAGCTCGTCACGAATGACTTACTCCGAAATCGATGATCGAAGGAAGAAGCTAGAAAATCACGACGAAACGATCGAAAGTGAAAGCTACGGCGAAGAAAACCACACATCCAAGGAGAAAATCCACCAAGCATATATTTTAATATAGATAATCCAATTACACGAAAACCAGTCGTTACACTTTCGGTGTGGGAGAGTGGTTTACTTGATCCCAAGTTGTGGGATTCAAGGACATCGATTGTAGGTCGATTACACTTGTAGGGTTGCTACAAGTGGGTTTAAAGAAAACCTCAAGTTAGAGTTCTAACTTGAGTATCTGGAGGTATCCAGGTGGAAGGGACGTAGGATTACTAGGAACAAGTCGGGTTTGACTTGGGTAATCCGAACCCTTGAAACAGACTTGTCTTAGCATTGTTCATTGTTGTTAATTCTTATTTCCGCATCTTTGTTGGATTAAGATTCTAATTAGGAGTTATTTCTTAGTTAAATTTTATAAACACTATTCAACCTCCTTCTAGTGTTTTCCTCATAGCCAGGGCCCTTACATCATCATCATCATCTCCCCTTCACTACAAGCCATGTGGACCCCATGCGTCTTAATGAGAGTGATGGGGGCTTAAACCTTTGACACCTAGTACCTTAGGTGTCATCCCATGTTAATTTGGGTTTTGGGTATTTAAGGAAAATAGAAATACATTCTATAATACAATATACCCACATTACTTACTATGTATTTCATCCAATACATTGTATTTTACTATCAAATAATGTTTTCTAAAATAATTACACCATTAAAATTTAAAGGAAATTCATAAAATTACACAATAATAAAATTCATATTAATACAATCGATAATACGCGTATAATACCCGTATACGTGAGTACATGATATTACATTCTACCCAACTTAAAATAAAGTTCGTCCCCGGACTTTCTAAGGCTAAGGGTCTAACTAAAAGTTGTATAGATCTAAGGGTCGTCCCACCCACGAGTTACAACAATACTACATATACTCTAACCACAACTAGTCATATATCTCGTACTCACGTACATATATAACTCATATACTATACTCAAGGAGATACACTTACACCTTAGTATTCATACCTATATTTCATTTAAGTGCCTCACATACATACGCATATATAATACACACATTCATATAATACACTCAAATATCGAATAAGCAACGTCACTTGCAAGTTTGTATTCACTATAATAGAGGCACCACACATATCTATACAATACCAAACATCTATATCTAATTATATAATCGTATATCGTACATACGCTAATACTATCCATCTACATTTCCTTACTAATCATAAATACATCCATGTAAAAAAAAGTGTATCATATACTACCAATACACATATACATCCACCTCTAGGGGCTTCAGCCATTATATGGTCTAAGCCCAACAATATATAATTACACACATCATTATACTAAGATATATCCATGAAATAGATATTCATCCATTCATACCATGTGTATATATCACTACAATATCAATCCAATATAATACAGGTATATGTGCCATAGCTACATCCAATATATAAAACTAAACATGTACACTAATACACATACGTGCCTTCCACGTTACTTCACTTATCTAATTATATCATACTCATTCAATAGCCCTATATAAAATTTATTACATATATAGTATAGACAGATGCACTCATATTTACAATCATAAATATCAAGGCAAATACATACAATAATACACACACACATATTGTTACAACCTCAAGATCGGCCCAATCGATCTAGGCCCACATGTTCAAAGCCCGAGTCATGGCCCGACGAATCTCCACAATGAGACCTAGCTCGTCGAGGCTCAGAGAAGCTCGCCCAAGCAGAGTGGCAAGCTCGCCATCTGAACCAGAGAGAACGCTCCTCTGGCAGATCGCACAAGCTCTATGCCTGCTCGCCCCAGAGTAGCTCGCCCTAGAAGTAGCTCGCCTACCTCTCCACCTCGAAGCAGTCTGCCCAATGAGGGAGGCGACCCGTACCTAACATCACTGTCAGTTTCACTACAGAAAAAGTCTGACAAAAGCGCACCTGGTCGCTTTGCCATCTGACAGCCTGTCGAAAGCATCCCTAGCTGTTTCACCCTCAGACAGACAGATAAAAGCACGCCTGACATTTACGGCTCTGACCGCCTGACAAAAGCACGCCTGACACGTTCGGCCCTGACATCAACGGTCAAATCACTGACACCCTGACACCGCCAGCTCAGCTAAAGCAACCAACTTCAGCAGCCTATAAATACCCCCTCTCCTCCAAGCGAGAGATGGGTTGGTTGGTTGGATGATTAATCGGTAACAAAGTCCTAACACATCTACTGATATTCAATGTCAAATATCCTCCAAATATTCGTGCCTTCCACACTATTTCGCCACGCAAGTGCCGATCTGCCTATAAGATCGTCCTGCGTGTCCGACATTCTCCAAGAGTCACCAGCTGACTTAAGCATCGGAGGGGCTGCGGGTTGACATCTGGCCCAACCTTTCTGATGAGTTGCTCTTCTTGCAGGAAGTTCGCCCCAGGTGCCAGTGGACGAGCGACCTTCACCAACTAGCGAGTGACCTACACCAATTGACGGGCGACCTTGAGATCCACATCTACAAATTGTCCTCAAATCGGGATTAGCCTCGCCACCGCCCCAAACACTTGTAATCATTGTGCCCTAGATTCCCCACATTGGGCGGACTATGGGAATTTAGGGCTACACCCATGTCTAATCCCATACCTTTCAATATCAGTCCTAACTATGGCAAACATCCCATTGAGGACGAGCCGCATCCTCTCGGAGAGACTTCCCTGGCAGATGTACCCCCTGAGGGGACGGCAGAGGCTATTCACGCCTCGACCCATGCTATTCACCAGGCTTTAGCCTTTACAAAGATGATGAATGATTGGGGCACGGGTAGGGCCGGGACATCCACCGTCCCCCCTTCACCCCTGAACGTGAGGCACAGCCTTCATCCCCAGATCGAAGAAGCAGCAGCCGCCCGATAGAGGGGGCTCAACAAAGAGATAACAGCCTAGCAAAGACATCTCGATGCAGAGATGGAGGCCGCTCATCAAAGGCACATCGAAGAAGAAGCTGTTGTTTAACCAAGGCAGCTTGACGAAGAGGCAGAGGCCGCCGCTGAACAAATACGGGTGGATGAAGAAATCATACGTCGACAGCTGTGATTCATCATCGCCGTGCAAGAAAGGCTCTGGGAGGATAGTCGTATGATCTCGGAGGCGTCAACCTTAAACCGATGGCACGCACATAGCTCGTCACCGGTGGATATCTCGTCGCTCGGAGGGAGCACCACAGCTCGGCCCGCCAATCTCCTAGGCATGATGATCATCGACGACAAGGCTGCAATCGAAGCAGGACTCCCCCGAGGCGGGGAAGGGACGCCACTAAGCACCGAGGTGACTCATCCGGTGACTCCAATGATGGACGAGATGGTAGAGGGGGTCGTATCGACTGCCGAAGATCGCATGCGCGTTGTCTCAAGTCGCCTGCACGATCAACCTACCCAGAAGTGGCTAACCCCCTGGCTAGACAAGTGACCGCGGCCCCGATACATCGTAGATTCAAGCTTCCTCAGCTTGAATTGTATGATGATACAGGCGATCCCCTCGAACATTTGCATCGATATAGAGGGGCAATGGAGATTCAAGGCACGGAAGATCCACTCCTATGCCAAGGCTTCCAAAAGACTCTGAAGAAGTCGGCATTAGAGTGGTATAACGGCCTGCCCGCCTGCTACATCGAAGTCTTCGACGACCTATCCCACAAGTTTTACCAGCAGTTCAGGGTGGGACGGAGAAGGAAGAAACCTGTGGACTATCTATTTTCGATAGTCCAGAAAGAAGGGAAAACGATCCGAAAGTTTTTGCATCGTTTCCAGGAGGAATGGCTTGGCGTGGCATGCTGCGGAGATGAGCTTGTCATGGCGACCTTCAAAAAAGGGTTGACCAACCGGAGCCTGCACAAGTCGTTCATCCAAGATCCGCCCACCGATCCGGATGCACTATTCACCCGGGCGGAGAGGTTCATGCTGAGCGAGGATGCGCTGGTAGTAAAGAAGGTGGCTTCCCCGGTTGGGACATCCCGTGTCGAGCGGCGGCCTGATGTTTGATCAAGGCAGGATGACCTCCCTGGAGGGCACGACCAACTCGATAACCAGAGGCGCGACCAAGGAGGCCACCGACCATAAGATTGCCCTGGGCCAGGGCAAGGGTTCACTACACCTAGAGAGCCCCCATCGACGGTCAGCAGGCCTGAAGGACATCAGCAGGCCCAGTACACGCAACTCAACGCCCCTATGATTGAAGTATTGGTCGCAACGATGAGAGCCGAACTTCTCCGAGACCCGCCTCAGGAGAGGAGGACGATCCCAGCCACGAGGAATCAACAGAAATACTGTCGATATCACCATGATCACAGTCATGATACCGATGAATGCTTCACTCTAAAGAGGGATATCAAACGGCTGATTCAGGAGGGCCATCTCCAAGGATTCGTCGAGGCGAGGAGACTGGTTCGCGATGAAAGAGCGCCCCCGACAGCGCAGTGGCCGAACCAACCCCAGAACACCAAGCAGGACGTCCCTCGCCAGCCTAGAGCGGTCATGCGCATAGATCTGATATGCAGTGGGCCAACCTCGGATGGCACATCAGCCTTGGCCAGAAAGGTGTACGCTTGACAAGTGATGACAACGGGCGTGGGCGACAAAGCAAAGCAGAGGAAAGTAGCTCGGCCCCCCATCTCATTCTTAGACGACGACCTGGAGGGGGTCAATCTACGACATGATGACGCCATCTTCATCGAAGCCCAAATTGGAACGGCCATAGTTAGCCGCCTCTTGATCGACACTGGGAGCTCATGCGACATTCTTTTTATGTCAACGATCAAAAATATGGGGCTAAAACAAGAAGATCTGAGGCCGTGTATGGGTCTGATTGTCGGCTTCACCGGCCACTCGGTTCCCATCGTCGGAGTTATCACCCTGCCGATGTCTTTGGAGGAAGAGCCGAGAATCGTCACTCGGATGACGCAATTCGTCATCGTCGACATTGCGTCAGTATACAACGGCATCATAGGGTGGCCATACATGACTGTCATCGAAGCTCTCCCCTTACTCCTGCATCAGATAATCAAGTTCCAGACTCCACAGGGGGTTGGACAAGTGCCAGGGAGCCAAATACTATCCCGAAGCTGCTACATTGGCTCCACCAAACACAAAGAGCCCGAGCAAGCCCAGCTGGTCGAACTCGTCAACAATCAGGAGGACTTCGATGATCAACCATGGGAGGTGACAAGCTAACCCGCCACAGGAATGATGAGCATTTACTTAGATATTGTCGATAGCTTTGTAAATATAACTATCATTTTCTATGCATACTCTCAAATATTGTCATCTCTATTTGGAAATTTCAGCTCTACTCAAATATTCTCAAACTCCGGGGCAAGCTTACGAGCTTTTCCCTCGATAGGCACCGGGAGGGTTAAGGACCGAGCTACGGCTCGCACCCTCCCCTCCCTCAATTCTGGGGAAAGCTTACGAGTTTCACCCTCGAGCTACGGCTCGCACCCTCCCCTCCTTCAACTCCGGGGCAAGCTTACGAGCTTCACCCTCGATAGGTGTCGAGTGGGTTAAGGACTGAGCTACGGCTCACACGCTGCCCTCCCTCAACTCCGGGGCAAGCTTACGAGCTTTGCCCTCGATAGGTGTCGGGTGGGTTAAGGACCGAGCTACGGCTTACACCCTCCCATCCCTCAACTCCGGGGAAAGCTTACGAGCTTCGCCCTCGATAGGCACCAGGTGGATTAAGGACCGGACGCCGGTGGGTTAAGGACCGAGCTACGGCTCACACCCTCCTCTCCCTCAACTCCGGGGCAAGCTTACGAGCTTTTCCCTCGATAGATGCCAGGTGGGTTAAGGACCGGGCTACGGCTCGCACCCTCCCCTCCCTCAACTCCGGGGCAAGCTTACGAGCTTTGCCCTCGATAGATGCCAGGTGGGTTAAGGACCGGGCTATGGCTCGCACCCTCCCCTCCCTCAACTCCGGGGCAAGCTTACGAGCTTCGCCCTCAATAGGTCGCTGGTGGGTTAAGGACCGAGCTACAGCTCGCACCCTCCCCTTCCTCAACTACAGGGCAAGCTTAAGTGCTTCACCCTCGATAGACTTCTCAAACTCTGGGGCAAGCTTATAAGCTTCGCCCTCGATAGGCACCGACTCCACAACATTCTGCTTCTCCTGGGCCTTAGACACTTCCAAGCAAAAGGTTGGGGGCATACACACTAAGGCAAAATATGGCGATAAGCAGCAACACAAGCACAAAAGAAAAATAAGGCGAACCACTTAAGGTAATATTTCATTGAAGTTAAAGTTATTACATTTACATTGAACTTTCTACGCTAGGTCCTACACATGGCCCTGAGACCGGCCCTACATATGCAACCATCCTCCAAAGATTATGCATTGTTGCATCCCCCCTGAGCATCAACCTCCTCTTCATCATCGGAGGCCATAGTCAACTAGGAGAATTCGACCTCCAAGGCGGGGTACATCTTTGCCAACCTCACCTCAACCCTCTTGAAGCCTGCCTGCAGCCCCTCTTCCACACCTTCCGCCCTCATTGACCTCATCATCGGGAAGTACTCCTCCTCCTGGTATTTGTGGATGGACCTTGCCATCTCGGCCTCCAGGTCTACCTCCTTCAACGCCACCACCTGCTGCTTCAGCTCGGTGATCTCCACCCCCATGGCCTTTGCTTCCTCTATGTGGGCGTTCATGGCAACGGCCCTTTGATCCTCCTCTTCCCAAAGCTGCCGTTCCAACCCTGCCACGATCTTCTCCAGCCTCCCAGTCTCCGCCTTCTGGGTCACATACCACTTCCCGAGCTACTCCAGCTGGTTCTCTCTATCTTGCAGCCTCGCGGTGACCTCTTCAAATTTGGCCTCTATCGCTCACAGCTTATCAATAGCTGCCTGGAGATCAGCCTTAGTCTTCCTATGGCTCATCTTGAACCTAATCACGATAGTATGACGCTGCAAGGACACCATGGCCGCGACCGCCTATAGGAGGAACAGAAAACATAAGTACGCCTGAAAGAAAGAAGACCGGCAGCCTGGAGAAGAGAGAGCGGCAGACCTGCATACTGTGCCAGATTACCGTATCGCATAGATGCTCTAGAACAACATTAAAAGAGACTCACGATCCATCGGCAATAGACTGTTCTCCGCCAGACGCGCTGCGACACCGGCCTCATCGAATACTAACTCCATCTTGCCCACCGGGTAGCTCATCGCGAAGAGTTCTCCCTTCGGGATGGCATGAACCTCGGCCTTTGCCGTCTTTAAGCGGGCGAGCATTGGCTCACAACTCGGATGCCTCGGCTCCTCCTGCTTCCAAGGGGGACATCTGTAAGGCCAATGCTCGATCGAAACCCTGCGGGTCTGTGCCACATGGGCGCCCTGAGTCGTCGAGCTCAGGGGCGTCACCTCCTTCTCACCAGCGCCAAGGTCGACGGAGACGCATTGTGCCGCCTCACTAACCCTAGGGGTATGAACGGTCACCGCAGGCATCTCCCTCGCTCTCTTGTCGTGCACGCCCCTCTTGGCCCCAATGACGACCCCAGAGCTCCTTTTCTGCCCCGACCTCCTCGCCAAGTTCTCGGTCGCTGCCCCTTGCCTTTCTCCTGGGCAAAAGGCTTTTTGGCTGTCGGCTCCGAGGTTGTCGGCTCCCTAGCCCTCCTCATCAGCTCCTCCTGCAAAAGTATCATGACCGCACCTGTAAAGAGAAGAAAGATCAGGGTGAGCATTTACGAAAAAGGTCGCCAAGATCGCAGTACCTTCGGGCCAGAAAAACTGGGCGAACTGGTCGCCCTTAATCAAGTTCGCGTGCTTCTGGATCGCTTCAGGGATCTCCTCCAAGATCTTGGAGTTCTCCAGGTCTTGTCTCGCTAGGGTCACCCCTTCATTCACCAAGAGATTTAGTGTCCCCAGTTTGACCTCAACGCCGAGTCCGTCGACATCAAGACAAAGACAAACCTCTCACTCCACTCTTTCCCCTCGCTCTGTAGCTCAAGGATAAGATGTTGACCACTCCTTGCACTAACACAATGATACATCCCCTTCTTCTTCGTCTCAAGAAATGCTGGAAGAGTGATATGCTCGGACTTATCCTGCTGATAGTGCAGAGGACAACGAAGCCAACTATTGAGCTGATGGAGTCCGACGTTAGTTGGAATAGAGGAATCTCGAGGAAGTTCAGCGAGTGAAGGAGATGGGGGCTGAGTGGAAATCGCAGGCCGAGTTCGAATGTCGGGTAATAGACTCCGACTTCGTTATCTCTTGCCGAGAAAACCCTCTTATGGGGTTCGGGGAGGCGAACTGTGCAGGGTGGTCGAATGTACTTGGAGCAGATCTCGGGGAGATTGATGGTGCTCGTTTTGCACTGAATGGCCCTAATCTCCATCGAAACCATGGCCCTGACTCTGCCGAAGCCCAATCCGGGCCCTCGCTCCCTCCTCTTAGGCTCCCCCCTCGCCATCGACGTCGAAGGAATAGCAGGACATGCTTCCCACTCCTCCGACCATACCTTCGTCTCGGTCGCCGCTGCAGCACTCCCACTCCCAGGCTCTCCAAAGTTTTCCTCCGCGTTCGGATTGAAAGCTGAAGAACCAGAAGAAGCCATTGATAAATCGAGAAGTTACCTAGAAATGAAGAAGATCGACGGAGCTCCGACGAATAGATGACCGACAGCGAGAACTCTCGAGAGCAAAGAAGAGAAGAGAAGCCTTTTGAAATTCGAAAGCAGGAAACCTCCACCGTTTCCCCCTATCTCTGTTTTATAAAGGCCATCGGTCGATCTTGACCGTTGAAGGTGGGCCACGTGGCATGATCTGAAGCAGATGTGTCGCCTCATCTTCTCTCCAAAGCCTTACACGGTACGTGACGTGCTCCAAATGGCGGGGCGTCTCGATATCTCCCCCGTTGTCGAATCGTCATTATGACTTTGGAGATTCACCAGTCATCTCGCATTTAATGCTACAGCTGTCAGCCAGACAGAGCGGAGTGCGTCATCCGAGCCAAGCCAGACTTCTCGTTTCGAACTCGAATGACGGGGGCAATTGTTACAACCTCAAGATCGGCCGAGTCGATCTAGGACCACATGTTCAAAGCCCGAGTCATGGCCCGTAGAATCTCCACAATGAGACCTATCTCGCCGAGGCTCAGAGAAGCTCGCCCAAGCAGAGCGACAAGCTCGCCATACGAACCAGAGAGAACGCTCCTCCGACAGATCGCACAAGCTCTATGCCTGCTCGCCTCAGAGTAGCTCGCCCCAGAAGCAGGTCGCCTACCACTTTGCCCCGAAGCAGTCTACCTAATGAGGGAGGCGACCCACCACTAACATCACTTCCAGTTTCAGTACAGACAAAGTCTGACAAAAGCGCATCTGGCTGCTTCGCCACCTGACAGCCTGCCGAAAGCGTCACTAGCCATTTCACTGCCAGCCAGCCTGAAAAAAGCGCGCCTGATATTTATGGCTCGGACCGCCTGAAAGAAGCACACCTGACACGTTCGACCCTGACATCGATGGTCGAATCCCTGACACCCTGACACCGCCAGCTCAGCTAAAGCAACCGACTCCGGCAGCCTATAAGTACCGCCTCTCCTCCAAGCGAGAGATGGGTTGGTTGGTTGGATGATTAATCGATAACAAACTCCTAACACACCTACTGATATTCAAGGTCAAATATCCTCCATATATTCGCGCCTTCCATACTAGTTCGCCACGCAAGCACCGATCTGCCTCTAAGATCATCCTGCGTATCTGACATTCTCCAAGAGTCACCAGCTGACTTAAGCATCGGAGGGGCTACGGGCTGACAGCCGGCCCAGCCTTTCTGACGAGTTGCTCTTCTTGCAGGAAGTTTGCCCCAGCTGCCAGCGGACGAGCGACCTTCACCAACTAGTGAGCGACCTACACCGATTGACAGGCGACCTTGAGATCCTCATCTACAAATCGTCCTCAAATCAGGATTAGCCTCGTCATCATCCCCAAACACTTGTAATCATTGTGCCCTTGATTCCCCCACATCAATATAAATTCATTGTAATCGGGTTCTACCCCGCAACACACACACACACACACACACACACACACACACACACACACACACACACACACACACACACACACACACACACACTTTACTTCACATATCCATTTACACACATAGATCTTAAACCAATCATATACATACATATCTAGGTAAAACTATATTCAGATACATAGTTATATATCCAAGACGTACACCACTACACATTTATTTATAGGTCACTATAACCATTAAGGGTACATGCGACTGTCAAGCCATTCAAATACAAATATACACACTAAATATAATTATACTTATAACATATACTCATACAAATACTCATACGATAATTACATATATTCACATGAGTTCATACAAACATACATATATCTACACACTAATACACTTTATCTATGTACACATACAAATATCTTTATATATGCTTATATGTACCCTCATGAAGAAAACCACATAGCATGTATTTTACATATAGCATATAATGAGAACCAAATATACCCACATACGACTGCATACCAATATCTATATATTCACTACATATGCACTTACATAGGGTTATTCGATATATATATATTCAAGGATGCATGCTATTACTTGAATACACATATGGGTATTCTTAGATACATACACTCATATACGAAATCACACGACACTCCTTATATGTACACATATCTATATAAACTTATATGCTCACATTATATTCAAACACACAGCAATCACTTCATAAGTTATAAGACTAACATACTCATACACATACACATCTTTAGATATACCTGGATACATCCATATATAGATACAAGTATACGATCAAGTATACGTCCATTTATAAGTATTCGTATCACCAGTAATGGTTGCTTAATACCAATTATAAGTACACCTACTACCGCATACGTCATTTTCAATATACACACAATCTCACTATCTTACCTATGCAATTAGATATATCCAAATATTAATACACATATAGTAAGTAGTCATATACCAATATTTATACACATAGATATGCTGCTCTACACATCCAGTGGATAGCTATACACAAATATACTACTTAAGCACATAAGTATAAACACTTACAATTATACATACAACCATATAGTCGTTCATAATCAAATATATATACAGCATATATCATCACATATTTAAATGCAACACGCAACAAACTAGTATATATAGTATGTCTACTCACACACAAGCGGAATACATAGATCCATATATGGACCCATTACATACACATCAATCCATATAAATAGTTCTACACGCCTTAACTCATCTATGTACTAACCCACATAAAGTACAAGCAACCCGACAAATAGTTTACATATAGATATAGCTATTGATACATACTCAAATACATCATAGAGATGTACATGACATAGGCACGTAACCACATATATATAAACAACTATCCTTATCTACCCCCTCCCCAGTAAGTATGTACCTTGAGCTTTCTAAAGCCAGAACTCCATTCTCAGGCTGTATACCTACCCACCTTAGAACTCAACTACCTCCATATAGCATTACTCGCACTATCCTTACATACGCCGTAGTGTGGTGACCTGCATAGGCCACCAAATGTAACGCCCCGCTCCCCATGATACCCAGGAAGTATGAATCTGTACCAAGCATTCCTAGAGCAGCGATTGTTACGAAGAAAGATAGAGTACAAAAGAATGTGTAGGTCAATACGCACGTGCTGCAAACTACAAGTAATGCTCCATCGCAGAAAGTAATACAAAGAACTAAACAGAAGTACAAAGTCCAAACGTCTTTTATTATCAATACAAATGTACATTATAAAGAGTACATCATACATCATCTTCTGTAATGGGGGGTATAAAGGGAACAAGGGAGAAATCCTAGGAAACCCACAAAGGACAAAGAGGTCCACACCCAGTACAACTCACTCCCTAGACTACCCTTGAGAATCAACTGCACAAAGCCACTCTCTGAGAGTTCCATCTTTGAGTATGCTTTTGATCTAATCCAACTCTTTCTGTCTTGCTCCTAAACCTGGAAAAAGTATTTGGGACACGTCAACGCGTGACCCAGTAAGATAATCTATCTATGCTAGGTAGGGTCAGTCTCAGAACTGTTCTATCTAGCAAGGTCTGGTCGGGTCTACTACAACTTATGAGGAACAAGTATTCAGACCAATACTGGAGAAAGTTTATTGAAGTACATATCCACAAATTAACATAAAGCAAGGCATCGCATGCATGTAATGAAAAAGAAGAACTGTGGAATGGAAAATGCATAAAGTAAAGGAAAACTGGTGAGCACAAAAGAAGCATAAGTAAAAGTAGACCATAATTTCATGAATATTGCATTAATCTTTACAGTTTTATGATTATAATGATTAATTGGAAACCCTGGGTAATTGTAGGACATCAGAACTAGACCTCTCCTCAGGTGGGTGGAAAAATGGTACACTGGAAGTGGACATGAGCACTGTAAACAGGGCCTCTTGTAACTTCCCATGTCGAAAGTGAGAACAATTCTCGGGTTTTTTGCAAAACGGAGGAAACCGTAAGTTACCTAATGGTGCATCACGAGGACACCACTGGCCTCTTCACTTCTCCTAATGATGGGAATGCGGGGGAGATACATATCCTCAATAGTCCAGTTCTAATGCCTACACATTACTCAGGTTTCCCCCAAACTCGTATCTGGAATCTCACCCATTTTGAACAGACCGATAATTCGAGATATTTATTGTTCGACCGTCCCTTTACTCTCGCAATCGGGACGGTGGTCGAATGTCGTCTTACATCAAGCACACGATATATAAATATATCAGCGAGCGGGTATCATATCCACATGGAGGCGGTTGTCACACTACATATCTATTCCTAGGTTGGTCTAGGCTTCGAATATGTTTTATTAGGTGGAGATGGATTATGGAGTGTCGTGACGGTGGTGGATGTGGAACGCGAGGGTGTCACTGTCAGCAGGGCACTTCCAAACACAAAAGAGAACAAATAGAAAAAAGAGAAAATGAATGAGGGTAAATATCACTAGGGTTTCGGAAATCCCTGCTATGGCTTTCTGGTTTGGATAACGGGTCAAGGATCCCTTCGTCGAACGACGAATGCGGGTAGAAGTGTTACATCCAGAGATGGGAACGAGCACTTGACTGTTGTCGTTACGCTTGTCTAATGCCTCCCCATGCATAGCCGTGCTTTCATAGTTGGCTTTGCACGGGGACGCGTGTATTATGCTCGACCCTTGGTTCCCATACCACAAATTCGTATTCACTCTCATGATCTACGGACTGAGGGTACCACTCTACGATTGGTTCAGTCAGTCGGGCTACTCTTATAGTCACTGACTAGCAGATATAGGATTAGTGATCGTCCCCGGCTCTCGAGTCACTCTCGTGAACGTGAGCCCCGGAAACGGACACTAAGCCCGAATCAGATTCGTGTGGATTTTCCCTAGGATACGGAGTTGCTTTCGCGATCCTCCGATCCTTGGGCTAATCCCCCAAAACCCCTTATCCAAACTACCGTAGGGCAACCCTAGATTCATCCAACTAAAGTTAACCATCATCCAAACCCTAGAATCCTCGGGTTGTTCCCTAATCCTAGCAATAGATCTACTCAATCATAGGGAAAGATATGAAAATGATAGAAATCAACTTCACAAGCATGTAAAAGAAGAGCAGTGGAAGATTCAACACCAAAAACAAATAAAAAAGTAATAGAATGAAGATTAATGAAGAATACTTATCTCATACAATATCCGATACAAAATCAATGAGGAGGGGGCATAGGGCATGGCCTAGCCTTCGAAAAGAGTCTCCAAACCCTAGAAACTAGCTCTCCCAACAAAAGAAAAGATCCCCTAACAATGGCTGCTCAATCCATATATATAGCCCCCAAAACCCCCCAAAATAACCCTAAACTAAGTTGGACCCATGCTTGCTACCCAGGTAACTCGGGCTGGCTGTGCAGAGGCACTCAGTCGAGTGCGTGCACAGCCTGCCTGAGCACAGATTCCAGCACAGAATCACCAACTTGCAGAAATTATCTAGGGCTCATCGGACCTCCGATTGGCATGTTCTTGGTGGCATTGGAATCTCCATAAAGTCTACTATCTGGAAAAAACATGAGAAAAATATTGTACAGTTCCTGGTGATAGCAAAACTTGAAAGAGTGAAGGGATATCCTGAAAGCTGCGCCATCGGCCATTTCTACTCTGCTCGACCGAGCGGCTTGGGTCGCTCGGTCGAGCGAGCCCTAGAGCTCGGTCGAGCACCTCCTGGGGCTTCAGCAATTTGCCTCAATTGAATTGATGTCGCTCGTTCGGGAATTGATGTTGCTCGATCGAGCGGTAGTAAATTAACGTGAAACTTTCCAGAGAGTTTGACGACAAAAGTTGGAGCTCCCTGACGGCTGGCTCGATCGAGCATTGGGTGCCGCTCGGTCGAGTGAGTTGGGTCGCTCGACCGAGCGGACCCTCATAGCTTTGCTCCTCCTTCATGGTGTCCTAACTCGGTCGAACGCATGGAGCGCTCGACCGAGCGACCTGGAACTCAACTCCAAGCTTCTCTTCTCTTCTTCTTTTCTTCTTCGTTCTTGCTCCTCCTTTTCTCGCCAGTAGCTTTGAGTCGTCAAATGTGATGCCGCTAGTGCTTCGATGTCGGTGTTCGTGCCCTCTTCTCCAATATACTCCGAATTGCCCGATATTCCCTGAAATGCAAACAAACGCTCTTAAAGTCAAATAGTTCCAATCATCAGCGTAAAAGCATATAAAATTGGAAGTTAAGCAATCATTTTGACGTGTAAACATATAGATCGAATGTGCAATATTATGACACATCAAAATCCCCCAAGCTTACCTCTTTCTCGTCCTCGAGGAAGACTAGTAAGAAGCAAACCCGGGAGAGGAATACAATGGAGAGGTAAGGTGATAGCGTGTGATGGAGACAAGGGGCTCAATCTTAAATTCAGCAAATGTATGAGCCCAAGGAATGCAAGAATACGTGAACACACACCAATAACGGTTAGAACACAATTTCTTGCAAAATACTTAAGTCTCGCTCAAATGAACATATTGTGTATTTAAATAAATATAACGAACTTGGTAATCAATGAAATAAAAATAGAGCTACACCCTATCATATTTTATCAAGAAATATACTAAGTCCACAGAAATGGGTCCAATGTTCACAACTCATTCTCTAAGCAGTGTAAATATGTAATGATCAAAAAGTTTCAAGCGTGCGTGGTGTTTTGTTAAGCTTCACAGAATGAGTTAATAAATTTAATTAAGGTAAGGCGTCACCACACTACGCTTGTTTCATGATTCCTAGAACCCATCAACTTTGCCAAATCTCTATTCTATATAGAAAGTGGGGTAAGGATATGGAATTTTTCTTTTCACAATTGTATTTGGCTATACAATTTTCTTTATATACATATTTTTCTTTCTTTATATACACGAGATAACTCAATATATACAAGAGGCGGCATATGCATCCCAGACCAGACGGTCTTAGGGCATCTGGTTACGAGGAACCCCTCGGGCCTTTTATTCATGATTTTGTTTGATTTTTGTATTATTGGGATTTTTGCAAACTTACGTAAATGCGATGGAATGCAAAACATGATCAAAGATCATTTATTGGCTATTCATAATAGAAAAAGGAAAAGCATAGAATCTAGACATGGCTCGGTTTCAGGAATTTTAATCATCACTACTTTGGTCGTCGTGGTGTTATCCTATCTCTTTTGAATTACTAAACATCCATGAAGCAATAGAATTATCAATCAAATCACATAAGAGTCAATAAATTTTCAGATTTGATTCATTTATTTTTAGCTTAACTGTTTCGAGAATATGGTTGTGAAACTATGGATTCTACTATGAAAAGGCATATTAACAATGATACTCTAATCAAGGAATTGAACTCTAATCTAACGGATACCAGAGTTCCTAAAAAAATCCACAATATTTCATAGAAAATGAAGCATATGAGACATAAATAGAGAGGTGAACATGGTTCATCCGATAATTTTAAAGTGTGTTTCACGAAGAAGTAAAGTGTGTGCACTGTGCACTCCCCCAAGCTTAAACATCACATTGTCCTCAATGTGTGTATGATATGAATAGAGGACAATGACAAAATAGGGAGGCTACACAGCAAAATAATCTCCCCCCAAGCTATATCAGACGGTGCCCGGTGTGGACAGATGGGCATAAAAATAAGGAGAGAGGCAAAGTAAGCATTATAGTATAAGGGCGGGCAATTAAATCATGGATTTAGGTGGGGTGCAAAGGATGATTGAGCAACCATCATATTGAATGAATTTATTAAACTAGGAAAGCATAAAAGTCCTATACGGTCCTCTCGCTATCGAGAGGATTCGTGATTATTCAAAACATAAAAATTTACACTATATCTACACTACTGGATTGATACCGTCTGTAGAAAAGGCGGATCCAGTATCTTTGACAGTGCAGGCAGCTACTCTATTTGCACCTTTCGTGGCTCTGCCAGCTGCGTGTAGCCACTAACTCCATCAGATTCCAGTAATGCGGCTCTCAGCATCTCTCCAATGACGCCACCTGTTCCATGAAAGAGATAAGCCGCATCAATCTGATGTGGATAATTTTCCCCATAATAAAATTTCTCCAAAGAAGGTCATCAAATGAAATCTGTAAAATAAAAAACGGTTGATGACACTTCCCTGAAAATGTATCTCTGCTCTCGTGTACCACGATAGGAAATTCCTCGTTGTTTGTTTTGGGTTCTTCAGGCAACTCCGGCTTATGAGTATGGGTCTCATCAGGTGACTCCTCGTTGTGCTTCTCGACAGGTTCCCCAAGCAGTGACACATCTAAGCATACCTCTGGTCCATAATCGTATGTGTTCTGCAAAAGGTACGACGTGTCAAAAAGATCTGAATCAAAACAAATATCAAATGGAATGCAGGATCCGGAAATGAAATGGGTAAAAATATCTCCCTGAGCTGGAGCAGTGAGCTCTGGTGGGTGATCATCTGCCGGATGCTCAGCCATGGTGATGAAAGGTAAAGACGGTAGAATCTTCTCTGTGGCCTCCTCCTGAACAGCAACCTCTGGCTCTTCAGTGATACTCCTCGAGTGTCTCATCTTAGTTGTCTCATCAGAAGTAACTGCAATCACGCCAGGCGTCACTGTCTCGTCAGAGGTGACATCGTCCACCTCCTCACGACGCACTGCTTCGGCCTCCTCAATAGTAGGCACAGGTGGCACTGTGGGCTCAAGTATTTCCTCTACGGTGTAGAAATGGGTCTTGTTACCCTCGGCTAGAGCAAATACTTCATCACTGACTCTGCCTACAGGAGAGAGACGATGAGCAATAAAATCTTGAAATTCAAGCTCAAAAGGATCACCTGCCGTTATTGTCAATGGGCCGATGGATTGAACTACGTCCACGATGCTTCCCAATAGGCCCAAAAATGTGTCCTCATTCTGCTCAACCTGAGGGAATGCTTCAGGAACGGGAGACGGCTCAGGCACGACACCAGAAACAATGTCATTATTCCCTTCGCCGCTCTCATCCTCGATGTAATGATGCGAATATTCTCCCCCAACCTGAATGACATCATCACTCTCCATAGCCAATACGAATTCTTCATGTGAATGTATGCCCTCGAGGCAATTTATCAATGTAAACATCTTGTTCATGAATGAAAGTATGCTTTCTGTATCAATGGTCTGTGTAATTTTCTATTAATGTGTTGCTTAGATAATTTCCTTAGACTCATAATTAGGTCATACATGTTTCGAGATAGAGATCGCGATTATGAGAAATGTTTGATCGATAGGAGCTAGAGTCTTAAACGTTCGTGATTATAGATGCGTCAAGATAAGGATATTGGCGCATCGGACAAATCATTGTGTCTTTGTCTTGATGATCTCATAACTATGCGACTTAATGAAGTCGGAGACAAGACACAGGTGCTCATTAGAGAATGAGTCCACTGAACGACCCAATAAAGAGTTATCAAATGGTTGAATATTAACTAACTGTCATTAATAACTCTCTAGTGACGATAGGCAAGTTAGTCCTTAGGACTTAAGATCACCGTACGAACCTGTGTGTGAACAATATTGCTTAGATCTATGATTTAGCTTCGAGGCAAGACCTACTGAAAGGTCTTAGGTTGTGTGACACTTGAAGCATACGAGGTGAGTAGTGATCAAGAGAGGATTCGTCTCTTCTGTTAATGGTAAGTTAGTGTCATAGGCTCAGTATGGCTCTTGGTAAAACATTGGCCAAGGTATGTTGTAAGAAGTACAACATGTATGTACCATAGACCGAAAGATACTGGCCAGTGATAGCTAGTGGGGTTGACTATTTACCATACCCTAGGCTATGCACATGACATAGTTAAGACGAAGGGACTAAAACTGCGGTATTCGTCACGGATACAGTCAGAGTGATCCCGGCAACTTTTTTGTCGACAAGTCAATCACTTAATTATGATACCGAAACAGGGATGACACCTACTACTCGTGGTTACTGTCATCAAAGGATTTCGAGTCCCAACCTGTAGAAGGATCAGGCTATAGGGTCTCACACTGAGTAGTATTCATGTCTTAGTAATAGGAAGGATGCTAAGAGGAATGCATTTGATGCAATAGAGTGATTTGGCTCACAAATAAGTAGTGAACTTAAAATCTAAAGAGTTTAGCATTTGGAACTAATTAATACTTGGTATTAAATTAACGAAGACGCATGGAAACGAAGGGGACTCCCTGAAAAATCCATAGGAAGAAATGCGTTCAAATCAGAGCTCAAACGAGCCCAGAAACGTGAAAACAGCTAAGAAAGGCCCTAAGTGGGCTTGCGGGTCTGACCTGTCAGACCCGCCAGGAGGTAGCGGGTCCGACCCGTGGGGGGAAACCCGCGTGCACAGCACGCGGGCTGAGCCCACTTACGGGCAGGGCCTGCACTCATTTGAGTGCGGGCGGGATTCCCTGTGCACGCGCCATGTGGCGCACGCAGATCGCGCTACGTGGCGCGATCTGACCCAACGCCTTGAGAGGCGTGATTATTTTGCTGTTTTTTTGCGAAAATGGAATTTTGGAAGTCTATTTTCAACATTCGAGGGGTCAAATGATGTTGGAATTAGATGCCGGTTTTTTCTATGCGATCGTTGTATCAAGATCTTCGATTTGACAGTTTGTTTCAAAGTCGAAAATCAAAAATGGATTTATGGTTGATTTTAGAAGTTTGGACCTCTAATGAAATCAATTCCTATTTCCCATTTATTTGTCCCACATTGCTCGTAGCAAAAGGGGAGGGGCTGGTTCCCTATATAAATAGGGGGTAGCCCTCCTCATTGAAATGTGCACCAAGTCACCGGTTCGAGAAGCTCCGAAATTTTGAGCACGCTCGATCGACGACTTAAATCACTCCTCCTCTTATATTTCTTCCTATCCTCCAATCGAGTCCTAGCAAGACGGCGAGGAGGTTTGGATCTGATCCAGAAGTCTCTGACGTGGATCTACTAAAGTGAAATCTTATTCAGTGAGTGATCGGCTCGGAGGCGCGGTGCGGCTCGGGAAGCGGTTCAGCTCGGGGCGAGGCGCAACACGGTGCGGTTCGGGGAGCGGCTCAGCTCGGACACGATGCGGCTCGGGAAATGGTTCGGAACACTTTATCGGTGCAAGCAAAGTTTCGGGTAAGTCAGTTTTGTTTATGCTTTCCATAATTTTTGCAGTAGATTAGATCCCTCTTTGGGTTGGTCTGACCCAACCCGAGTTAGTAGATTATCCTGGCTAGGATGCATGATTCTTAGGGTTAAGATTTATTAAAGTTTTTAATATATTTTCTGCTGAAACTTTGGTCCGTCCGACTTAGGACGGGCATTCTTTTGCCCTAAGGGTCTTTGTAAAACCCAACATTGGTGTCAGAGCCATATCTACGCTGATCTAATGCTGCAAAAATTAAAATGATTTGCATGTTATGTTTGTTAGAAACATAAAACTAATTATGTGATAATTGGGGACTTAATTCATGTGATGTTTGAATTTCTAAATGGCTATGTTATTCTTGCTTATTTGATAAACACAAGAAAACCTTGTTAGGTTAGCCATTAAAAGCCATCTAATGATTAATCATTATAAGATAATTTTAGATTGCTTTTGCTATGATTTAAAAATTGTTTTAAATGCCTAATGGATGATTAGGATAGCACCCCAATATATCATCCCTTATAGTTGATAAGGACTTAATAAAAGTTATTAACAACTCCATAAACTTTTGAATTTTAAGGATTCACTAGTTGATAGGATTAACAAGTTCTAATAAAATCCTTTTAGTCTATGGCACATGCATAAGAATGATAAGCTTCATTCAATGGACCATGATCAGGTCAATGTACTTGGCTAAGTTTGTTGGATCACCCCAGCTGGACTGGGGATAAGTGATCCTGGCTTAGTCAATTCCATGGCCGTGTCTGCTGGACCGCAATAACGCGAATCATGATTATATGACACCCTGGACTATATCTAGTCAAATACGTTAATAAATCTTTTACAAGATAAAATCGTAACCCTCCTTACTTTTGGAATTTGGAAACCAAGAATTCATGTTATGGTTATTGAGTCAACTCAAGCTGTAACATGATGTTTCTTTGGAATCCAATTCCATCCAACATATGATGTAGTTTAACTTAACCCAACCTGACGCGTCGTGAATATAACCGAGCGCCGGTGTAAGTTAAGGCTGGATAAGAAAGTAAGGGTCAGACTAGACTAGTCATTATGACTTGTTGAGTCAACTCAAGGTCATAAGTGATTAGGGGTAAAAACAGATAAGGGAGTCACATACGATGTAATTGATGAATAGTCATCTACCGATCACAGAGTCAAGCAACTTGTTGAGTCAACTCAAGGTTGTAAGACTCAGGGTGATTGGATCCCTATTCCACTAAATTTTATTAAAATTCGTTCATTATTATGGCTTTAAAATGTTCGCCAAAATAGTGGGAGAATATAATTGGATAAAAACCAATATTATTATATTTAAAAAATTTTGAACACATGCTAATATTAGGAGTTCTATTCTTTGCAGCATGACAAGTGAACTTAACTATATCTAAGATAAGAAAGAATCAATTGGTTATAGGAATAACGACTGGTTTATAGATGTAAAGAATATGCGGGGGCACAAGGAGAAAAGGCATGCTAATATCCTAACATTTGTAATGGTTATACAAAGTGTAGTTCTTTTTGTAACTTTTAATGCATGGGTATTAGATACCGGTGCAGGCTCTCACATCTGTAACCAGTTACAGGGAATGAGAATTAATAGAAGGCTCAAAAAGAATGAGGTCGTTCTCCAAGTCGGTAACGCAGCAAACGTTGCAGTTGTAGCCGTCGGAGACGTCGAACACACATTGGCTAGTGGAACTAAATTGCTTCTGAAGCAATGTTACTATATCCCTAACTTCATATGCAATATTATCTCCGTCTCGGCTTTGGCTAGAGAAGGTTATAATTTTACTATCAACGAAAATATTATGAATATTTTATTTGATGGTAAGTTGCTAGGTTTCAGAACTCTAAATAATGGTGTGTACACTTTGTGTAAGGACGTTGTATTAAATGTTAATACACGAAAACGCAAGGAATCATTGGCTAGTGGAGCTAAATTGCTTCTGAAGCAATGTTACTATATCCCTAACTTCCTATGCAATATTATCTCCGTCTCTGCTTTGGCTAGAGAAGGTTATAATTTTACTATCAACGAATATATTATGAATATTTTATTTGATGGTAAGTTGCTAGGTTTCGGAACTCTAAATAATGGTGTGTACACTTTGTGTAAGGACGTTGTATTAAATGTTAATACACGAAAACGCAAGGAATCATGTTATAATGAAACCTACCTTTGGCACTGTAGACTAGGCCATATCGGAGAGAAGAGACTGAGCAAGTTACATAAAGAGTGGTCCTTGGGCCTCTCGAATTATGAGTCATACGAAACTTGCGAGTCTTGCCTCAAAGGTAAAATGGCCAAAACTCCTTTTGTAAGACAAGGGGAGAGTGTTGATGAACTCTTAGGCCTAGTACATTCTGATGTATGTGGACACATGTCTACATTAGCCAAAGGAGGATATTCATATTTCGTTATGTTTACTGATGATCACTCTAGGTTTGGACATGTGTTCTTGATGAAACATAAGTCCGAAACGTTTGAGCGATTCAAAGAGTACAGTAACAAAGTTGAAAAACAAACTAGCAAAAGTATTAAAATTCTTCGATCTGATCGAGGAGGAGAATACTTAAGCCAAGAATTCCTTACGTATTTAAAGGATAATGGGATTCTCTCTCAGGTCACACCTCCTTATACACCTCATCATAACGGTGTATCGAAGAGAAGGAATCGCACTTTGTTGGACATGGCGCGATCTATGATAAGTGATGCTGAGTTACCTACCTCCCTCTGGGGCTATGCTCTAGAGACTGATGCATATATTCTTAACAGAGTTCTGTCAAAATCTGTGTCGACAACTCCATATCAGATATGGAGTGGCAAGAAACTCCACCTTAACCATTTAAAGGTATGGGGTTGTCCTACATATGTCAAGAGGCATAATCCAGACAAATTGGAAGATAGATCTGTCTTGTGTAAATTCATTGGGTACCAGAAACATTATTCAGTGTACACCTTCTACCATCCGAAGACACAAAAGATTGTTGTCTCCAAACATGCCACCTTTTTAGAAAAGGAATTCCTTATGAAGGAAGATGACGGCAAGGTGGTAGATCTGGACGAAAGCTCAGAAGGAGAACTAACACAAGAACTTCAGAACCAGTGGGAGAATCAAAACTCGATGTCTCCCATCCAGTCGTTAGGAGGTCTGATAGGATTCCTCGAGCCCCTGATAGGTACTACGATTTTCTCGTAGACGGAGGGGTTGAGGATAGCATCATATTAGATGATGATCCTATTAGCTTCCAAGATGCCATTAAGAGTATAGACTCTGATAAATGGCTAGATGCAATGAAGTTCGAAATTGAATCCATTCACGTAAATGAGGTATGGACCTTAGAAAATGTGCACAAAAGAAGTGTTCACATTGGCTGCAAATGGAGCTTCAAGAAGAAGATTGGTGCAGATGGGAAGATAGAAACGTACAAAGCTAGGCTGGTTGCGAAAGGTTATTGTCAGATTCTAGGAATAGATTATGACGAGACTTTCTCACCAGTTACCATGCACAAGTCTATTCGGATCTTACTCGCTATTGCTGCCTATTATGACTATGAAATCTGGCAAATGGATGTATAAGACTGCTTTTCTAAATGGTGATTTAGAGGAGCAGATTTACATGACTCAGCCAGAAGGTTTCAAAGTCAGTGGGAGTGAAGAAAAAGCGTGTAGACTGCATAGGTCTATCTGCAGACTTAAGCAGGCATCAAGAAGCTGGAACATCCGTTTTGCCAAAGCAGTCAAAGAGTTTGGTTTTGTCAGAAATGAGGATGATCCATGTATTTATAAGAAAACCAGTGAAACTTCTTTAGTCATCCCCATATTATACGTGGATGATATTCTTATAATAGGCAACAACATTGGGATGTTGAGGTCTGTAAAGGAATGGCTATCAACTTCTCCATGAAAGACTTGGGAGAAGCATCCTACATACTAGGTGTAAAGATCTATAGAGATAGATCTAAACGGATGCTAGGTCTGTCCCAAGCCAGATACATTGACACCGTGCTAAAACGGTTTAGCATGGAAAAAATTAACGGTGGTTTTATACCAGCCAATCATGTAATAAACCTTTCCAAGAAGATATCTCCAAAAACTGACTTGGAAAGGGAATGCATGAGTAAGATCCATATGCTTCAGCTGTGGGATCTATCATGTATTCCATGATATGTACCAGACCTGATGTCGCTTATGCACTAGGTGCAGTAAGGTGATATCAGTCTAACCCTGGAGAAGAACACTGGAAAGCCGTCAAGACAATTCTTAAGTACTTACGAAGGACTAAAGACCTGGTCTTGATTTATGGAAGTGAAGAGCTCAAGGTTGAAGGCTTCACAGATTCCAGCTTTTAGAGTGATATAGATGATAGCAAATCGATCTCTGGATATGTTTTCACTCTCAACGGAGGAACAGTCAGTTGGAGAAGTTCCAGGGAAGACACTGTTGCAGACTCCACGATGGAGGCCGAGTACATAGCGGCCAATGATGCGGCAAAGGAAGCTGTCTGGATGAGAAAGCTCATAAACCAGGTAAGGATGGTGCCTGTAGTTAAAGATCCAATACCTCTGTATTGCGACAATAATGAAACCATCAATCTGGTTCAAGAACCAAGATTCCACAAGAGATCTAGACACATTCTTCAAAAGTATCACCTGATACGGGATATTGAGAAAAGACATAGAATTCCTTATAGTCTGTTCAGAAGACAACATAGCAGATCCATTCACAAAGGCGCTAGCACGCGACCGTCTGGAGAGACTAGTGTGTAAATATGGTATGAGATACCATGATAAATGGGCCTGAGTGCAAGTGAGAGGTGATGAGAGATATATGCTCTCGAGGCAATTTATCTATGTAAACATCTTGTTCATGAATGAAAGTATGCTTTCTGGTATCAATTGTCTGAGTAATTTTCTATTAATGTGTTGCTTAGATAATTTCCTTAGACTCATAGTTAGGTCATACATGTTTCGAGATAAAGATCACGATTATGAGAAATGTTTGACCGATAGGAACTAGAGTCTTAAAACGTTCGTGGTCATAGATACGTCGAGATAAGGATATCGGCACATCGGACAGACCATTATGTCTTTGTCTTGATGATCTCATAATCATGCAACTTAGTGAAGTCAGAGACAAGACACAGGTGATCATTACAGAATGAGTCCACTAGACGACCTAAATAAAGAGTTATCAACTGGTTAAACATTAACTAATTTTCATTAATAACTCTCTAGTGACGATAGGCAAGTTGGTCCTTGGACTTGAGATCATTGTACGAACCTGTGCGTGAACAGTGTTGCTTAGATCTATGATCTAGCTTCGAGGCAAGGCCTGCTGAAAGGTCTAAGGTTGGGTGACACTTGAAGCGTATGAGGTGAGTAGTGATCAAGAGAGGATTTGTCTCTTCCGTTAATGGTAAGTTAGTGTCATAGGCTCAGTACGGCTCTTGATAAAACCTTGGCCAAGGTATGTTGTAAGAAGTACAACATGTATGTACCATAGACCGAAAGATACTGGCCAGTGCTAGCTAGTGTGATTGACAGTTTATCATACCCTAGTCTATGCACATAACATAGTTAATACGAAGGGAATAAAATTGCGGTATTCGTCACGGATACAGTCAGAGTGATCCCGGCAACTTTTTTGTCGACAAGTCAATCATGTAATTATGATACCAAAACAGGGATGACACCTGCTACTCGTGGTTACTGTCATCTAAGGATTTCAAGTCCCAACCTGTAGTAGGATCAGACTGTAGGGTCTCACACCGAGTAGTATTCACGTCTTAGTAATAGGAAGGATGTTAAGAGGAATGCATTTGATACAATAGAGTGATTTAGCTCACAAATAAGTTGTGAACTTAAAAGCTAAAGATTTTAGCATTTGGGACTAATTAATACTTGCTATTATATTGACAAAGACGCATGGAAACGAAGGGGACTTCCTAAGAAATCCACAGGAAGAAACCGCGTTCAAATCGGAGCTCAAACGAGCCCAGAAACGCGAAAACAGCTAAAGAAAGGCCCTAAGTGGGCTTGCGGGTTTGCCCCGCACCTGTCGAGACAGACTCGCCAGGAGGTAGCAGGTCGGACCCGCTTAAGCAGGTCTGACCCGCGAGGGAAAACCTGCGTGCACAGCACGCGGGCTAAGCCCGCGTACGGGCAGGGCCCACACTCATTTGAGTGCGGGTGGGATTCCCTGTGCACACGCCACGTGGTGCGTGCAGATCACGCCATGTGGCGTGATCTGACCAAACGCCTTGATAGGCATGATTATTTTGCTGTTTTTTGCGAAAACGGGATTTGGAAGTCTATTTTCGACATTTGAGGGGTCAAATGATATCAGAATTAGATGCCGTTTTTTTTCCATGCGATCGTTGTCTCGAGATCTTTGATTTGACAATTTGTTTCAAAGTCGAAACTCAGAAATGGATTTATGGTTGATTTTTGAAGTTTGGACTTCTAATGAAATCAATACATATTTCCCATTTATGTGTCCCACATTGCTCGTAGGAAAAGGGGAGGGGCCGGCTCCCTATATAGGGGGGAGCCCTCATTGAAAAGTGCACCAAGTCACCGGTTCGAGAAGCTCTGAAATTTTGAGCACGCTCGATCGACGACTTAAATCACTCCTCCTCTTATATTTCTTCCTATCCTCCAATTGAGTCCTAGCAAGACGGCGAGGAGGTTTGGATCTGATCCAGAAGTCTCTGACGTGGATCTACTCAAGTGAAATCTTCTTCAGCGAGTGATCGGCTCGAAGGTACGATGCGGCTCTGGAAGCGGTTTAACTCGGGGCGATGTGCAACACGGTGCAGTTCGGGGAGCGGCTCAGCTCGGGCACGGTGCAGCTCGGGAAATGGTTCGGAACAATTTGTCGGTGCAAGCAAAGTTTCGGGTAAGTCAGTTTTGTTTATGCTTTTCATAATTTTACAGTAGATTAGATCTCTCTTCAGGTTGGTCGGACCCAACCCGAGTTAGTAGATTATCCTGGCTAGGGTGCATGATTCTTAGGGTTAAGCTTTATTAAAGTGTTTAATATAATTTCCGCTAAAATTTTGGTCCGTCCGACTTAGGACGGGCATTCTTTTGCCCTAAGGGTCCTTGTAAAACACAACAGTGATGTCAGGTGCTCATGAGACGCAAGAGTCCTGCAGAGTTCATTGACCGCTTGTTGCAACTTAAGGGTCTCATTCTGCTGAGATCTACTAAGTGCCACGCTCTCTTCAAACCGCACGAATGCCAAATTAATGGGATGATCGAAACTCATGAGGCTAGTTGGTCTTTTGACTTGAGGTCATTGTACGAACCTGTGCATGAACGGTGTCACTTAGATCACTGACCTAGCTTCGAGGCAAAGCCTGTTGAAAGGTCTTTGGTTGGGTGACATTTGAAGCGTAGGAGGAGAGTAATGACCAAGAGAGGATTCGTCTCTCCCGGTCAATAGGAGTTGGTGTCGTAGAGTTAGTTCAGTCTTTAGTGAAATCTATGGCCAGAGTATGTTGGAAGAAGTCCAACATTATTTGACTAAAGATCGATGAAAACTAACCGGCTTCGAGCTATTGGGGTTGACAGTTTGACTGTACCCTAGGCTTGATCTAAACGACATAGTTTTGACAAAGAGACTAAAACTGTGGAATACATCACGGACATAGTCAGGATGGTCCCGACAATACTCATGTCGATGAGTTAGCCACATAAGTATGATACTGAAACAGGGACGGCAACTGCTGCTCGTGGTCACTGCCGTCTGGGGCTTCGAGCCTCACCTGTAGTAGGGTCAGGCTGTAGGGTCTCACACAGAGTGCGACCTTCGTCTAGTAATAAGTAGAAACATTAGGGAGAATATGCATTTGATGCAAGAGATAGAATACTGCAAAGAGTTTGCAATTATCTTCTGCAATCGGGATAAATGATCTTGAGTGCAAGTGGAAGATGTTGGGGGATGTATGCCCTCAGATCATTTGTATTTAATGCAAATGATTTTTATATATAATAGATGTGGAACTAAAAGTTTTGCATGTGATGCAAATGAATTTAATACTTCGTAAATTGTTCACGTGCGTGTTTAATTATAACAAACACGTTGAAAATGTTACCTGGATGACGGGATCGTCCTGGTCTAAACGCAGGTTCAAATCGCGTCGAAAATGGACACCAAACGTGCAAAATAGAGCCAAAACAGTGCAATAGACCAAAAATTAGGCATTACGGCTCTGGAGCCTGCTAGGCGGGCGCTCGACTCGCACTGAAAGAGGCCCAGTTGCTGGTTGAGTAAACCCTAAAGGGTTTTATAAGCGGCAGCTGGTTTTTGGCGAATTTTGTGGTTTTTGGCTGATTTTGATATGTTGTTTGAAGGGCCAAACGACGTCGGATTGAGTCGCTATTTTTTCCTACACGTTCACCGTTCAGTGCTCTTTGATTTGATAGATTGTATCAAGATTGAAGCTCAACTGTGAGGGAGTTAAAATTCATGAAAGTTTGGCCTTTATGAAAGGAAAACTAACTTGAATAATTAACTCAAAATCATTTAGTCCCACGTCGGAAGCGGAGTAGAGGGGAGGGGTCAGCCGCCTATATAAATAGGGGCATGCCCCCTCCTTTAAACTCGTTCCAAGCTCTAGATCTGAGCAGCTCCCAAAAATGTTGGAGCATGCTCAGATCTAAGCTTAAATTAATATTCTCTTCTCCCTAATTTTCTGACTTGCTCCTGAAGGGCTCTAGCAAAGCCACGAAGGAGTTCGGATCTGATCCGGAGTCTTGGCGAAGGTTCGCATTCAGGTGAAACTTTCTTTGACGCGTGGTTGGCTCGGCAACAAGGGGATTGCTCGCCTCAGGACACGGAGCGGTTCGAGGATCGGTTCGACTCAGGACAGGAAGCGGCTCGGAAGACGGTGCGGTACACCTTGCATATACCAAGGCAAGGTTCCGGGTATGTAATTTAGAAGCTTTCTTTTAATTATGTCTCAGTATCTTAGATCCTTCTTGAGGTGGTCAGATCCACCTCAAGTTGGCAGCGATCCTGGCTAAAGGTCTTGATTTTCCTTAGGGCTTCGTTAAAAAGTTTAACGATTTTCTTCCGCTGTGTTTTCTTTTGCCTCTATTGTTCGTCCGACTTAGGACGGGCATAGAGATTTATGTCCTGAGGGTCCATCAAAACCCAACACATGTGTCCCTCTACGTCACAAGACTGGCAGTAGGCGTAGAACCCTGAGTAGTGGTCATATCCTTCCATCAGATAGTATGGGTCCTGCGAATAATATTAGTATTCTTCCATGGGAACCTCATACTACGCTGAATAATCTTTGCCTGAATAATCTCAAAATTGTTCCATTGTACCTGAATAGTCAAAAACAACAACCTGGAAAAGATATCAGTGGTACAAGAAAATAGAAATAGTAATAAAGCAGGTGGCGGGAAAAATATATCTCTTTTTATTTCTCTTTATAAATTTTATTTTTTTTCGAAGTCTAGCAACCTAATTGTGATAAATAGATAGTATGGCGGAACGCCTCCCCAGCAACGACGCCAAAAACTTGTTCGGCCGTCCTTTTGCTCTCGCAATCGGGACGGTGGTCGAATGTCGTCTTACCGTAAGCGCACTGTATATAAATATATCGACGAGCAGGTATCGTATCCACATGAAGGCGGTTGCCACACTACCTATATATTCCTAAGTTGTTCTAGGCTTCGAATATGTTTTATTAGGTGGAGATTGATTATGGAGTGTCATGATGGTGGTGGATGTGGAACACGAGGTGTCACTGTCAGCGGGGCACATCCAAACACAAAAGAAAACAAATAGAAAAAAGAGAAAACGAATGAGGGTAAATATCACTAGGGTGTCGGAAATCTCCGCTAGGGCTTTCTGGTTTGGATAATGGGTCAAGGATCCCTTCGTCGAACGACGAATGCGGATAGGAGTGTCACATCCGGAGATGGGAACTTGCACTTGAATTTCTTCGTCACACTCGTCTAACGCCTCCCCATGCATAGCCATGCTTTTGCAGTTGGATTTGTACAGGAACACGTGCATTACGCTCGACACTTGGTTCCCGTACCACAAATCCGTATTCACTCTCATAATCTAGGGACTGGGGTACCACTCTACGGTTAGTTTAGGTAGTCGGACTACTCTCGTAGTCACTGACTAGCGGATTTAGGATTAGTGATCGCTCCTGGCTCTCGAGTCACTCTCGTGAACGTGAGCCCCGGAAACGGCCAATAAGCCCGAATCAGATTCGTGTGGATTTTCCCTAGGATACGAAGTTGCTTTCGCAATCCTCCGATCCTAGGGCTAATCCCCCAAAACCCCTTATCTAAACTACCGTAGGGCAACCCTAGATTCGTCCAACTAAATTTAACCCATCAGCCAAACCCTAGAATCCTAGTGTTCTTCCCTAATCCTAGCAATAGATCTACTCAATCATGGGGAAAGATATGAAAACGATAGAAATCAACATCACAAGCATGTAAGAGGAGCAATGGAAGATTCAACACCAAAAACAAATAAGAAAAGCAATAGAATGAAGATTAATGAAGAATACTTATCTCATACAAGATCCGATACAAAATCAACGAGAAGGGGGGCCTAGGGCATGGCTTAGCCTCCGAAAAAAGTCTCCAAACCCTAGAAACTAGCTCTCCCAACAAAAGAGAAGATCCCCTAACAATGGCTGCTCAATCCATAAATATAGCCCCCATAAAACCCCCCAAAATAAACCTAAACTAAGTTGGACCCACGCTTGCTGCCCAGGTAGCTCAGCCTGGATGTGCAGAGGCTCTCGGTCGAGCCCGTGCACAGCCTGTCCGAGCACAAATTCCAGCACAGATTCGCCAACTTGCAGAAATTATCTAGCCTCATCCGACCTCCGATTGGCACGCTCTTGGTGGCGTTGAAATCTTCATGAAGTCTAATATCTGGAAAAAATATGAGAAAAATATTGTACTATTCCTAGTGATAGCAGAACTTGAAAGAGTAAAGGACTGTCCTGAAATCTGTGCCATCGGCCATTTCTACTCTGCTCGACCGAGCAGCTTAGGTCGCTCGGTCGAGCGAGCCCTAGCGCTCGGTCGAGTGCCTCTTGGGGCTTTAGCGCTTTGCCTTAATGGAATTGATGTCGCTCGATCGGGAATTGATGTCGCTCGGTCGAGCGGTTGGCCGCTCGACCGAGCGAATTAACGTGAAACTTTCTAGAGAGTTTGACGGCAAAATTTGGAGCTCCCTGACGACTGGCTCGGTCGAGCGTTGGGTGTCGTTCGATCGAGCGAGTTGGGATGCTTGGACGAGCGGCCCCTCGCAGCTTTGCTCCTCCTTCTTGGTATCCTAGCTCGGTCGAGCGCATGGAGCACTCGACCGAGCGACCTGGAACTTACTCCAAGTTTCTCTTCTCTTCTTCTTTCCTTCTTCTTTCTTGCTCCTCCTTTGCTCCCCAACAGCTTTGAGTCATCAAATGCAACGTCGCTGGTGCTCCGGTGTCGCTGTCTGTGCCCTCTTCTCCAATGTACTCTGAATTGCTCGATATTCCCTGAAATGCAAACAAATGCTCTTAAAGTCAAATAGTTCCAATCATCAGCGTAAAAGCGTATAAAATTGGGATTTAAGCAATCATTTTGACGTGTAAACATATAAATAACATGTGGAATATTATGATACATCATTTATTAACTCTCAACTCACTCTTAATTCATCAATTTGTTATGTCAAGTGTCTTTTTTGGCAGTCTCAATTACCGCTGCAACATTTCATGCTCCATATTTTCATCATTATAACATGAACATCTCTTTATATTCATCTCTTTATTTTCATTTACACATTCTTTCATGATTAATTATTCCCATAAGAATATCATGGGATTTCTCATAAGAAATAACATGGAATTCCTTTCTTACATATGAAGCATATGAAACATGGGAGCATCGTGATGAAATTCTTTTTAATAACATGAATTCTCACATATAAAACTGAAATATCATAGTAAATTATCACATGGAGCATCATACAATCATATGAATCATAACTTGGTCATATGAGCATTCCAATCAAATTAACTAGTAGAGCAAAGCTAGAAAAGAATGAACCACACGGACATTTGGCATATACACACGACCGAGTGGAATGAGGTAGTTCAGGAATCAATGCTGGTCAACAAGGCCACACGACCGTTTCATCCACTCACACGGTCGTGTGAGGCAAGGCAACTAAGGGCTAAGAATTCAATCATACGGTCGTTTTGTACATCCACACGACCGTGTGGAGTAATACTCGGCATAATAGAAAAAAGCTGCCACACGGTCGTTTGGCTAGACCACACAACTGTGTGGATCGATTCTCACCATAGAGTGACACGGTCGTTTCGTTCTAGCGACACGACTGTGTGGAATCGTGGAAGTTAGTCTCATCTATGTCGACGTGACTATATGGCTGGGGCGATCGACATGACCGTGTCTAGGTCGACACGACCGTGTGGGTCTAGAAATTTTACGTAGACAACCATACGGTCATTGAGTGATAGTGTGACGTTGTCGATGGTCAAACGACCACGACACAGTCCTGACACGACCGTGTCAACTACAATTCGACTGAGACACGGTCGTTTGGATTCATAAAACTGTCGATTTCCTATGCAATCGTACACTTCTTTAGATCGTTCTGTCAAGAGAGAGTGAGTGAAAATGATGCACTACACGGACGCCATTTGGACCCTACGAAAGCAAGCCCCGAGCTGGTCCGTACCAGCCAAGAAGATTGGCTTCATTTGCCATGTTGAGGGCTCAGAAGAAGCTCATGTTGGAAAGCAAGCGTGTGCAAGAACCAATCAGGATACAAATCCTGAGGTCTTCCTGGATGGATTGACCTACGACTGATTGATCAGGCCCTTTCTCACTGACTTCTTCCTTCAATAGGAGAAGTCAGAAGATCCAGTGGAAAGTCGTATGCAGAAGAGAAGTGCAAAATGGGCAAAGACTCTTTTGAAGCGAAGAGCACCGATTGACGCTCTTCCATCCCAGTGTTTATTGAGCTCAAAGTGGATGAGAGAGAGTCTTTTCTATACTCTCTATGCATTGCGCTACCGCCCTTCCCCTTGCGATTGAGGGTAAGAGAAGAGAAGGAAATCAGTACCGGACTGCGCCTATAGAAAGCAGAAAATTTCGAAGCGGTCTGATCATGAAAGCATATCCCTAAGTGAAAGGGCTTCTATGTAGTTCCTGAAACTAAACCTAGCTAGAGTAGATAGATCCCTACCTTGTTAAGTCCTCCATTCTAGAGTTTTTGGCCCTTCATCTCCTTAAAGACCATCTGAAAGTTTACCCCTCCTCAAGCTTCTTCTCGAGAGCTCCAATGGTGACGCGGTTATAAGGGTTTGTGGTTTAACTTTGGAGTCGTGAGAAGGGTGATGGCCTGGAGTTTATGGTAGAGTTGGCTGGAAATAAGGAGGAAGAGGAGTTGGGCTCATGCGGGCGTGGGGAAGGAGGTGGATTTGGGTTCCTTGCTGGTTTCGTGAGATGGGAGAAGAGGGGATGGTTCTCCTCTTTTTCTTTTTCTTTTTCTTTCAATTATCTTTTTCTTAATTAATAAGCCTCATCATCATCATCTCCCCTACACTACAAGCCATGTGGACCCCATGTGTCTTAATGAGAGTGATGGGGGTTAAACCTTTGACACCTAGTAACTAGGTGTCATCCCATGTTAATTTGGGTTTTGGGTATTTAAGGAAAATAGAAATACATTCTATAATACAATATACCCCATTACTTACTATGTATTTCATCCAATACATTGCATTTTACTATCAAATAATGTTTTCTAAAATTATTACACCATTAAAATTTAAAGGAAATTCTTAAAATTACACAACAATAAAATTCATATTAATACAATCGAGAATACACATATAATACCCATATATGTAAGTAAGTGTATTACAATATTGATACGAGTTATTTTTTTTCCTTTATTTGACCTTGAGGAACCACTTACCATTGAAAAAAAATTGAGAGAAAAGCACTTGAATAATTTAGAGTATAAAATTTCAATGAATTTAAATAAAATTGATAAAAATTAGTATAATAGAATAATTGAAGAATGAGAGTTGATAGTCGATAATTGAGAGTTGAGACTTGAGAGTAAAGAAAAGAATGATGTGAAGAGTTTGAAAGAGTGGAGGGGTATTTATAGTGATTTGGGGTGGTGATGGGTGCAAAAAAATTTGGGGGGGGGGGGGGGAAGGGAAGCCATTGCCCCGTTTTTTTTTAATTGACGGGTCAACGGCAAGTGGATCAACTAGCCGTTGCCCTTTGATTCTTGATGGCCACGCCAAGGATACCGAACCGGGGAATCGGCGAATCGAACCGTCGGTTCTGGTTCGGTTCTGCAGAATTGCAAACCGAAACCGAACTGGCTTGGCCCGGTTCCGGTTGTGGTTGATGGAACTGATCGGCCGGTTCCGATTCTGTTCCATGATTCGAATGGAACCGTGGTCGGGTCTAAAGAACGGCTAAAATGACTCGAATGATATCAAAAAAAATGAGAGCATCTTGAAATAATTTTAAAAAAATTGTCTTATTTGATAACACACAGATTTTTCGGAATTGAATAATACGAAGAGGGGGAAAGGGCCTTTGCATAATATTTATTTATTTATTTATTTTATGTTTTTAATTTTCTTCTATGCTTGTGAATAAAAGCTTCGCTCAGGCTCGAACCAACGTCTCTATCACGTTTCCTTTCTCAGTATAAGAAATGAAATTCATACGTTCATGCGACTAGTTACAAGTGAATACCATAATTGCTTATACGCTGGGGGAAAAAAATACGAGTCCCGGTTAGATTTAGACTCCAAATTTAGCAAACCGCTACTTGCACCCTGAAATGTTACCATCATGCAAGGAGAGATGAACACACAGCATCCGAAGTTAAACCGACCGGCTACCAAATCAAGAGTCCACTAAAATTTTTGAAATTGTGTAAAAGCTAACATTTCAATAATAGCCTAATCCGTTCGATGAATCTGTAAATATGTGGAGCCTCAATTTTTCAATAGGAAAAAAAAGGAAGGTTTCTCGTACGGAAGAAAATTAAAATGCATCTCCATATGAACTCTAAATCAACAGAATACTGCAGACACGCATCTTATGCACAATCTCCATTGAAACAGAACCATCGATTACACTGTTCTTTAATCGAATGCCAAATGGCACTTGCAAGAACGAAACCTCTATTTTCAAATTACATTCAACTACATTCACTCAATAATACAAAGGGAGCGAAAAAAAATGAGGATAAAAAGAGGGAAAAGAAAATTAAGGAATAAAGACAGAAAGACAGAAAGAACAGGTGTAAAATTCACACATCTATGTACTCTACATTGTCCCAGATTTCCCTAGGGCCCAAGACCAAATCTCCACAATGTTAGATTATCTATATCTATACAATAGTGTAATTTACCAGTAATTTTCAAAATGGTGCATCAAATTTCCTTGTGCCTGTATATCCCGAGGCTGTTTCCACGCAAGGCTTGAGTTCCCTATCCTCGCTATCATGGTATGTTTTCAGCCCCCCGGTGTCCCTAAATCTTCACCGTGGTGATCTCCCCCATCAGCTCAGCCTGTGATATAAAGCATGTATATCTGTAGCAATCAGGCACTTGTTCGGACATTGCATGTTGGATGTGCAAGTTAGATATTGGCACGCATACAAAAAGTAATATTGATGTACATGGCAAACACTCATTCTTCTGAAATGAGAACAAGCAATCAGTTTCAACATCAAGGTACGCCCTAAATGATTCCCTCTGTATTTGTGCATTCATGCATGTTCCCGTTGAGAAAGCAGAGTATTGTGGGATATCATGGTTTACGAGCAAGAAATACACGTTGAAAACGCAGAGTAGAAAATATTTTACCAGCAAGAAGAACACGCAAAAGCAGTATCAGGAGACTTTATAAACGAGCTAAACAGATTGTAGCTGATTTTGTGCAGATTTCGTGTTATAGTTGGCATTCGGTGTATGCATCAACCCCTGATGATATGTGGAAACAAGTTGAAGTTCTGAAATAGATTTCTAGGCAAATGCAATGCATATGTAGTATGTACAACCCCTTATTTTCTCAATGAGTACATTTGCAAAATATGGGGGAAAAATTTAAAAACTAATATAACGTTAAGAAAAGTATAAGACCATTGATTGTTCAGAATTTCTAGTAAGAAAATATATCTATTATATCAAATGTGCCTTATAAGATGATGTTTAAGTTGGAAAAAAAAACTAAAATGATAAAAAATAACAAAAAATAAAAAAGCTTATAAGTAATATATCTTTTAAATCAAAAAATATTTTTTATTAATAATTTCTAGGAAAATACGTGCATATTATAACATGCCTCAAATTAATTTTTAAGTCAAATTTTTAAAATTAAAAATAACAAAATAATTATTAGAAAATAATTGTGCTTTGTAAGTCTTATGCCAAGGGACCTAGTAATTACAAAAGCCCAATTGTTTAAAACATTACATTTTAATCACTTGATGAAATGGGTAATCAAACACTACTCCTTTGGTTTTTGGTATACCTATTATTTGGTACATGAAAAACAAAATGAACAGCTCCAAGGTATGGATATAAAAAATGAACGGTTCCAATCGTCCAACAAAGCATATGGAGGACTTTTGGCTGCCACCAGAGGATCTTTTCCTCAATTGCCAGTTAATAACCACATCTCCCTCTATATAAACGTGTGTGCGTGTAATTATAAATGTTTAATTCCTGTGAAAAAGCAGGAAGCTTGATCCTATGCTTCGCCTAGTTTTCATGTATAGCAAAAATCGCAAGGAAGTTGGCCTTCATGTTATTACCGTGAAATTATTTGTTCAGATTTAGTTGAAGTTTTCTCAATGCAAAAGGAAAACTGAAGATGGTTATATCTAACAAATCATCTACCGTTGGCAATAAGACATATAAAGAATTGGAACAGGGCAACTACTTGATGATGTGGCAACCGAACAGCAGGAAACCAAGGCTGCAAATTTTCTTGCATAGGATTTGAGACATAGTTCGAGATACTTATCAAAAAGAATGCTTAGATGTGTTTGATGTCAAGAGGAATATGTTCAGTCTCAAACATAGCGGGAAGAGCCTCAAGGACTACCGACTACTATGGCTCTTTCAATGGCTCTTTCAACGGTATGAATTTAATTGATGAACTGAAACGATACATCCATTACCAATAATTTAATATGCTAAAGAAGCAATTTACGGAGTTATATTTGTAAGTCTCTCTAGACTGCATCCATGTATCAAACATTTTAAAGAAAGATTCTAGTCATTGTATGAGGTATTTCTTCTCTTCATAACATATCACTTGCCTGCCGTAAGCCCGAGAGTCCTCATCTGCACGAGTTCTGAAACACCACATGCTAAAACCTACACCTTAATTTCTTTTGCCAGGCAATGCACTGGCTCCAGAGCAGGGTGTCCAGCCTCGTGACCAGGGTTGTTATACAGGTTGCAGCCACGAGCATGGTAAAGATGGTACTAGCATGTTACTCGCCGCAATAACTAATAAGATCAATCATTTTAGGATTTAACTAAAAATCTTTCCTGAGTCCTAATTGAGTTGTGGTTCCTTTTTTGGTTTTTCTTTTGTGCAAGTTCTACGTTATTTAGGAGTCTAATTTAAACTATGATTATGAATATTAGTTTGATTTGAATTGTCACATGACTTATGTATAAATAAGAGGTCTTGGGTTCAATTGTCACATGACTTCTGTGAGAATTTTTAAAGGTTTCTTGTGATATTTTCAAGACATATTTGTGAGATTGGTATATTCTGATTTAATGTGTAATGAATAGAATTGGAAAAAATATGCATACCCCAAATCTTATGCTATATTTTTTGTTTGAATTTTCCTTTTGTCGTAACAAACTAATATTGGAGCCTATATGTAGATCAGTCTTCATGCTTCCGAGATGAAGCCCAATATGGTATGGACTGAACGATTGAGAAAGGCGCCAAGAAGAAAAAATTGCTAAGAAGTTAGAGTAACTACAATTTTGCTAATGATCCGATAAGGTTCGAGGTTCTTTGGTGTTCGGATTGATGTTGAGTTATAGTGCATACTGTGAATTTGATCGAGTTAGCGGATCACAAAATAAGAAAGCTACCTTATAAGGTATTGGTAAATCACAAAGTAAGGATGATGATGATGATGCCTTTTATGGTAGTGGCCACAAGCAAGAAAAAAGAGGAGTTTGATGGTTTCCGAGATGCTGGTGAAGACTCAAGACAAGTTATATTACGAGGAAATTTTGGTTTGAAGTAAAATAGATTTCTACTCAAAGTGGTTTATGGTCCTGGCATAAGAGAGGTTGCCCATGGATGGAGATGATTTTGAAACAAGATTATGATTGTGATACGATTTGGATCGTATCAATGGAAAATCAGCGAATAAAAGGGATAAAAATTGGAAAAGATTGATTTTTTATTGGATTTTTGAGGGAAAACAACTACTAATAGCAAGATAACTTGAGCCCTTTCGAGAGGAACTCGCTCTCCTAACTTTGATGAACGGATCAAAGTCTAAATCCCTCACAAAAGACACTTACAATGTTTCTCACACAATAAGCATAAAAACAAATAAAGACGGCTAGCCCTAATTTATAGAAAAGTGGGGAATTACTAATCTAGTCTAAAATGACTAGAATACCCCTAACTAACCCTCCTACGTGCTACCGCGCCCCCTACGGCGCACGTAAGTGACTAGAGGGAGGTGGGTCCCCCCTAGATAGCCGCCGGCCTCAAGTGGTGTGGGTGCGGGCTCGGATCCGCATCAATACCGCCCCCTAAAAGAGCCACCTTGTCCTCAAGGTGGAGATCTGGCTTTGAAGGCCCTCGAGGGGAAACAGAGGCTAGGGTCACCTGTCAGAACCACCGTACGACCCCCCTCCTGGAATTCCATCCTAAGCTGCTTCCAATTCATCTTCACCTCACCCAACCCCCTCAGCCACTGCACGCCCAAAATCACATCGATATTGTCCAACTCTAGGGGCAAGAAGTCCTCCACGATCTGCACCCCTTGTAAGGTCAGACTCAGCCCCATGCACATCCCACTGGTCTCCTCCCTCCTTCCTGTCCCGGAGAGGACCGTAAACGTCTCCAAGGTGCTCACCTGCAGCCTATGACGATCCACCAAATGTCGAGAGATGAAGTTGTGGGTAGCCCCACTGTCTATGAGTATCGTCACCGGCGCGTCGTCCAATTGCCCTGACAACTTCATGGTATGGTTCGTGGTTACCCCTACCAAGGAGTTCAGGGACACCTCCGCCACATCCAGATGTGCGTGCTCAGCCTCGCTCTCTTCCGTCATCACTGGCTCTCTCTCCTCTGCATACTCCCCCTCGTCTGGCATTATCACGATCTGCATCAGCCTGCTCGCACACCGATGACCGGGACTGAACTTCTCATCGCATCTGAAACAGAGGCCTGCGGCACGCCTTGCCCTCATATCAGCCTCAATCATCCGCCTACCAGGGATCACTGGTCGGGTTTCCTCTTTCTTCATTTCCGCGTCCCCTGGTGCTACTGTAACCCCCGGAGGTGGGACCGGTGCCGTCTGACTACGCCCAAGTTCCCCGAGTGCTCCTCTCCTCCGCATGCTTCTCCTCCGCCTTGTGGGCCAGGCGAAGGACATCCTCCAGTGTCCCCGGGCTCTGCATCCTCAGCTCTGCTCGTATGGAGGGCTTCAGTCCCCTCATGAAATTCCCGATCATCACCTCGTCGGTCACCCCCTTCACCTTACTATTCAGCATCTCGAACTTCTCTACATAATCCCGGACCGTTCCCTCCTGCCTCAGAGCAGATAACTGCTCGTAGAAATCTCCCCCTGGAGTATCCTGGAACCGGTCTAGTATCAGTGCGGACAGCTCCTCCCAAGTGCGAAAAGGTGTCCGGGCCGCCTTCCACCTGTACCATGCCAACGCCTTCCCCTCGAAGTAGATCCCTATGGCTCTCAGAACCTCCTCCTCTGTCAGTCTCATCACCTGGAAGTACCGCTCCGCCCGGTAGATCCAACCGTCCGGGTCTGTGCCGTCAAAAATCGGCATCTTCAGCTTCATGAGGCGGCGGTCTGCATTAATGTCCCCCTGTGGACCCCCATCTCTACCGCGGTCTCCCCCACGGCCGAATCCCCCGCCGACTGTCTCAACGGGCCCTCCTCCGTCAGCCCCGTACAGCTCCTCGGGCCACCCGGGTCGCTCCCACGCCTCGGGCTGGTAATGGTACCCCGGAAACTCCTGCTGTCGCGCCCACACGGGCCCTCCTGCCCCTCTGTGTGGCTGTACCGGTGCTGTCCGTCCTCCAAAATAGCCTCCCGGGCCTTGTCCCCGCCCCGGAAAGCCATCAAAAACCTGCCTGGGATCAACCTGTGGCCTCGGTACCTGTGGGTGAGCATCTGGTCCCCAAAATTGGGCTAGTGGAGCCCCAATCGTCGCGTCTCGGGCCCATCCGCCTTCGTTTTGCCCCCACGGGGCTGTTTGTGCTGCTGCGGGCCCCCAGGGGCCTGTCGGCGTCGTCGCGGGCCCCCAGGGGGCTGTCTGAACTGCGGCGGGCCCCATGGGCCTCCAGCGGGCCTGTTTGGGCCTGCCGTGACTGTGGCAGGTCCGAACGGGCCCGCAAAGGCTGCGACAGGCTCGGCCGGGCCTGCAGTAGCTGCGGCAGGCCCGCTGGGCCCTGCCGCAGCTGCGGCAGGCCCAGATGGGCCTGTCGCAGGCCCTGCAGGGCCTGGCGGCTGTGCCGCAGGCCCTGCAGGGCCTGCAGGTACAGCCGCAGGCCCTGAGGGTCCTGCCGGGCCATCCGCAGGCCTAGGAGGGCCTGCCGGCCCAATTTCCTGCTGGCCGGCCCTCCTAGGGTTTTGGGGGGTTGTGTTTCGCTCCCAAATTGTTGTCGTAGCCGTCATTCCCTCCGGTTGTTCCCAAATTGCTGATTCAAGGGTAGAATCTCCCTGATTTTCTCCTCCTTGAATCCCCTTGCCCCGATCTCTTCCCCTCTCCATTGTGAGGGCTTGGAGCATAGCCTTTATCTCCGGAATTGACGATGTAGCTTCCCTCAAAATTTTCAGATCTGAAGTTGCCTCTTTCAGATCTAAAGTTGCCTCCTTTAGCCCTTGGATGTCGCGTCCCGCTTGCGCGGCATCCCTCCTCATCGCCCGAAGTTCGACTTGGATGTCCTCCTGTGAATGCGCATGGTCCTTGATGGATTCCCCTAGGGTTTTCTTCAACCCCTCGATCTCCCGGTTGATTCTTCCCGAAGCCCGTGTACCTTCTCATCCACGCCATCCGCCTTTGACCTAGTGCTTGTCGCCATCGGATCTTAATGCTCTGATACCAATTTGATACGATTTGGATCGTATCAATGGAAAATCAGCGAATAAAAGGGATAAAAATTGGAAAAGATTGATTTTTTATTGGATTTTTGAGGGAAAACAACTACTAATAGCAAGATAACTTGAGCCCTTTCGAGAGGAACTCGCTCTCCTAACTTTGATGAACGGATCAAAGTCTAAATCCCTCACAAAAGACACTTACAATGTTTCTCACACAATAAGCATAAAAACAAATAAAGACGGCTAGCCCTAATTTATAGAAAAGTGGGGAATTACTAATCTAGTCTAAAATGACTAGAATACCCCTAACTAACCCTCCTACGTGCTACCGCGCCCCCTACGGCGCACGTAAGTGACTAGAGGGGGGTGGGTCCCCCCTAGATAGCCGCCGGCCTCAAGTGGTGTGGGTGCGGGCTCGGATCCGCATCAGATTGCTATGGTTTGATTCAAAATCTAACATAAGTCCTATTTGAGTTGGGTTTCCCTATTCCATATTTTTCCTTTTTGAGTAATTTTCATATTACTTGTGAATCTAATTTAGACTACAATTATGAGTAGAGGTTGATTTGGTTTAGAAGTCTTTGTCTTAGCATAAATAAGAGGTCTTGGGTTCAATTGTGCCAATGGGCTATTGCAAGATTTTGTATGGATATTTTGGGGTACTTTAAGATATTTTTTTAGATTTGTATATTTTTGTTTAATGGGTGATAAATAAAATTGGAAAAAAAACATTCCCCCAAATATTTGCTTTGTTTTTTGTTTTGAATTTTCCTTTTGATGTAACAAATCATATTGTCAATAAATGTTGTACGAGTTAGATGTAATCCAGGGGTTCTTCCTATTTGTATACATCAATTTCCCTTCACCCTACTCTGAAGGACTATACTGCTACATCCATTGATGGTTTTTTTAACAAGAGTACAACTTTTGATTCAGAAAATGCAATCAGCATCAACTTCAAACATAGCACTTTGGCCATCCAAATATCACTTTTTTTTTGCAAGTTTGTCTCTTCTCATGGACACCAAATGGTTACTTTGGTATTAACTACTTAACAGGTTAGTCTTGTGTCCCATCAATCATGAAACAAATAGTGAATTCAGTGTGAATCAAAACTTCACTGATTGCTAAAAATTACAGTATCTTGTCTACTAATAGATTACTAGTAAATCAAGTACAGTGTTGCCTAATATTTAGCCTAAATAAGATCAAAAATACATTAATAAAATCATATTGAAATGTTGCTCGGAACAATCTAGCAGAGCAAAAAATAGATAAATGTCAGTGCATTACAAAGCTTATATTCGATATGAAAGCTAGCTCAGTGCATTACAAAGCTTATATTCGATATGAAAGCTAGCTCTGAACGAACAAATTCACGCAATGAACAAATTAACAGAGTTACTCCTACCACTTGAAAGCAGAATAGGATCTTTGCACTCAGAAGTAGAATAACCAACAAAAGCTTAAATAACTTATGTATGCTAGTTTCCTTATATTAATTGTAAATTAAAATTGTACATGTGATGCTTACCAAGGACGTTACAGCCACGAAGCATATGTGACACTTTTCTTGGTGCCACATTGCAAGCCAAAGCACATACATGACAAGTCTTTAGAGATGACAGATACTTGTTAGCTGATGTCTTCATTGGAGGGTTCTCTCAATATTTCTGCCTCTCTTGCTATTTGAATATCTGAAGCCCAAAACCTTTGCCGGATTACTTTGAAAAGCAGGCGAGGAAGTAAAGCAACTATTACTATAAGTAAAATCGTAAGCCAATAGGTCTCTGAAACAGCAAGATTGTATATCGTCCTGCCAGAAGTAAATAACATAAGAACAGGAATATTCATTGAATAAACAGAGGAACAATGAGGAAGCAGGAGGATGCATTGAGAGCACTGACCCATAATTGGGAAATACAGGTATGGAGTCCAATATGATCATGCATGTATATGTGACAACTATGGAACCCCACATTGCAATATGTGTAAACAATACCCAACACTGGATGTCCATAGCCAAGTGAATGTTCACAAGGATAACCACTGAAATGGTCCATAGACTGCCCATGCTCCATATATCAATTGTACTGTTTCTGTATGTGAAAACAGGTATATAGAATAGGACAAGACTTTGCCACAAAGTATCAAGCATTATGAGCCAGAACAGGCGCATATTATAGCTCTCATGTCTATGTCCTGCTCCATAAAGTTTTGGATACTGGAGGAGTGTCCTGTCACTCAGATCCTTGTCTAAAATACCAACTACAATAGTAGGGAGTGATGTATATATGAGAGAATAAAATACACTGCTCCAATCAGTCAAAGCAGAAGTTGCCGAAAAACCTGTGCATAAGATGTACCTGCACGAAAATCCAAAATCAGCATATCTGAACCATTATCCAACTGCCACCTGCTTAAACATATGGACAAATGGCTAACGCTTAAAGAGAAAAATACTTTATTCAATGGCATCATACAACATGTTACAGTTGTCAAAAAACTAAGACAAAAAACTAAGAAAAGACACTGATAACAAGATAATTTAGGACCCATGGTGGCATTGAGGGGTGTTTTAAAAAAGGAACACAATAGATTAGGCAATGCATCTCAACCATGTAAGTAATTTGGTCATCAGATATGTGAATTGACATTGTCATATGCAGTGAAATGAGGGAGGGACATGGAAACAGTTGATACTTGCTAATAGAGGTATCAGTAACTGAGCATTCTTTGCCATGTGACCCACACGATCCAGGCATGTTCACAATGGTAACCATCCATTACTGATACTTAAAAGTAGTAAATCTTTATCAGCTTAAAAAACATACAGAACGAAGCCCCATCAAGAAAATCATAAGTACCTCCTAGATCAATTTACTATTTAGATTCTTCTTTCTATTAAGCCGACATGTATATTTATAGAGTTAAACATACATATATACACACAAAACATGCATACAGGAGAATCCACATGTCCCTGGAAGATAAGACAACTTCCATGTCTACGGATCACAAAAGGATTGTTGCAAGACATATATCTAACGCTTACTAAAAAAATTGGCTAACTGATAATTCAATTTTAAATGCATCATGTCTATGGCATTGGAAATCAGAGGTAACAGCACAAGGCCGTTCAAGATGGATATTAAGTACTAAGATTATCACGGGAATTGGCAAGTCAACAGATCCTCGAAGAACGCAGAAGACCAGAGAATGCTTTAAGAAAAGGTCACAAGTAAGTGCTCGACAGACAACAAAAAAATGGTTAGATCGGTATGTAGGAAAGTATTCATTTTTTTCGCAAATGATTGATAGGATCGAGAAACATGACAACAGGCGATAATGTATCAGTGTGGCCTTCTCAGAGCTCATGAATATATCCCAAGACATGAAGTAAACCCATTTAATATCCCATTAAAAAGATGGTTGAGGATTACTGGACATACTCAGACCATTTATTGGCAGAGCATACTCAGACAGTACTTTCCCAATTTTTTCCTCCCCCTCCCCTACCTAAAGGAGCTCTTTGTCTACACTGGTACTGGTTAAATTAGCATCGCTCTGAGTAGCTCAACCTCATGATAAGTGCCTCCCTCGCTCTCAGTTTTAAGGCATCTACTATATAAATAAATGGCCTTCTAACTTTGAAAATGTAAGAAGATGACTCCTTATTTATAGGAAAGGTCGTTTTAAACAGAGTAAAATATTACAAATTTGAGGTTGACAGTTGAGCAACTGTTTTGAAAGACGTGGTAGTAAATGTATGAGCCCGTTATTCCCTTTTGGTTAATATTTATTACCATAGCAAAAGAAAGATATGAACCAAGATGTCTTGTAGAATCAGCAAGAATGCTATAGTGGCACTCATACGTGTGATAAACCAAAATTGAGAATAAAAATATAATCCATGCACACATAATTGCATGGATTCTGAGTTGGGGTGAAAGCTAACAAGGTCTTGCTGAAATAGCTTGTAAGGACTCTGGCTATGGAGAAAACACTAGAAGGGGGGTTGAATAGTGTTTAAGCAATTTAAAAAGATAGTTACACCAATTTAAATTCCAAACCAACAAAATAGTGTGGAATAGAAATTAAACCCAACATGAAACAAATGCAAACGCAAGGATGTTTCAAGGGTTCGGATTACCCAAGTCACTTCCCGACTTGTTCCCGGTAATCCTACGTCCCTTCCACCCGAATACCTCCGGATACTCAAGTTAGAACCCTAACTTGAGGTTTCCTTAAAACCCACTTGTAGCAACCCTACAAGTGAAATCGAAATACAATCGATTGACCTTGACTCCCACAACTTGGGAGCAAGCAAACCACTCTCACAACCCGAGAGTGAAATCAAATAACGAAAGTTATGAAATATGAAAACAACACTTACAATCACCTATGCCTTGAAGGAGAACTTGAAGGAGAAGTGTGTTGTGTGTTGAAGAACTCTCTTGGAAGAGAGGAAAGCCCTTTCTCTTGATTGCACCAAATGCCTAGAAGAAGTCTCTTTGATTTTAAGTTGGAGAGCAAGAGATTGAAGATTGGAATTCTTAGGGCTTTTGGGTTTTTGAGAGCTTTGATCTTGAGAGATTTAGCAAAATGAAACTTGGAAGAATGAGTAACTTCTCAATGGAACAGTAGACGCTCCTTATATAGGTTTCTCAAAACCCTACAACCGAATTAGCAAAAACCCCTTTGAAATCCGTGAGAAAACTCTCAACGGATAGAATCTGAGCCGCGACAGTCGACTGTTGAAGAAACCACAGTCGACTGCTGCACAGTCAGATATGGTAGGTGAGAATTCATAACGGTAACTTACCACGTGGACAGTCGACTGAAGAAGCATAGACAGTCGACTGTTAAACCAACATGCGACTGTAAAGCCTACTACAGGCGACTGGTCAAAGATGGGTAAGTTGAATAAGTCTGGAAAAACATTTGGGAGAACAGGACAGACGACTGATAAAGAGACGACGGTCGACTGTTAATCTGAACAGGCAACTGTAATTCCTTCTACAGACGACTGTCAAAACCCTGAGATTTTCCATAGAGCTGAGTCAACAAATAGGCTCACAGACAGACGACTGATGCAGCATTGACAGTCGACTGATCCAATGGACAGTCGACTGTAAATCCAACATAAGTCGACTGGCTGAAATAAACAGAGAGACTAGGATTTGGGCAAAAGACAGACAGGCGACTGATTAACGAAACACAGTCGACTGTCACTTGGACAGGCGCATGTGAATCATTCATAAGTCGCCTGAAAAAATAAAACAGAGAAGCCCAAAACTAGACTGTAAAAGTTTGTGCATAACAGGCGACTGTAGAACAAAACACATTCGACTGTTTTTGAGACAGGCGACTGTAAAACGTTCAGCAGTCAACTGTTATAGACATGACATGCACAATCTAGTTTGAAAAGAATTGGAGTCAAAGGAAGCTTGAACTAAAGACATCTTAAGACAGAAATGAAGATGTGGGGGTGCTCCAATAATGTTCTACTTCTAAGCTACATACTAGAAGAGAAATAGGAAAGTTTACATTAGACGAACTCTCTCTTCTATCCAACGCATGAGCTTGAAGTCTTCTCGGAGCTTCAATCACCATCTACGATCATCCAATCCATTTCATTTGTCTTCAATGATCTTTGAATGTGTCATCCATTACAAGTAGATCTTCATAATAAACTTAGGCAATGGATTAACTACAAAAATAAGGGATTAGTCACAAGTATTTATGTTTGCTCATCATTAACACCAAGTAGAGAGAAGTCCAATACTCAACATAACTGACATAGTTCCAAGCTTACCTCTAATGTCATTTATACCATATAGACAGAAAATTAATTAACCTTCAAACCAACTCATGGGTGAGAAAATTTGAGCTAGACTGTAGTGTAGGGTTATAATCTTATAGCTAAATGCGACGGAATTTTATTTGATATCTACATATCCAGTCGTGAATAACTTGAGACAAAATTCTAAATGATAAATCACATTCCTAACATCAGGGAAGTGTTAGATTCTGGCACTAACATGCATGTTCCCCGCTTCTTTAGCAACGAATTTTGACTCTAACACCTAAAGTTTGATTTTTTTTCCCCATCTTATCTAAATGAACAACTTAAATGTATGCCTTTTAAAAAGGTATACCTTTTTCAAGACAAGTTTTACTTCTGTATGAAGGACTGTGACTCCAACAATGAAATTAAAGTCATACGACCCATACCTCCAAACATATGTGCCCAATATCCTCCACCCCCCCCCCCCCCCTCCACCCCCAAAAAAGTACAAAAATACAAAACCCAAAAAAAAAACTCACCGCAAACACCCCAAAAAAAACCACCGGCACAAAACAAAGCAAAAAACACCACCTCACGCACAAAGAGATGGCTCATAAACTCTTTAAAGGCCTATAATATAAAAACAGATGTTTTCCCATCTCTATACAAAATTATCATATTTATACATGAGAATAATGAGTATCATACGCCATGTGAGGCAAACCCTCTCACATAAAGGGGCAATTACAAGCCCACATGGGCTTGTACTTGGTTGTACCCGCCCCCTTTATGTGAGAGGGCATACGAGGCTTTGCCTCATATGGCGTATGATACCCATTATTCTCTTTATACATATGCAAACAATATTGTTCACCATACTTTTACCCTGAGAAATTAAAGAATTCAAAGTAGATTGGACTATAAAACAATGTCTGCTTCACAAATGAAACACACATGCCTAAACAAAACTTTCTATATGTTTCATCATAGATCTTATCTATAAGCTCTCTCTCTCTCTGTAAAAGACTGAATCCTATCCAAACTCTTAACAAATTGTGTAAATATGAATCTTATCATAAGCAGATATTCTTTTTAATTACAAAAAATGAATCTAAGTGGAAGTTTGTATTTCATAAAGTCACTGTTGCAAAAAAAGGACTTATTATTAGCACATGCAACGCCAAATTCACACAATCATTCATACATTCTAGTGACAACACAATATGCTAGTGACAGAGCCAACTCAGAATCAACAGTGTGCAACTGATCCCTTTATATATGTGCATGACTGTCGGTGTGTTGAGAAAGAAAATCATCAATTCTGATGTAAGGGGATGTTTAGAAATGTAAGGGGATGTTTAGAAATGTCAAAACACATTTCTCGGTGACTGATGTTGAAGAAGTTGATATGTCCTGAGCTTTAAACCCCACGCCTACAGCCTAGCCATCTTAATTGATGCCCATGTGATTGACAAATACGGGGAAACAAATATATAGAATAGGAGAATAATTAAAAAATCACTTGCCAATCATGTCATCTCTGCTGCATCTAAACGTCTTCGCTGGAAATCCATGCTCGGTGCCACCTCACGGCATCGTTGCAGCTTTGCCTGCCACCGGCATCTCACACAGAGTGAGGGAAGAGAGAGTGGGAAAGAAATGAGATAAGGCGTGCGTCCTAACCTCATTTATAATAAGTCATTTATAAGAAGCGGGTCAAATAAGACCCACTTCTGACGACTTAACTCTCTTCTCATTACAACCCGTGGGTTTAAGTGATAGTCAGAGGGCTTCGCCTGACCGCTTTCCAAAAATGAGGTTATGGCACGAAATCTACCCCTCCTCTTCTATCTCTATGGGATGGCAGAAACAGCAAGTGGAGCTATGGCAGTGGCTAGAGGCAATGCTAGTGCACAGATTGCCAGTGAGAAGCAACAGAGGTGTCGGCTACAGCGTCAAGTACATCCTTTTGTTCTGTTCTGACTGCAGTGCTCAGTGGAGGTGATGAAGGTCCAATCCTTGTGGCGCCACTTCCACCTAAGTGAGCACATAGGCAACCACCCAGATCCTTTTTATAACAGTCCGGGACTCGAGCAGCAAATCCTCAGATTCTCCTTCGTTTCAATCAGCAAGAGAAAGAAGAAATAGTTAACCGCATGACAAGACTGGTACATCAATCACTAAATATCATGCTTGAATAAGACCCGCTTCTAATGATTTAACTCTCTTCTCATTACAACCTTTGGGTTTAAGTGATAGGCAGAGGGCTTCGCCTGACCGCTTTCCAAAAATGAGGTTATGGCACGAAATCTACCCTTCTCTTCTATCTCTATGGGATGGCAGAAACAGCAACAGAGGTGTCGGCTACGGTGTCAAGTACATCCTTTTGTTCTGACTGCAGTGCTCAGTGGAGGTGATGAAGGTACAATCCATGTGGTGCCACTTCCACCAAAGTGAGCACCTAGGCAACCACCCAGATCCTTATTAAAAACAGTCCGGGACTCCAGCAGCAAATCCTCATATTCTTCTTAGTTTCAATCAGCAAGAGAAAGTAGGAATAATTAACCGCATGACAAGACTGGTATATCAATCACTAAATATCATGCTTGAACTCTAACCTGAAAACATGTTTCTTAAAGGTAAATAAATTTTAATGGTTTAAGTGTGAAATATACTGCAGTCCTACATGATCTTGACACCAAAGTGCAATCTCATAATTATATATTACCATCTATGAAGCATAGAAATGGGTGTGGGTATTGGTACTGGTACATATACGGATACAGATGCGAGACACGGTAAATTTGTAAAAGGTAGGTTACAAGGAATATATTATGATATGTATATTTGTATATTATCTATCTTACAATTGAGGGACAATTGAGGGAGTGAGACAAACATCCATGTCCCCATAGGACAAAAAGTGGGTCACAACTTTGTCCCACTAGGACAACAGGGTGGCCTAGGTTGTGCCACATGGGCATGGTGGCCCCCGCTTGGTGGGGGTGAGGTCTTGAGTTTTGGGTTTGGGGTGAGGTTGTGGAAAAGCCAAACAAAAGCCCACACGTTCTCATTATTTGAAAACTTGCCTTTACTTTTTTCATTAAGCCGAATGCCCCTCCCTTGTTCACTTATTTACGGGTTTGAGAACGGTCTTTTTTAACTTTGGCCACTCTGGGCTGTTTGCAATTTAACAACTGCTTTTCCCCTTTTCCCCACCGTGGTTTTGGGTGGGATTTTTGCTCTTTGCCCCCTAAATTTTTTTTGCAATTTAACCACTTTTACCCCCCGATGATACTGACACCCAAACTTCTATTTTTCGGTTGCGCGCGGGTCCCGCCTCCTACCGACGATAACCACACCCCCACTCGTATCGCTCTTTTGTCGATTGTGTGCGTGGGTTTTTTCTTGGGTCACCGTGCAATATGTGCACAGGTTATGAGGGATGGAGACAGGTGCATGTCCCTATGGGGCAAAGGGTGTGGGCCCCGGCTTTGTCTTTGTCCCATGTGTCAAGGGGGTAGGTGTGCCACATGTGAATGGTGGGGCCCACTTGGGGTGAAGTTTGGGGGTTGTGGTTTGGGGTGAGGAAGTGGAGAACCTAAACAAAGGCCACCCTCCTTCTCATTATTTGCAAAATTAACATTGCTCTTGTCATACAATCAAAATCCCCCTCCTTTTTCCATATAATTACGGGTTTGTCATCGGCCTTTTTTCACTGACCCCCTGTGTTGTTTGCCCTTTAACACCTGCTTTTTCCCCGTTTATCCCCGACGATACCCACACACCCACACCCACACTTCTCTCCTTTTCGGTTCCTCATTGTCCATGCCTCCTCCTGACAATACCCGCACACACAAACACACACACACCCCCCCCCCCCTCTTCTTGCTCTTTTGTCGATTGCGCGCGTTCGCCGCATCCTGGGTTTTTTTTCTTGGGTCACGGTGCACTATGTGCACGGGTTATTCTAGTATATTTATATACACACAACAAACAAGATACAAAATGGTGACATTAGACAATATAATTTTAAATACAAAAATTAGATAGGTTCATCACTTCATCATACAAGTACATTTTAGGTTTTTTGAGCACATACAGAATCATATGTATGCCAATAAAAATATAAGTATACCCCCACAAAATAACAACTAGAGAAGTAACAGTTCCCTACATGGGTCTGATAAGTATTGAAAAATGCTCAAAACGTGTCTTAGAAGTGTCCAAGATGTGCCGGTGACCGGTATGGGTGTCAAAATGTCCGATACGGAGACAAATTTATAATAGAAGTACAAAACTACATAAATTCCCATTAATAGGATTAAGACTATGCCTACATTAAAAAAATCTACTTTATGAAATCTAAAGGGCTACACATACAGCGACTCTACCCCTCCAGCTGACTATCAATTAAGACATGAAGCTAACAGTATAAACTGTTAAACTTGCTTCTAATATCTGCAGGCATAAAGCTTAACAGTATACAAATAGAAATTCAAGGTTATCATCCATATGTACATCATTAAAAATGGTTAACATCCATACCAGAACAGCATCAGTACGAATACAGCATTGCGATAGAAGTTGTACAATATCAAATAGCCCATCCGCTGATAATTCCAGTGCCCATGCACCAGGAGCAATCTTTTCAAAAACTGGAACTGCCCCATAGAAAAATCTGATGCCATAACTGCTTGACGACCTTCCTGGCCGCATATTCCAACACCAACATCTGCCATTTGGATCATTGAAACATCGTTTGCCCCTGATGAATAAGTTATCAGTAAAAAAGGCCACGGATGAAACAACCCAACGGAACAAAAGATAAAGCTTAAACATAAAGAGCCAGATAGCAATAGACAACAAAAAAGACAAAGGAATCAAATAGAATTCATGTGCACGTTGTCTGGAAGTCTGACATTGGTAACCTTCCAAAAGCATGATACGTTGAGTTGGGGATACTGTAGGTATCTTGGATATGGATATGCATATTTACGGTGGGAATGTTATTATTGACATTACCAACAGTCCGTGGTTTGATAAATATCATGTAGACCTTTCCTTGTTATAGTTGACTTCAGATTTTTAAATTAATTTTTTTATTATAATAATTCAGACTGGTTCAAACATAATTTGAATTGAATTGCACACTGAAAAAAGGCTTTACCACCGTGCTACACTGGCAAAATCTGAAGTGGCAATATTGAAGCGGAAAGTTTACATCGTATATGGGATTTAGTATGGTGTGTGTGTGTGTGTGTGTGCCCCCAATTCTCCTCAAAATCAATGTTGTAAACCCCACTTCAAACAGCCAGGTCAGACCAGGTTCAACCAGAAAAAAACAGCCGGTTTTATAATAAAAGAATTGGTAAATATGTAAAAAAATCCATCTAAATCCAATGAAATTTACTGAACCAAATCAAGCTGCAGGTTCACAGAAAGAATGGTTTCTCTATTTAGTTAACAAGCTTGTTTAAAATGAAATTCCAACGTGCTTGGAAAGAAACACGTCTGCAGTGACTGCACTAAAAGTTTTTTCACAAGTTCTGATTAATGATAACATATTACTGTATATGAAATGCACATGTAACTTAAAGATAGGCAATAAACAAGAGTTCTTTTCACAAGTTTTGATAAATGATGGCCTGCTAAGTACCGCTACATATAAAATGCACACGTAACTAAAAGATATCCCGTAGGTATCTGTATCAAAGTTTTACTTCTTTGTGGTCACAAACTTCTTTATAATACCTTTTCACAAGTTGTGACAGCTTTTTTTGAATTGTGTACCAATCTGCTTAGAAAAGAAAACCATCTTTAGCGATTGCACTAACAAAAAGTTCTTTTCACACGTTCTAATAAACGGGCACCTGCTAATATATAAATACGAGCAAACAGCTCTAAGCTTGTCAGAGTGGAAAGTAGTGAGGCCCAAACATACGCAAATTAGAAGGGAAAAGTAAGTGGGCCTCATTTATCTCCCTCTCACATGCTCTTTTAGCGTGTGCACACAAGTAAAAGTTTTCTTGTATGTATCCACAGTGACAGAAGTTCACTGTAGTGCACTAGAGAAATGCATGAAGCTATGGCCGATTCTCAAGCAAACAAAGAAAATAATAAAGGATACACTATATCTGGTTCAACCAACATGAACCAAAGAAAATAATAAATGATACACTTTATCTGGTTCAACCAACATGAACCAACAGCTGGACCATAAAAGACCAAACTTCGGTTCCAACAACATTGCTCAAAATATCCAAAGATGCAATGCTTTAACGCGACAAAAAGGGAAAGAAACACCTCGAGAAACATTTCTCAACACCGACTAGAAGCCAAAATGAACCAGCAGAAAAGGCACGTGAATATTTTTTTGTGTCGGCAAGGAAATAGTAACAGAATAGGTATCGATAGTGGAAATGTGGGAGAAATCATATTGCCCCCCGTAACTTAGAAGAATTTAATCCAAAAAGAAGGATGCTAATTCCCTGAATATATTTGCTAATCTGAAAAATAAAAATAAGAACTACACTGAACTTTTTCTAGAATCATATTGCCACCATTAACTTGGAAGAATTTAATCCAAAAGGAAGGATGCCAATTCCCTGAATATATTCACTCATCTGAAAGTTAAAAATAAGAAATACACTGAACTTTTTCTGCAATTGTTCTTTTCGTTTTATCATATTGGTCCCCTGATGGAATCATATTGCCACCATTAACTTGGAAGACTTTAATCCAAAAGGAAGGATGCTAATTCCCTGAATATATTCACTCATCTGAAAGTTAAAAATAAGAAATACACTGAACTTTTTCTGCAATTGTTCTTTTCTATTTATCATATTGGTCCCCTGATGGAATTATTAAGAAATTACATAAGCACAGATATAATCAGCAAAGCACGCCAATGATGTAAGTAGTACAAAATTCCTTGATACGCATTTGTAAAGAGCCCAAAATCAAGATGGTGCATCACATGCAATCTGGCAAGAGCTCATTGATTTAATTTTTGTTAATGTACTAATGCACCAAAAGATTATAATAGCATCTTGAAACATAGGGTCTCTAACTGGGAGGTTAGGAGAACTTATAGATGTTATGTTTAAGATGAGTATTAATATTTTACGCATTCCAGAGACTAATTAGGTATGTGAGAAGCATAGAGTAGTCAGGACATTGGACCATAGCTTTGGTAAGTTGGTAATCAGAGAAATCGAAATAATGTAAGAATAATAAATTTATATAAAATTTGACAGGAATGTAGTGGATGTAAGAAGAAAAAGCACTATGCATGTTAAATTGGTGTTAATGAAGGAAATAAAGAATATTGTTAGCACTTATGCATCACAAATAAGATGGGATGATTGGATGATTCAAATAAACTTTAAATTAATTTGAAGGATGTGGTGCAAAAGATACAGGTTGGAGGAAATAATTTTTATTGGATGCTATCTTAAGTGTCAAGTATGCTCAAACATGATGGATTATGCAAGGGCCTAAAAATTTGTGATAATAATAATTTTATTTTCCTAAAAAATTTGGGAATTTTTCATCATTTATTTCATCATTCTCTCACAAAACCCATCAACTCGTGTTTATAAAACCACAACCAGCTTACAACCAAACCCGATCTGTCCCATTTATACTCACACTCTCTCCCCCTCTTATTTTGTTTGTTTTTCTTTTCTTTTTCTTCTTTTTTTCATCCGTCTCTCTCTCTCTCTCTCTCTCATCGCGTCATTGCACCCCATCCTCTGTGACTGCGAGCGCGACGCCGCTACAGGACGCCCTTACCTCCCACACCTTGCCCCTCTTGCGTCTCTCTATTTCTATATCTATCTCATCTCCATTGACTTGCGGTGAAACCTTAACCCTAATCGTGATTTTTGGGAGCTCTCTTTAGTTCACTAAAGACGTGCTCTCCTTCACTCTACACTCCTCGATCATCCCTCAAAACTCAACCATATCTCATGAGGCATCTGCAAACGCAAAGAAACGACAAGACGGTAAGGTCTTCGACGACGACCGACGGAGTTTTCGACTCCAATGACAAGTAGGTCCCCGAAACCGTTTTATAGAATAGATAAACTCGGCCATTTTGATTTTAATTGTGGATTGAAAATTGTTTGGGGTTTTCCCCGTTTGACCATGATTTTGGTTGGGTTTCCCCCTTGCAGTGATGTTAGTTGAGCATACTTGGGAAGGGGGCTTTGCTGCTTGATATGTGTGTCCTTACTACTTGATGCTTTGCTACTTGCGGACGGCTTTACTATTAGTGACAATAGGTGATCTGTTGCTCTATTACTTGTGATTGGCTCTCCCCTTAGCGACAGCTGCTGCTCCGCTGCTCTATTGCCATATTCTACTTGTTGCGACCACTGCTGTCACTGTGGCCTCTGTTGTTGCTTGCTTCTACCCTGAGCCGCAGTGGCTCTGCTACAGTTTGGTTGTTGTTGTCTCTTTGGATACTGCCTATTGTGGCAGTGTGCGCAGGCTCTATCCCATATTGCGCATTTGGTGGGCTTCTGCCTATTTGGGGAGCCTATTTGTGAAGCGCATCCCATTGCTTACTGCTGTCTCTTTGGACACTGCCTATTGTGGTGGTGTGCGCGGGATCTATCACCTAGTGCGCTAATTTGGTGTGCTTCTGCTTATTTGTGGAGCCCATCCTATTGCGGACTTCTGCTTATTTGTTGTGTCAACCCTTTTTATGTGCTTTTGTTGCCCTTTGGGCTCTAAATGCCGAAGTGACCACTGCATGACCCTTGAATGGTACTTTTCAGCCCGGTTCCCTTTATCGTAGCCTTTGATGTGTTGCTAACTTGGCCTTAGGCCTAAACGTAATTATTGTAAAAGGATGGTTTTACCCCTCGAGCCTAGTGGGCCTTAGCACATCCTAAGATTGGTGAGTATCAGATTTTGTTGGATAAAATATAAGTCTGGAAATCTGATATTCGACGATAACAATGTTATAAGATAAACATTGATATGGAAAATTTAATTGAAAACATATGAAATTAATTGTGGGACATGCATAAGAGTACATAGATAATTTTATAAACTGAAATTGGTCATAGTTCTGTAATCTAGATTTGGGCCATGCTAGAATTTTGTCATTAGTAAAATAGTTCATTGATCTAATGGTATCATTCACTTGGATATTATTTAATCCTCAAATTGACATGGAGGTTATGATTAATGTATTTCGTAGCATTGGTCCGATTCTTGACTACATAGATTGACATTATAATATTTGTCTTGGGCTATACATAGAGATGATGTCTCCTGACATGACGTACGATATGTACAATGCAAATCCCAAAAATATCCACCTTTATACATGATTACATTGACATTGAGTTGTTTACATCGTACACCATTGCCATTGACATGAACTCATTATATGTGTGTAATATGATGCGATCCGGATCTGTATTTAAGATAAAAATGGGATTTTGGGGGGTTTGGGTAAAAGATGGTAATTTTATGATTGGAAAAGGGAAAAGAAAGGATTTTTATAAAGAGGAAATCTGGAAATAAAAGATAATTGGCCACTATTCGATGGGCGGCCAATCTCCTAGCTTTCAATTCGAGAAGCCTAAAATCTTCCTTGCAACGGTGTCCTGATCCATACTTTTCGCCACAGGTGAAACAAAGTCCCTTGGTGCGCCTTTTCTAGATTTCCGTCTCTGTGAGCCGCTTACGCCTACCATCCGGTTGAAGCTCGGTGTTCCTCTCTTGGCTAGACGGGAGTCCTCATGACGCCTTCTCTTCTACCGTTACTACCTGGCTTCGAGGAATGTATCCACTCCACGCTTCTCGGGCTCGCTTCTCCTCCGGTAACCTACCCTCAACCATCCTCGCCAGGCGCATCCGGTTTAACAAGCCTCTGGGCCTCTGAATCTGCAGCTCTGCCTGATGGTGTGTTTCAGCCCATTCATGAAGCACCCCCTTTAGGGACTCTCCTGAAACCCCACAAACATGACCCACCAACATCTTGAACTTCTTCATATACTCCCTGACTGACCCCTCCTGCCTCAAGGCATACAGATGTGCATACGCGTCGCCCCTCTGAATCTCCCCGAACAGATCCAGAAGACAAGTCGTGAACTCCTCCCACGAACGCAAAGGCCGCTGTTGCTGCGTCCACCGGTACCACAATGCATCCCTCTCCAGGCACACCCCAACGGTCCTCAGCCACTCGGTCTTATGCGCCTATGACACCTCGAGTATCGTTCAGCCATGTAGATCCACCCTTCTAGGTCTTCCCCCTCAAAATAGGCATCTTCAACTTTCTGACCCTGCTCTCCCAATTGCACCTCTCCCCTGACAATGGTCATGGCATCGTGGCTGCAGAGGATCGTGTATGTCATAATGGTCTCTGGCATGGGCCATATCCCCTCCATCAGCGTCCTCCCAGTCGGCGTCTCCACAATCTGCTCATCCATCCGTCAAGGCCCCCAATCATCCGCGTGGTATCAAGAGCAGTCTTCATACTCCTTATCCAAGCATGTGGTCTTCCTCCGTAAAATTCAGCACCAAACTCCTCCCGGGTCCTCAAACCCCTCGCCGGCACTGCAACACTGTTGCACGTGCCCGACCCCTCTCCTCGGGGCCGTCAGAGGCCCAAAATGGGCCCGGTGGCCCTGCTGTAGAATCCCAAGACACTGACGATGGTGTTGCGGGGGACCGTCAGATGTCCGTGGGGATCCTGGCAATCCCACCGGTGGTCGGTCGTGGCCGGAAGGGCCGCCACAGGCCGGTGAGCCCCATGCAGGGTCACCCGGGCTCGGCGAAGCCCTGGCAAGCCGCCAAGGGGCCAGCGATGCCTTGGCGAGTCACCATGGGCTCACCGGAGCCCTGGCAGCCCACCAAGTGGTCGGTGAGGGGCCGACGAACCGCCAGGGTGCTGCGAGACTCCTGGCGACTTTGACAGCCTCTGTCGCCCTCTGGCACCCCTTCCCAGTGGTTGAGGGAGGCACGGATCTGTCGGAAAGTTGTCGTCTTCGTCCTCCAAGGCCAGATCTGCGTCGGAGAGAAGCCCCTCACGCAGATCTGCGAGCTTCTCCTTCCCTTTGGATGCTATCTTCCTTCTTTGCTCCAAATCTAGGGTTTCCTCCTGATCCGATTTATCCGCATTTTAAGTGCCGATTTTTGTTGGGTTAATTGCTAGGTGATTTGGGTGATGGCTTTGAGAACTTGTTGATGTTGTTAATTAAATTGTTGTGTAAATCAATCGCTCGTCGCTTTCAGATCTGATTTGAGTTCCTCACTCGCCTTCGTCCATGCCATCCCTTCGCTTTCAATTTTCTCCTCCAACGCATCGTGCTTCTCCTTGGATCCGGTGTTCTCCATGCGATCGTCACGCTTTGATACCAATTTGATGCGATCTGGATCTGGATTTAAGATAAAATGGGATTTTTGGAGTTTTGGGTGAAAGATGGTATTTTTATGGTTGGAAAAGGGAAAAGAAAGTATTTTTATAAAGAGGAAATCTGGAAATAAAAGATAATTGGCCACAATTCGAGAGGCGACCGCTCTCCTAGCTTTCAATTCAAGAAGAAAGCCTAAGATCTCCGAGTGGGGTTCTTGGACACCTAGAACAATAATTTTTCACAAAATAATCAAGCATAACCCCCACCCATAACCGGCTCTAGACTAATAAAAAGAAAATTTGCAGAAAATTGCAGATTTACCAAAAAGCCCCCCATCTGAAAATTCCTAAAATGCCCATACCGGCCCTAAAACCAACACGCGGCATAATCTACATTGAATATTGTCTCAAACACATATTGTACAAGTTATTGAATCGGAATTGATAGGTCATTGAACATGAAACGCGTCATAATACTACATTGAATATTGTCTCAAGCACATATTGTACATGTTACTGAATCGGAATTGACATGTCATTGAACATGAAACCATATATTGTTATTCACATACATCACTTGACTATTTAAAGAGGATGAGATAACTCATGTTATTGAGGGTGCGGGAATGACTGGAGGCACCTCTACTGACTATTCCTATTACTGTTTCTTACCGTTTCCGTCACTATATTTAACTACTGTATCGGGCCTAAATGAGTGCCTTTATTGGCACGAGTGAGTTCATATGTTGCATATTATGTCCTTTAAGCATGAGTCACTGCACTAAACTAGGAGCACTGATTCCATCTGTATAGTCATTTAAACAATGTTGTATATTTCATTATTACCACGTCATACAGTACCATGTTATTAGTTTTCATATGATATTACTCATACGGTTATGTTTTAGTTTATAAGATATTACTCATATTGCCGTGTTTTAGCTGTATACTTGTATATGAAATTACTCGGGTTTTAGTTGTATACTTGTATATGATATTACTCATGCTACAGCAACTTAGTTTATATGTTTACTAGTCATAACTCGTGCCCGCGGGCAAGGTTCATTTGAGAGTTTCCCGTGTGAAATCTTTGTTCCCCAAAAAATTATTTCCACTGCCAAAATTTAAAAAAACATATTAGCATAAAAATATTTACCGACACTGACACCTTCGGCGTGGACGCCTTCGACGCGGAACAAATACGGTGCGGGCGCCTTGGCGCGGAACAACAAATTCGGCATAGAACAAAAAATTCAGCGTGGAACAACAAATTCGGAGCAGAACAATGTGTGAGCGCCTTCGGCGCGAAACCACACGCGAGCGCCTTTGGCGCGGAACAACAAATTTGGCACGGATGCCTTCGACGCGGAACAATAAATTCGGCACGAACACCTTCGACGCCGACACCTTCGACGCGGAATGACGCCTTCAGCGATGAACACAAATTAACATAAAAAATTTAGCTGGCGCCTTTGGCGCAGGCACGGGCACTGGCGCTTTCGGCGTGGAACAAAAAATTTGGCACGGAACAACAAATTCGTGATGCGATTGGGGTACGTCGAATGAGGACGGACGGTACGACGAATGTGGATGGTACGACGAACATGGACATGACCTTATTTGGAAATGATTTAATGCGAGAATCCAAATGTGGAAGGTACGACGAATGTGGTCGATGTGGCGAACATGGACGTGACCTCATTTGGAAAGGATTTAATGCGAGAATCGAAATATGGATGCTACGACGAATGTGGACGATGCGGCGAACATGGACGTGACCTCATTTGTAAATGATTTAATGCGAGAATCGTGTCATTTAATTGGAGAATAATATTAGGATTTTATTTGGCAATATTTTAAATAGGGAGTGTGATTTAGTCCTTTTGACTAATTACCTAATTAGTGAGAGTATTATTATAAATGACGAAGGAGAGGAGAGGTGGTGGGAGGGATGTTGAAATTGAGAGTTATTTGATAATTAGAAAGAGAGTTCTTGAGAATTCTCAGGTAGATCTAGGAGAGTGCGGACGTCCTCGCTTAAAGGCGTCTTGGGAGGAAGGTTACACCTATTAATTGTAGTCAAGTTATCTTTTATTCGTTGTTTTATTAATATAATTTCAGATTTGTTCTTGGATCCTATCAATTGGTATCAGAGCGGTTGATCCATGGCGAACACGAGAGCAACGGAGCGGATTGAAGTCTTGGAAGGGAAGGTTGATCGGATTGAAGCCCAAATCAGTAAGGGTTTCATCGATCTAAGGAAAGGAGATGCGGAGATGGCCGCGGAGATCCGGAAGGAGATGAAGGAAAATCAAGAGAAGACGGAGGCCAAGATGAAAGAGATGAAGGAGATGACGGAGGGAAAACTATCGGAATTGACGGAGGCCATAGCGGCGTTGACCGCTCATCTTATCCCAAAAGCGGATCCGAGCAAAAAGGAGCCACCTTTGGCGAAGGACAAGGATAAAAAGACAATTTTTTTGGAAGATGAACCGGATCTAGACGACGATGGAGGGTTTGACCAAGGAGACAACGCGTGGGGGATCCACCAAGACCACGCGCCGCCGCGCCGCGACGACACAAACCCTTGTGGGGGAGTTCCGGCCAACCGGAACACCCCAGGGTGGCCGCCGGCCCCCCAGGTACATCTGGGGGGCCGGCGAACCCCCTGGGGGGGCGGCGGCATGCCGCCAGGGCCTTGGGAGGGGCGGCCGCACCTGCCGCCCCCCTGGCGGCCTCGGCAGACTCTGCCGCCGCCGCCTGGGGCCCGCCGGCCCACTTCCAGGGCCGGCCGGCCCAGGCGGCGGCCTGGGGGGCCTCGGCCGACCCCAGAGGGGGGATCCGAGGCCCGCCCGACCCCTGGGGGGGCCACTGGCCCCCAGGACGTTCGACAGATGATTTCGCAGGGTCCCCGACCCCTGGGGGCCCCACCCGAGGTTCGTGGAGCGCAATTTGGGGGTTTTCAGACTTTTGGGGGACCCAGCGGAGGATTGCAGCAGGGCGGAGGGCCCCACCAGATCACAGGAGGCCCGTCGACTCAGCCCCCACCCTTTGGGGGAGTGACGGGAGATTGGAGAGCGTACCAGGATCCTCCAGGAGGCCACCAGGCGGAGTTTGGGCATCATCAGGGAGACTGGCAAGGGCACGGAGCAGAGGGAGGCTACCGTGATCGGACTGAGGCTTATGCTCCAGACAGGCGACAGGGATACCAGCACAGGGGAGGATTCAAGCCGCAGGAGAGGTGGATTCGCTGGCGAGAGACGTCTGAGGAAGCTGGAGGTGCCTGTTTTTGAGGGAGGCGACCCAGACGACTGGCTGTACCGGGTGGAGAGGTACTTGGAGGTGTCCGCTGTCCCAGGGGAGGATTGGCTACGGGCGATAGGGGTCTGTCTGGAGGGAGAGGCTTTAGGCTGGTTCCGTTGGACCGATCAGCAACGGCCTTTTCAGACCTGGGCTGAGTTTACGACGCTCTTGACAGAGCGGTTTGGAGGAGGTCCGGCTGGCGGCGTGTTCGAGAGACTGTACTCGCTGAAGCAGGAGGGGAGCGTGGGAGATTACATCAAGAAGTTTGAGTCGCTCTGCCACCGAGTTCGGGGAGTCTCTGAGGAGTCTCTGGAGGGCTGTTTCATGAAGGGGCTGAAGCCCACGGTGCGGTCGGGGCTGAGACAGTTTGAGCCCGTTGGTCTGCGCGTGATGATGACGCTGGCTAGGAAGGTGGAGGATCACCAGGAGACAGAGCGGAGAGCCCGCGGGACGTGGGGAGGCTCTACCTTTCGAGGGCCGGATCCTGGAGGAGGACAAAAGGGGGCCGCAGGAGGGGCAACATCCACTGACGGCTCAGTGGTTACCAAGGAGAAGGGGATGGAACTACGACCTGGGGGACAGACACGAAGAATGACCGAGGCAGAGATTCGAGACAAACGGACCAAGGGCCTGTGTTTCAAATGCGACGAGAAGTTTACTCCTGGGCACCGGTGCGGGAATCGTACTCTTCAGATCCTGATAGTGAATGACGAAGAAGAGGGAGAAGAGAGTGTGATAATGTTGGAAGCTGGCGTGGACGATGATCAGGAGCACTTGCACGTGGAGTAGCGGAACATACCCTTCACGCACCACCTTGAGGACAAGGTGGTTTTTCCGGGGCGGAGTAGTGTTGCGGCCGGTAATTGGAAGATGGGCATTTGGGTAAAATGACATTTAAGGGGTGTTTTGCTATTTAAGGGGGGTGGAGCCGGCCCTAATTGGGATGCGAAATTTGAGAGAGTATTTTATTTTATCCCTTAGATTAATTGTATTAGGATTTCGGCTTTTCCCCCTAGGTTAAGAATCGTCTTCTAGTTATTAGTTAGCGAGTAGATTATTGTATTAGTGTTCCTTTTTAATTGTGAGATCTGAAATTCCAATAAAAATCCCATTTTTATCTTCAAATCCCTAGCAAATCGCATCAATTCGACACTGGCGTCTTCGGTGCGGAACAAAAATTCGGCGTAGAACAAAAAATTCGGCACGGGCGCCTTTGGCGCGGAACAACGCGCGAGTGCCTTCGACATGGAACAACAAATTCGGCGCAGAACAACAAATTAGCGTATAAAATTTAGGAGGGCGCCTTCGACGCGGAACAACACGCGAGCGCCTTCGACGCGGAACAACAAATTCGGCGCAGGCACCTTCGGTGCGGCACAACAAATTAGCGTAAAAAAATTTAGTGGGCGCCTTCGGCGTGGAACAACAAATTTGGTGGTACAACAAATTCGGCGCGGACGCCTTTGGTGCGGAACAATAAATTCGGCGTAGAACAACAAATTCGGCGCGGACGCCTTTGGCGCGGAAAAACAAATTCGGCACGAAACAACGCGCGAGCGCCTTTGGTATGGAAGAACAAATTCGGCGCGGAACAACAAATTCAGCGCAGGCGCCTTCGGCGTAGAACAACAAATTTGGCGCGAGCACCTTCGGCGCGGAACAACAAATTCAGCGCAGGCGCCTTCGGCGCAGAACAACAAATTTGGCGCGAGCACCTTCGGCGCGGAACAAATTAGCGTAAAAGATTTAGCGGGGGCCTTCGGCGCGTCCCGCCCGGTTCATTTAAGATATCCCCTCAAAATCTTTGTTCTCCCCAAAAATTATTTCTCCCTCCAAAATTTAAAAGAACAAAATTTTAGCTTCGGAGCAGATGCGATTCATTTAAGATATTAACGAACAAAAATTTAGCAAACATTTAGATATATACGAATGAAAGTTAAACTTTTGGTCCACTTTTTCTTTCTTTCTTTGGTTTGGTGTGCGCGTTAAATGACCCAAAGGAGAAATGTTATGGTAGACCATAACATTGAAATCCTGATTCTAATTAAGAATGAGGGGGGAGATGTGATTATAATAACAAACATTATTGAAATGGATCCGTTTTCCCATCTTTTTCTTTTTCTGGAGATATTACGATCAATTCACTTTTGTGACCACTTCTAGCTGGACACTAACGTTCAACCTCATGTCAAACATAACTTTATGATGGTGAAGCATTTAAAACGGGGAGTGTGACTTTGGTTTTCCCCCAACATTTCCATCCAAAATTCATAACTTTTCCCCTCAAAAATTTTCCACAAAATCTCATCTCAACCATTCATTCCTCAAGATTAAATCCAAGCCGTCTTCCTATCAACTTGTGTGTCCTAGTCAGCGTGTCCTAGTTAGCCCTAGAATTCAAAAACAGTTGTGTTTTGCTATATAGATTTTATATGCAACTCTCACGTATTCTTATAGTTTTGGGGACCTACAACTTACTCTAACGGTTGCTTTGTTGACCGTTAGGTATATAGAGTGGTTACACTGAGAGCACATATCTAGAGGATACCAATAATCAAGTTATAATGATTTTTATTGCAGCAATGTATAAGATATTTTATACGACGGATTGCCTAAGTAGTGTATTTTCAGTTTTCATGTATAAACATTTTGTTACTGAGTATGTGTAATTGGTATGTTGTCTGTATCTGTGTCACTCTTTGATAACTTGCAAGACATGACTTCGCGTACATTTAATGTATATTAAACTTAAATGAAAAATAATTGTCATTTCATATAGATTCAAGATACAGTGCAACTTGTCTTGCACCATTTCTCTTATACTGGAAACTGGGACATGACAGGTTTTGTTGTTGGCTCATGCATGTCAATCTAACTACCATAAGAACAGTGCAGATAGTGCAGATTGAACATGAATGTACCAATTGATTGTACTCTTAATAACACTAGATGCAAGATGTTGCAGGTGTGCATGCAGGAGAATATACCGACAAAAAGCTGCCACGAATGGGAATAACCAAGCACCAAGAAACGGAAAAAATGCAGCCATCACCGGTGCTAACACGGGTGCCAGCCCGAGAATTGAATGCGATGCAGGGAACGTTGATCATCCACCAGCAACAGAAAACCTTGCTTCAGCAGGCCTTGCTAAGGAAACGTCGAGCTGATCCGAAGGTGCAGCAGTTTCAAACAATGTGAGGACCTTCTATGGGAGAGAGGAGCCCTCCAGAGGGGACGCTTCGAAGCATGGAACACAACTTTGGAGCGGCTCGTATTTCGGACGACTCTTAGGTGGACCAATGTAATGGCCTAACATATGTACTAATATAAATTCTATTTTTCTAATATTTTTGATAATCTTTCCATAATTTTCTAGATTTTAGTTCATTATAGTTTTCCCTCTATAAACCCAAACCCGTTTAAAACTAAAACCCGCAACCCAAACCCATTTTAGACCAGCAACCAACCCAAATTTAAACATCAGTCTCTTTCTCTCTTTCTGTCTCCCGGTTCTTCTCTTTTTCTTTTCTTTTTCTTTTTCTTTTTCTTTTCTTTTTTCTCTTCTTCCTCCTCCTGTGGCTCTTTGTGTGGGTTGTTACCGCGCATTCCACAATGATGTAAACACGCAGCGTGACCCATGTCGCCTCATCCCCACGATCCGATAACTGCTCCCCCACTCTCTCCATCCTCTACTCTCTTTCACACAAAAACCCAAACCCTAATTTTTATGGAAAGTTTCTAGGTCTATCGTTTTCTATAGCCAGATTTTGATCCTCACTCAGTACCTTTCGACCCTTAGAGCACATTCTCAACTCTTGGGGCAGTCGCAACCTCAAAGAACGGTGAGATGGCGAGGTCTCTAACGTTGATTTCGACACCCTTCGACTTCGGTAACAAGTAGATCCATTTAGACTATTTTACAACCTCGATAAATTCGACCATTATTCTCCATGATGCTGAGGTTGCAGTTGTAAATGCTGAAAGTTGAGGTTTTACCCCTGGTCGTGTGTTTTGATTGAGGTTTTCCCTATTTTTATTTGCGATCTTGACTGATATTGTACCATTGCAATGATGATGGACTGAGCTTCGAAAAAATTGATGAACCTAGCAATTTGTGTATTGCTTTTGGAGCCCAGATGTCCCTCATTATCGCTACCTCTGTTTGTGGCTTACGTTGATGTTTGCAGCTTGTGTTTCTGCCACCCCTGTTTTGCTGCCTTGTTGTCCCTCTGTTTGCCCCCTGAATTTCTGCCTGGCCACCCCCTTTTTACTTATTGTGCCCGCGCCTCTTTGCCCCTTGTGTTGTTCTTTTAGCTGCCTCTATTTCCCTTTGCCTATTGCCTCTCCTGGCCGCAATTTTTGCTTAGCCACCCCCTTTTTACTTATTGTGCCCGCGCCTCTTTGCCCCTTGTGTTGTTTTTTTAGCTGCCTCTATTTCCCTTTGCCTATTGCCTCTCCTAGCCGCCATTGTTGGCTTTTGTTGTCGCCTCTAGTTGCTTGTATTGTCGGGGTGCTTGCTGTGCTGCCACCCTATGTGATGCTGCCTCTGGTTGATTGTGATATCGCCTTTGGTTATTGTGCTGCCGCTGCCTTATGTTGTTGGCTCTATTTGTCCTAGCATGATGCATTGTGACCGCATCTTGTGTTGTTGTCTCTGGTTGCTTGTGCTGTCGCCTTGTGCTGCCATCACCTCATGATGCCGCCACCTTGTGCAGGTTATCGCCTTATGTTGGTTGCTATTCTATTTTTCTGCAATGTTCAAGCTGTTTGCAGTTTGGTTTTATGCCATTTTGCTACTGCATAGGCGTGATACTTAAGCCTCTGTTTTGATGAGTTTGGGGCGACTGTGTGTGGGCTGCCTTGTGCTTTGGCTGGTCTTTTTTGTCCTACTTTTAGAGTCGTTTTCCTTGTCAGATCTGGATGTTGGTCGTGGGTCTCTGTTATCCTTGATTGGTTGGACACTTACATTATTGGGTAGAGATTTATAAACATATTACAATGATGAACTTGTTCCGAGAAAATGTCGGTTTGAAGCTGAATTGGAAATAGACTCATTTTTAAATGTGAGATATACTTAAGCATGCATAAATTATTATAATATTAGATTTGATCGGAGTTGATCCTTGTAGTCAATTATTAGACCATGGTATAAATATATTGTTGAAAATTGATGCTTGGATTTGGTTGGTTTATTCACTTGATTATTACATGATATTGAATTGATATGGAGATTTTTACGGATATTGTCCATGACCGCATAGGCCATATTATTGACTTTTGAGATTAACACATAATATTGCTTTCGGATTATACATAGAGATTTAGTCTCTTATTATATGATATGGTGTAACAAGATATACTTTTATATATGATTTATCGGAGATTTTCCCTAAATTTTATCAATTTTCTTCTCTATTACCCTTACTCTTTCCCATATTATCTTCGGCCCTATTTCTGCGAGCCCAGCCACCAGCCCATGGCCCCCATTTCCTTGAGTTGGGAGCCCGGCACAGGCCCGCATGACCAATTGCTTCTTCGGATTTGGGTATTCGACCCGCTTCTCTGCTAATCGCCACGCTTCTCTGCTAATCGACACGACCTGATATCTGACACGACCTGATATCTGTACGACCATCAGATCATACGGCTATATTATCTTTCTCATCCAAGCAAAATCCTACTCTATCGGATCAGCGCCGTCGTGTTCTCCGAACTTTCCGCTTCACAGACAGAAACCCTAACCAAGGATTCCAATTCTACCCCTCTATGTGTTTCTTCTCTATTTATAGCCAGCATTAGTTCTAGGGTTTTCTATGTGCACACCTTTTCCTCTTCAAATTTATTTGATCTATGGCTACTTCGATCGACGGACTTGGAGACTTTGGAGCGTTCATCTGGACTTCATTAGACCCTCTTCCTCGCTGTCATCTATGGTGACAGTAGACTTTGTTTACCCTATCTTTCTTTTAATTTGTTTCATGCATAGACATGTTGATTTAAGGCTTATTATTGTGATTGATAGCTCGAACTGTTAAGTATAGTTAATGATTGAACTTGACATATTTATCTAGATCACATGATGATTCATACTAACTACTTAAGAGGGCTTTGCCTCTATATAGACCTAGTTACGGCACTTCTAAATTCAGTGATCCTCATCGACGATCTGTTCATTCTTCTATGCAAACAGATGCCTTGTGTATTGTGAATACCATTTGTTCGACCTATTATACTGTACCGACTTAGATTGTACCGTAGTGACCTAATGATTAAAGACCGACCAAACTGTTTTGACACCAGGTTTGGGAACTCCTAGTTAAAAGTTGGACGTTGTGACTGAGACCATTGTCTGGACTGAATAAATGATCGATCAATACTGAAATTGACTAGGTCCCTTAGTGACTTGTTTGGACCATATGGATATTTGGCCCGGATGAGCTCACCCGTGGTATAAGGTGCCTCTCAAATAGCTCTCTAGTCCTTTAGCTCTGAGGTATATCACAGACAGTACACACGATAGATCAAATAGACCAATAGACCAAATAGATAGCTCGGATAGATCGGATAGTTAGTTTTGACGATCCATTCTACTAGTGTAGTATTACACCGTGACAAATCTGTTAGTAGGACTAAATGCTAATGACTTAATTGAATACTTTGGTAAATATCGTCTACTTTATTGTTTTGATGATGTGGTTTTCTACATGTGACGAGCTAACTTTAAAGTAGGCTCTAGCGTACATGGAGCATACGTGGAGACTGAATTCCATACGGAGACGGCTGATTTTTGATTGTTTTAGTCAGTAGAGTATTGTTCTTTTCTTCTTACGATATTTTTGTATTAGTCAGACTAAAAGACAGATAATGCGTTTATGTGTACCTTTTTTGAAAGGATTAGTAACTGATTAATGTCATTTTATAATATTTATGTTGCATTTCTATTCTGATTTCACTGGTATGGTCCCTGTAACGGCACACGTGTATGTGGTATGACGTATGTGCCAAGTCCCACAATACAATCCAACTTAATACATGAATATTAATGACATTGGGCATTTGATTTCAAAACATACATAATGCATATTGTGCTCTCAAGCATGAGTCACAACACTGATATAGAATTATTGATCCATCTGCATAGTCATATAGACATTGTTAACACAACATTATCTTCATATTATTTATTGTCATACCACTTGTTTACAATGATGCTTCTTTATTAACTATGTTTAGTTATCATAATATTACTCTTACTATTATGCTCTATTTATATGCTTTATATGTGGATCTCGCATGTCTTCTCTTATAGTTTTTTGGATCTACAATATCTAACCGTGGTTGTTATGCTTCCGCTAGGTACTAGAGGTGGTTACAGAGAAGGCCCAGATCTCAAGGATATAGAGCATATGGAGCATCACGTTGAGTATCAGTTGTCTAGTTCTATTTTATTGTTATAGTATATAGAGTATATGGAGCATCACGTTGAGTATTAGTTGTCTAGTTCTATTTTATTGTTATAGTAATGCTCTTTACAGTAAATTATAAGGCAAATGGCCTAAGCTATTTATTTTCAGCTTCTGTATTTGGACATCATTTTTCCTTTTAGGAGTTGTAATTGAGGATATCTATTTTCGATATTTTGTACATATATGTATCATTCTCAGATGACTTGCAAAGCCTGCCTTCTAGTTCTTGTACACTTAGTTGTATATTGAACTTAAAGGAAAAATGGTGATTGTTTTAGGTTCAAAATGCATTGATGACGATTGTCCTGCACCATTTCCTCTCGGGAACTAGGGCGTGACAACCTGTCCAAGCTCCAACTCACAGACAGTGCCAAGTCTGGTGACAACTTGTCCCAGCTCTATCTTGTTACCTGTATTCAAAATCCAATAAAAATCTCACCTTTTCTCAAATCTTCTAAAAACCATAATTCTATCTTTATTTCTCTTGCGGATCACATCACGGACTTGACCACAGATAACGATGTTTATCGATAGCTCAGAGAAATCTATCGAAAAAAGCTCAAAAGATGAAACCAATCGGCCCGAGCAGACACCCCATGCACCACCAAGATTAGTCCACCAGCATGTGCAGACGACGCGGTTCAAGAGGACAGGGTCTCCGAACCACAATCGACCACCATCCATGTGCCACTACTATCACAAGACGGCATACCAAGTAGGAGTGCTGACTTCTCCTCAACAACAAGGCATATGGTCAGAAACTGTCCCTAGAAGAACATCCAACTGGTAACATTAACTCCGGCTCCAAACTGGGCACAATGACCACCAGTCTCCACTCAACAGAGGGTTTTCATCAGGCAAAGCCAAATCTCCCCAGACGTCAGGTGTTCACTCTGACCACAGAGAAGGCAGATGCAACTAGATATGTAGTTACAAGTATAAATTAAATTGTTTTCTATGTCCCTTTTATGCATGATGCTGGTGAATATTCAGGCTGGCCGGTAGACATGTCCTTGCACTTTTCGACTCATAGCTTCACATGGCTTCCAATCGAATTGATTTGACATGACAAATGTTGTTCTTGTTGAGCCATTTACCTCAAATTGGGGACATCAGCACGGGCAGTGACGTGTTGAGAACCTACATGTTTTTTGTCCTGCAATAATACTAGTCCCAGCCCTTGACAATATGTCACAGTGCATTCAAAATATTCCCCCAAAAAATTTCAACCCGTTCAAGATCTTTCCCCCAAAAAATTGGAATCTCTACAAAATCCTCCCAAAAAAATTTGCAGCCAACTTTAAAATAGTCTCCATAGCACAAAATTATAACCACATCCAAATTAAAATACAGTTCTCTAAGATAATTTAGTTCCCCAAAAAAAATTTGGTTCCTCCAAAGTTTAGTTATCTTGTAGTTATCTTTGGATTTAGTTCTCGCAAAATTTAAAATTTTTAGTTCCCTTCTAATGTAGTTCCACTGTAATATTTTAAATTAAAATTTAGTTCTTCCAAAAATTGTAGTTAACCAAAAATCTAGTTCCTTCCACATTAGTTCCCCTTAAAATTTTAGTTCCCTCAAAATTTAGTTTCTCACAAAATTTTAAAACTTTTTCCCCAGAATTTTTATGTTTTTCCTCTAAAACTTTCACAAACTCTCATCATAACCATTGATTCCTTATGATTAAATCTCAGTCGTCTTTCTATCAACCATTTTGTCTTGTCAGCAAACTCATTTAAAAACATCTCTCAATTGTATAATAAATGTAGACAGTAGCAATTTGCGAACTTGCTAATCATTGAAATACCAAAATTTGATGTTATTTTCAGGATGGATTGGTTGGGAACCTGTTAGACCCTGCGGGTCTACACCCGCCCCCCACCATGGGCCGGGCCCATGGTTAGGTTAGCCGCCGGCCCCCTTTGCTTATGCGCGCGCGCCCCATTAGCCTAGGAACCCTAGTTTCTTTTATTTATAGGGGCTAGCCGTCATTTGTATTTTTTATGCTTGATATTTGATATTTTCTATTGAGCGTCTTTAGGTTAGGTCTTAGATTAAACGAGTGCGGACGTCTTCTTCGGCGTCTTGGGAGGAGAGCGCACCTCTTTTGTGCTCAAATATCTTGTTATTGCTTCTATTTATCTATAAAAATCGTGTCTTTTAGTTGGACCCTAACAATTTGGTATCAGAGCACGTGACGATCCATGGCGGCCACGACAAGATCGCACGACAAAATTGAGGGTTTGGAGGCAAAGTTCACGAGCGAAATCGACGAGATCAAAAAATCGTTGGCGGCAAACAATGAATCCATGGCAAAGTTGACAGCTTCCATCAACCAATTGGCGGCGAATCAAGCGAAGCACGACGAACAATTCGCGCAATTGATGGGAACCCTAAATCAATTGGCGACGAACAACAAAGGGGATGGGAACCCTAATCCAAGACAAAAGACGGCGCCTTTGAAGAAAGAGAAGGAAAAAGAGGAGATTTTTATCCAAAATCAACCCTTTTGGTGGAGGAATTGGACGAGGACGAAGACGGGGAGCCATGGAAGGTCGACTACCGCGAGGAGGTACGGCGGAAGGCGGTGGAGAGCCAAAGGAGCGGCGTCGGCCCTAGCCGCCACAATTGGGAGCACGGCGCCAACAAGCCACGGCCGAACCCCCAAAACATCCAGGGGGTTCAGCTGCCGCGAGAAAGAGGCGAAGGGCCCTCCCCCGCCTGCGGCGACCTCCGGCAGGGGGGCCAGGCCCTGTCGGAGGTCGGTAGGGTCCGGCCAACTCACTGGACCCCCGGCAGGGCCCGTCGGAGGCCCGACGAGGCCCGCAGGCCCTCCGGCATGGTCGGAGGGCCCCGACAGCAGGCCGCCAGGTGCCGGAAACCCCTGGCAGTAGCCAGGGGGAGGGAGCTTCACGGCCAGGGACCCGGGGGGGTTTTCGAGCCCCCCGGGCAGCGGATAGCAGAAGATGGGGGTCGCGGACAATTTTTGGGAGGCTTTTTCGACCCCTCGGAGCATCGGCCAGCCGCGGAGGACCCATTCTACGAAGACGAACGTAGGAGAGATCATTCTTATGACGGCAGGGATGGCTACGGGCGTAGTTTGGCGATGATGCAGGTTGGGACGATTTTGAGGGCCGACGGATAGATTTCCGTGGAGACTACAGGGGTCGCGGGGGAGTGCCACCTGGAAGGTACGCGACGCAGGACGAGAGGAGGCAGCACTACCGTCCACATCACCGAGAGGAGAGGAGGCCCGAGCAGGGGCACTTTGGAGGATATTGCAGAGTCCGGAAGCTGAAGATGCCGATATTTTCTGGGGAGGATCCACACGCCTGGTTGTTCACAGCGGAGAGATATTTCGCGACGCACCACATGTCCGAGACACAGAAGCTGGAGGCAGCAGCCATTTACATGGAGGGGAGAGCCTTGGGGTGGTTCCAGTGGAAAGAGAGGAGGCAACAGATCCGGAGCTGGGAGGAGCTGAAAGACTTGATGCTGGAGAAGTTTAGAGACCCCATTTGAGAAACCTACACGAGCAGCTATTTGCCCTCAGGCAGGAGGGGCCGGTGCGGGAGTACATCGAGAGATTTGAGACACTGACAGGGCGAGTTCATGGGGTGTCGGACGAGTCGCTGGAGGGCACCTTCTTGAAGGGGCTGCGACCTAGTCTTCGAGCTGCGGTAAGGCCCTACAAGCCTCGGGGGCTTTCAGAGGTCATCGAGATGGCACAGATGGTGAAGGACTCCCGAACTGAGGATAGGAGAGGCGGGAGCAGCTACAGTGGGCAGTTACAGCGGGACACCGCGACTGAAGCAGGCAGAGCAGGGGTCACTACTGAGGCAGTTCAGGCAGGATTTGAGAAGACGGGAGAGCAGAACAACCCACCACCGGCTGGGGGCCAATTCCGAAGGATGACCGATACTGAAATGAGGGAGAAGAGGCAAAAGGGGCTCTGTTTCCGATGCGACGAGCGCTTCACTCCGGGACACCGCTGTGTGGATCGAAAACTGCAAGTGTTGATAGCGGAAGCAAACGAGGAAGATGACGTAGAGGACGAAGGGATCGGATGTGAGGACGACTCCCACTCGGAGTAGCACCGCTGGTACTTACACCACCTTGAGGACAATGTGGCTCTTTGGGAGTGGAGTATTGTTAGACCATGCGGGTCTACACCTGCCCCCACCATGGGCCGGGCCCATGGTTAGGTTAGCCCCCGGCCCCCTTTGCTTATGCGTGCGCGCCCCATTAGCCTAGGAACCCTAGTTTCTTTTATTTATAGGGGCTAGCCGTCATTTGTATTTTTTTGCTTGATATTTGATATTTTCTATTGAGCATCTTTAGGTTAGATCTTATATTAAACGAGTGCGGACGTTCTCTTCGGCGTCTTGGGAGGAAAGCGCACCTCTTTTGTGCTCAAATATCTTGTTATTACTTCTATTTATCTATAAAAATCGTGTCTTTTAGTTGGATCCTAACAGAACCGTTTATCGACTATCATCGAAAGAGCGTAATGTTGGTGATTCCTAGCCACCAGAAGTTTGAATTTGCCGGTGACAACAAGTTAGTTGGACCAATTTGATTCGAAGCCAGACCAACCGAACCAGGGGTATCTACGATGGACGTAGAACTAGAAAGCCATGTGGTGGTTCGAGAGCGCGGAAGTGTTTCCAAATGACCTTACTAGACTACTTCTGGATTGAACTCTTGAGTTCTAGATCAAGCTAATACCATGCACACTACTTGTCTCTAAGGCCCATTATCGTATGGCTCTATCTGAGCTGTAAGAACTTCAGACTCAATTGAACGACCTTTTATAGAAAGAGTGGATATGCCCCAATGTATCCTCTTGAGTGTATTGGTGTTACTGGTCAAGAAAAAGGATGGATCCAAGAAGATCTGCATTAACTACCTAGAGCTTAACATGACGGTGAAAAACAAGTACCATTTGCACCGCATCGATATCTTCAACCATCTTGGGGATCGAGAGTTTTCTCGAACGGGATCTAAGGTATACCATCAAGTAAAAGTCAACAAAAGACATTAATAAGACGCCTTCCGAACCAAGTGCAAACACCACGAATACTTGACAATGGCGTTTAGTGTGAACAACGCACCAGCGACATCCATGGGCCTTATGAACTAAATCTTCTACGAGTATCTAGACAAGTTCGTGATGGTATTCATTGATGATATCCTAGTGTGTTTAAAGAGCACCTATAAGCATATGGAGCATCTATGGATGGTGTGAAGATCCTGAGACGACACCAACTCTGTGCCATGTTTAGCTAGTGTGAATTTTTGCTAGACAAGATGGCTTTTTTAGGCCACGTGGTGTCCGGTAAAGGAATCTCCGTGGATCTAAAAAGGGTGGTTGTTGTTCAAAATTGGCCAATCTATCGGTCAGTTTCTAAATTCGAAGCTTCGTGGCATAGGCAGTCTACTTTCGCAGATTCATCCAAGACTTATATAAGATCACAGAACAAAAAAAGGAGACGGAGTTTGCCTGGTTGGAGGCTTGTGACCGAGCTTTCTAGGAGCTGAAAAGGAAGTTGACTTCGACACATGTTGTGACCATTCCAAACCAGATAGTGGGGTTCAAAGTATTTGTGATGCATCAAACAATGCGTCAAACAAAGGACTCAGGTGTGCTACATCTACATAGTCAGGTTGTACCTTACACATCAAGACAATTGGCAGACTTATTTTTACCTTGAGGATATGAGGCATTTCATGCTGGGAGAGCATAGTATATATTCACAGAGAATGATCTCAATATGAGGCAACGTCAATGATTGGAGCTTATGACAAACTACGATATTGATCTTCAAAGACATCCTGGTAATGTCTATGTTGAAATAGGCCATCCCAAGATGGAAGTGGAGATGATTTGCCTAGAGTGATTGTGTCACTAATGAACTTATGATTCGATCGACCATTGTGGACTGGATCAATGCTACTCCCGCTGAAGATGCAGAGTGTAGAAGATCAGACATCAGGTGGTGCCAATACATCGATCGGAGTTCATGATTTACGAGGATGGGTCCTTAAGATATGGCAACAGGATTTGCATGTCGTCCAGTGACATCAGAAAAAAGCAGTTGAATGAAGCACACGGCTCTTTGTACTTAATTCATCCGGGGGACCAAGATGGACAATGACCTCCAACAAAACGAAATTATTGTTGACACATGATGAAAATGAGCATAGCTCACAATGTGGTGAAGTGCTTGGTGTGTCAACAGGTGAAGGGCTGAATATTACCAAATTAATGGGTCGTTGCAACTGTTACCTATTCCAGAATGAAATTGAGAACACGTCAATGGATTTTGTGACTAAACTACCGAAGCACCAAGAAAAATGATGTCGTTTAGATGATTATAAACCGATTGACTAAGTCAGTGCATTTCATTCCTTTTTTAATCGGGAAATCCACTAAGATAACATAAACTATAGAGGATGGTATGAGGTTGTACGAAAAACCTATAAGTATTTTCTCAACATGGATACCAGTTTCACCTCCCACTTTTGGAAGAGCTTGCAAGTGAGCCTGGGTACCCTTCAGCACGGCTTAATGTGCTAATAAGAGCACATCATACAGATACTAGCAGATAAGCTATCGGCATGTATGTTGGACTTCAAGTGATCTTCGGAAGATCATCTACACCTCGTAGAGTTTGCATACAACATACCATGTCAATATTAGTATGGCATCGTTTGCAGCATTATATGGGAGGAAATGACGTTCTCCCTTGAATTAAAGCGAGACATCTATAACCGAGTTGTGGGTCCAGAGACTATTGTAGAAGCTGTAGACGTGGTGCGAACTATCCAAGAGAAATTTCAAGTTGCTCAGGACCAGTACATGCATTGGGTGGATGCAAAGCACTGACATTTAGAGTTTCAGTCAGGATACCATGTTTTCTTAAAGACCTCGCCCAACCTGGTCATGTCTGTTTCGGTCACAGAAGGAAGCCCACCCCGTACTATATTGGACTATTCGATGTATTGGAGCAAGTGGAAGAGGTACTGTATTATCTTACATTACCTCCATCATTAAATGAAGTGCATGACGTACTTCACGCCTCCCTGTTACAATAGCACGTATGAGACCTTGGTCATTTATGGACCATTTTAAGATATCAGTAAGGCCAGACCTGACTTATGACCAGCAGCAAGTGAGGATCATCGACCAGCAGTAGCAGAAGACCGTCTAAAGCAAGATAGTTAACATGGTAAAGGTGATGTGACATCGAAACTCACCAGGGAATCCACCTGGAAGAAAGATGATGAGATACATGAGCATTACCCGCATTTATTTGATGTATCCTAGCTCTGTAATGAATTCCGAAGATGGAATTCTTTTAAGGATGGAAGAGTGTAATGGCTTAAAATTTGTAATAACGACAGTTATATTTTTTAAAAAAATTGAGAATTTTTCTGCAATTTTTTCTCATCTATTTCATCATTTTTTGCCATCAAAACACACCGCGTTTATGGCCACACGACCCGCTAAACCTAAACCTGACCCACACCATTTAAAACTCACACACACTCTCCCCCCTCTTATTTTCTTTTATTTTCTTCTATTTTTCTTTTTTCCACCCGACTCCTCTCCCTCGCATCACTGCATCCACTCATCATATGCGATTGCGCGCGCGACACCATTGCATTGGCGATGTGGGCATCGACGAATCTACATTTGCCCTTACCTCACATGCCTCGCCCCTCGCATCTCTTTAATTCAATCACGTCTATTGACCCACGGAGAACCCCTAACCCTAACTGTGGTTTTTGGGAGCTATCTCTCATCCTACTTGTGACCGATGTTGTCATTATGGCCTCGGGTGTTGTTTGCTCTACCCTAAGCTACAGTGGCTCTGCTACCATTTGCTTGTTGCTTTGCCTTTTTGGTCCCTGCCTATTGTGGATGTGTATGGGCTCTATCCCCTATTGCACTAATTTGGTGTACTTAAACCTATTTGTTGCAGCTCATCCTATTGCGGGCTTCTGCTTATTTGTTGCGGCCGTCCTATTTGCGAGATTTTGTTCACCTCATGAGCTCTAAATGCCTCTTTGGCCATTGCATCATCCTTAGTTTGTTCGTTGCGGCCCGTTTCCTTTTATGTCGACCTTTGATGTGTTGCTAACTTGGCCTTGGGCTTGACCGTGATTATTGAAAAAGGGTGATTTAACCCCCTCGAACCTAATGGGCCTTAACTCGTCCCGAGGTTGGTGAGTATCAGATTTTGTTGGGTAAAATTTGAGGGTGGAAATCTTATATTCTATGATGACATTGTTCTAGATAAACATTGATGTGGAAAATTTAATTAAGAAATATATGAAAAAAAATTGAGGGGCATGCATGAGTACATAGATGATTAAAATCTAAAATTGGTCCAAGTTTTGTAGTGCACATTTGGGCCCTGCTAGAATTTTGTCATTCTTAAATTAATTCATTAATCTAATGGTATCATTCACTTGAATATTATTTAATTCTCGCATTGACATGGAAGTTGTGATTAATGTCTCTTGTAACATAGGCGTGTAATATTTTGGCTACAAAGATTTACATCATGATAGTTGCCTTTAGGCTACATATAGAGACTGTCTCCTAACATATGATATGTATAATGCAAATCCCACAAATATCCATCTTTATACATGATTATATTGACATTGAGTTGTTTCTATCATACATCACCATTGCCATTGCTATGGCACTCATTAAATACGTGTAATATTGTACTAGATACTCTCTCAGACACATATTTTACATGCTACTGAATCAAAATTAACATGTACTAAGCATGACACCATATATTGTTATTTACATACATTACACTTGACTATCTAGGTTTGCATTGGATACTTGATACATAGGGATTGGGTAACTTTAGTACTGGCAAACGGGTCGGGTCGGGCCAAGTATGGATCGGTTCAGATCTGACCAACGCGTTTAGGTCTATACCCAAGCCCGACTCGGATCAAACCTCTAACCAAAACTCCCAATTGCAGTTGTATTCCCATGTTTTTAAGTACATAAATAGTAAAACAGGTAAAACACATAGAATTCGAGGGAAACAATGTTGACATGTTCAACCTGCACCAGATTATCCAGGTCAGTCGGGTCAATCTGGATTCGATTCGACCCGTTTGTGTCCCTACTTATACCTAGTTAATGAGGCATGTTTCAAGTCGAGTCAAATCGGACTTATTACCCCCCCAAGGGTAACTCATGGTATTGAGGGTGCGGGAGCGGGTGCATCCAACACTACTATATCATGAACCGCCATCCAACACTACTATATCTGACGGTTCATGTTACTATTTCTAACTGTTCATATCACTGTATAATTGTATAACCCGATAAGAGCCCACATTGACATGTGCCAGTTCGCATGTTGCATATTATGTCCCCATGCATAAATCACAGGACTAGACTAAGAGCAATGATTCCACATGCATAGTTATATAGACATTGTTAGCATATATCAGTGTTATGATGCCATACATTGTCATATTATTTGTTTTCATATGATATTACTCATACTAATGTGTTTTTTAATACATCGGAAAGAATTTTAAAGCGTGTGCTAGGCCTCGATCCCTCGCCTCCCATGAGGGAGGCGGAGAGTGCCTAACGAGCAATCGCTAGGTGACATACTAATGAGCTTTTGTTTATATGATATTACTCATATTGTTGTTTTCTAATTTATATGATATTACTCATGCTGCTACGTTTTAGTTTATATATATATATTATGTGTGGATCTCACCTATCTCATAATTTTTGGGGACCTACAACCTACTACAATAGTTTCGTTGTTGACCGTTAAGTGCAGGGCGTGGTTAACCTGGTTAACCTGTGGGCACAAATCTTGAAGATCAAGAGCCCTTAAAGCAGAACGTCGGAAACCAGCAGTCAATTTTCATTATAGCGATTTATGAGATATTTTTGTAATCCATATAGCCTTAGTGTATTTTTAAATTTCTTGTAGTTGACCTCATGTTATCAGGTATAAACATTTTGTTACTAGGTATATATATCATTATTATGTTATGAGTAGTTGTATCATTCTGTATCATTCTCTGCTGACTTCCGGCGCATGTCTTCTCTTACATTTAGTATATATTGAACTTAAAAATGATTGGCATTTCCTTTGGGTTCAAGATACACTAAGGCGTGTCCCGCACCATTTCCATTTTACTAGTAACTTCAGTGTGACAGGTTATAAGAGTGCATGCCAAGTTAGATTATTATATGTTCTCTTATCCACCCTAGAGGACAACTCCTTTAGGATGTGATTTGTGATCCAAGTTTCCAACACAAACGTCCTTGCATATTAGGATCTTTGAAAGGGATTCTCCATGCTAGGAAGTTGAAAACCTAAGGATTCTAGGAAATATCACGGAAAAATCTCCTTTCCATATTATGCAAGATGGCAACTTAGTAAATAAAACCCAAACCGGTAAAAAATGAATACATGAAATATAACAAAAGGATACTTTGGCGTATTCCATAGACAAGATTTAACATGTACATGCTCAGAAAAGCATGCGGGGCAACGTACCTCAGGTTTCAGGGATAGAAATATATCTGGAAAATCTATTTTGAAATGCTTCGTTGCATATGACTTAATATGATAACACCTAGTTTCGCAAACAAGATTCACACTTTATAACCTTTGGAAATAGAACGAATGCCAATCAGATAGATTTCTTTCTTGCTTGAGTAGATAAAAGATATTGCAAAGATTGTACGATAATACCAGTGGAAAGTGTAACTACCTAATATAAAATTTTGTCATTAGTAACATAATTCATTAATCTAATGGTATCAATCGCTGGAATTTTATTTAATTCTCAGATTGACATGGAGGTCGTGATTAATGTCTCTTGTAACATAGGCCTAATTCTTTGACTACAAAGATCTACATCATGATAGTTGCCCTTGGGCTACGTATAGAGACTTTCCTAACATATAATATGTATAATGCAAATCCCACAAATATCCATCTTTATACATGATTATATTGCCATTGAGATGTTTCCATCATACATCAACATTGCCATTGACACAACACTCATTAAATACATGTGATACTGTAGTGGATACTATCTCAGACACATACTTTACATACATACTTTACATGCTTTGAATCAAAATTAACATGTACTGAGCATGACATCATATATTGTTATTTACATACATTACACTTAACTATCTAGGCTTGCACTAGATATCTGATACCTGAGGATTGGGTAACATAGAGGTGGCAAACAGGTCGGGTTAGGCCGAGTATGGGTCGGGTCGGATCTGACCAACGCGTTTAGGGGTATACCCAAACCCGACTCGGATCAAACCACTAACCAGAACACCAAATTGCAGTTATGTTCCCATGTTTTTATATACATACATAGTAAAAACAAGTAAAAGAGGTAGAATCCGAGTGACTCGGTGTTGACATGTTAAATCCGCATCAGACCCGAATGTTTATCCAGGTTAGCTGGGTCAACCAAAATTCGATCCAAACCATTTATGTTTCTACTCATACCTAGTTAATGAGGCCAGGTTCAAATTGAGTCAAATCAGGTTCATTTTGACACCGCTAAGATAACTCATGTTATTGAGGATGCGGGAGCAAGTGCATCCACCACTACTATATCTGACGGTTCATGTTACTATTTCTGACTATTCATATTACTGTATTTAACTATGTTTGACCCGATAAGCTCCCCCGTTGACATGTGTCGGTTCGCATGTTGCATGTTATGTCCACATGCATGAATCACCGCACTAGACTAAGAGCAATGATTCCACATGCATAGTCATATAGACATTGTTAGCATATCTCACTGTTATGGCCATACATTGTCATAATATTTGTTTTCATACAATATTACTCATACTACTGTGTTTTTGTTTATATGATATTACTCCCGCTGTTATGTTTTAATTTATATGATATTACTCGTGCTGTTATGTTTTAATTTATATGATATTACTCGTGCTGTTATGTTTTAGTTTATGTATTTATTTTATGTGGATCTCACATGTTATTCCTATAATTTTTGGAGACCTACAACCTACTACAACAGTTGCTTTGTTGACCGTTAGGTGCAAGGCATGGTTACCCTGAGGGCACCGATCTTGAAGATCAAGAGCCCTTAAAGCAGAACGCCAGCTACCAGTAGTCTTTTTCATTATAGCGATTTATGAGATATTTTGTAAGGCATATAGCCTCGGTGTATTTTCAATTTTCTTGTACTTAACATCATGTTATCATGTATAAACATTTTGTTGCTAGGTATATATATCGTTATTATGTTGTAAGTAGTTGTATCATTCTCTGGTGACTTGCAGTGCACGTCTTATCTTACATTTAGTCTATATTGAACCTAAAGGGGGAAATGATTGGCATATCTTTTGGGTTCAAGATACACTGCGACTTGTCCCGCGCCATTTCCATCCTACTGGGAACTGCAGTGTGACATGTTATAAGAGTGCATAAAGGCTTTGGTTTCAAGGATATTAGACAATGCATAGTTTCGCAAACAAGATTCACACTTAATAACCCTTGAAAATGGAACGAATGCCAATCAAATAGATTTCTTCCATGCTAGAGGAGTAGATAAAAGATATTATAAAGATTGTACGATAATACCGGTGGAGAGTGTAACTACCTAATATAAAATTTTGATTGTAGATGTGCATCTAACAAGTAGCAAAGGGGTCACAAAATTAAAATAAGTCACAAGATTAAAAGATAGAAATTAAAAGCTGATACATAGAAAAGATTAAAAGGAAGTGTTCTTAATGAGACTGATTGGAATTTCAAAAGGGAAGTGTTATGCGAAGAAAGATGGAGGATTGCATTACAATGATAGCCACAGAAAACTTGATGTATATAAAGGTATTGCACAAGCATGTAAGAAAACATCTTGGTGGAACAAGAAAGTGAATGGTGTTGTTAGAGCTAAATGCAACATCTATAGAAACCTTGAGAAATACAAAAATGATGATCCCTTAAAAAGATATAAATTACCAAGAAGGAAGCTAAAAAGTTATTTAAGAGATTAAATTCAAAAAATATGGTGATGCTTTTAAGAATTTAGATACATGTAAAGGTGAAAAGAACATCTATCGACTAGTATGAATGAGGAAGAAAAGGTAAATAAAGACTTGTGTGCAGTTAATTGTATTAAAGATGAATATAAAAAAAATTAATCAAAGATGAGGAGATCATAGGTATGTAAAGAGAGTATTTGACAAATTCTTAATGAATACATACTCAATAAAAATTGAGATAATGAGGTTCTGTAAAAAAAGCTGAATCATAATGTTATACAAAGAATTGGGTTATAGAAGGTGAAGAAAGAGAATGTAATAAAAAAAGCACGTAGACCGGATGTGGTTCCTATTGAGATGTTAAATTCCATAGGAGATGTAACCGTTATATAGTTGGGAAAACTAATTAACTAAATTTAGGAATCAAATATTCCAAAATGGTGAAGCAATAGCATTTGGTACCTTTGTACAGAAATAAAAGTGATATACAAAGTTACTCACTATCGTGAGATCAATTTAATGTGTCATATCATGAAACTATGGGTTAGGATGATCGACTTTAGGTTGAGATAGAATGTCATCCTATCACAAAATCAATTTCATTTCATGCCAAGATGTTCGACAACAGAGGCAATTCATCTCCTCAGAAGAATATAGAGCAAGTGAGAAAGATATGCGAAAGATATGCATATAGTCTTTATTGATCTAAAAAACATATGATAGAATTCATAAAGAAGTTCGGGATGTATCTTAGCGAAGAAAGATGTCCCTCTAAAGTACATTACTCTAATTCAAAACATGTATCAAGGAGCAGTTACTAATGTGAATAATTATAAATGAATATCAGATAACTTTCTAATCACGATTGGATTACATCAAGGCTCTGCTCTGAGTCTCCTCCCATGTATTATACTGATGGATCAGCTCAATATGCACATTCAAGATAAGGTATATTGATGTACGTTATTCATAAATATATCCTTTTGATACATAAGGACAAAAATGATGTAAGGTAAAATAAAATTTGTGAAAGCAGATATTAAAAACTTTGTATTTCAGACTTAAAAGAAACAAGACCAAGCATATGGAATGGAAGTTTAGTACGTGAGACATAAAGATCACATCAATGTGAAGCTCGATGGTAAAAATATATCGATGAGTAAATACTTTACACATCTCGGATCGGTTATCCAAAAGGATGCGTTGATTAAGAACGATGTTGATTATAAAATTAAATCATGATGATTGAAGTGAAGAGCCGCAATAAGAGCGTTGTGTGATCGAAATATATTGTTATGGTTAAGCAGTAAATTTTACACAACGATGATTACACCAGCTTTGTTATATGATACGAAATGGTAAGCTATCACCCAGAAACTGATACGATCTAGAGGATCGATCAATTAATTTCAGATTTAAAAGAGAAAAAAATATAAAAAGTGGAATTTTTATGGACTTAGATTGCGAAGAACGAAGATTTGATTGATAAATGAGCCTCTTTCGAGAGGAGACTCGCTCTCCTAACTTTTGTTGCACGGAACAAAAGTCTAAAAACCCTCACAAAAGATGCCTACAAGTTCTTCACAAAATATAAGCATAAGCAAATAAAAATGACGGCTAGCCCTAATAAATAGAAAAGATGGGATTTACTAATCTAGTCTGAAAAGACTAGAATACCCCTAGAATAACCCACTACGTGGTACCACGCCTCCTACACCGCACGAAAGTCACCAAAGGGGGGCCCGCCCCTTCATAATGACCGCCGGATGCCACGTCCGCATCAGAAACATAACATGAACAAAGTTTAGGTGTAGCAAAGATGCGAATGTTGTGACGGATGAGTGAAAATACTAGTAAAAATAATGTAAGAAATGAGGATATTCAAATAAAGATATGTGTTATCCTTATAGAGGATGAGATGAGAGAACATCGCTTGAGATGAGTTTAGCTATATACACCGAAGGCATATTGATGTGTCTGTTAGAAAGGCAGAATATATAAATATTGAGATCAAGAGATAAAGAGATAGACCAAAGGAAACATTGATGAAAGTGATAAGAAAAGATATGAAAGATCTTGGTTTGATAAAAGAAACAGCTTTAGATTGTAATGCATGGAAAACGAGTATCTAACATCATGATCCGACATGATCATAATCCGACATTCTTTCTATTAAGCCCATGAAGGTAGCTTCAATTTTGTAAGATGGACAATATGATTATGATGGTGAACGTGTTAATGCATAAAGAATCATCAGACAAGTATGTGGATCTACATGCATACACATCTAAAAAAACTATATCCTTTTGTTGTCATGTGGATATACATGCATATACATCTAAAGAAAAACAAATACTTTTGTCATTTAGTTTCTGCAGTTTCTTGTTGCTTAGGATTTATCTCTCGTTGCTATAACTTCCAAAGCATCTTTAACTAGCCGATTGGAAATTTGCTGTAATTCCTATTGGGGATCCCAAGCACAGAGATACTGCTAGGGGCTGCTGAGATTGGCCAACAAAGAATGATCCAAAACCGCAAACAAACTGCAAATGTTTCGCGGACGAACTGAATGCCATGTTCCATTAATAAACAAAATAGATCCATGTAAAGATTCGGATAAAATCATCAGCAACCAGCATGTTTCAAGGTGCAATCTGAAAAACAAACAGTCAACAAACAAGGCAAAAAATTCAACTCACCATCTCCTATGGCCAGGGTCATGTCATTTGTCCTGCTCTTGATTAGATCAACTACTCCCGCTTTTTGTAAAGGGGCAACACGACAACAAAGCACAACTCGGCAGGATATTGCCAAATCATATAGCTGCAAAATATAAGAAAAGGAAGTAGTGAGATTGACTAGAACAGAACAATAAAAGCAAATTCCTAATTTTCATGAATGATCATGCAGTGTGACCAAAGCAAGGTTGAAAAGCTAACAAGAAAATACATAATGTTACAGAAAGGATTAGACATGCACAAACAAAAAAAGGTTTATTTTAATGTGTAGACTTCATGCCTCTGGTTCGAGCTCCTTCTCTAAAATGTAAACAAGGCTGTTTCCATCGATTATGAGTGCTAATGGAGCATGCATTAGGCCTCCACCTTTTTCTCCAATAGATTCGACCAAGTCATAGGCACCATTTGCATGCTTCAAAACCTGTGATCTGCTTTCAGATACCATTTCATCAGTTGAATTAGGATTGCAAACACTTGGAAGAAAATCACTCTCATTAATCATCTTAGGATCTAACATTGTGCTCCTGCAGTCCATGGACTTTATTCCATATTTTGCCTTAGCATCTGCTAGAAGACGCCTACAATCGGTCTCTGAAGTGCCATTTATAACAATCTTATGCATATTCTCAGTCAGGAGCTTGCATGAGAGCCCTATTGAAATTGCAGTCTCTTGTTTATCTCCTGTGAGAACCCAAACCTTGATTCCAGCTTGCCGAAGAGATTCTATAGTTTCAGGCACCCCTTCTTGCAATTTATCTTCAATTCCAGTAGCACCTAGGAGATTTAAACGGCATTCAATAAGAGAAGCTGCTTGGCGGAGTTTCGCTGACCTCTCAGTTAATGAAGTGCTAGCTGCTTCATACTTATTATGCCATTCCTCAAATTCTTTATCAGCAAGATCTCTTGAAGCAATTACTAGCGTGCGTAAGCCTTCTGAAGAATAACTTGTCAAATGATGTTCAGTGGCATGTTTTATTTTAGAACGTTCTACTCCTCCATGTTGGCTATTAGATGATGTGTCCAGGATATTTAACATGGAACTATCAGCTCCCTTGACCAGAACTTTCACAGCACCATTAGGAAACCTAATCACCACAGACATTCTTTTACGTATGCTATCGAACTCATGCAGACCAAGTACGTCTAACCTGATTTGAAGGAGAAACAACTCAGTAAAGAAGTTATCAGTATTAGAAGTTCATAAACTTTCCATTTTTACCAATGCATAAAATGCAAAGGATTCAACCTACATTGAATGTGAAATGAATCTATAGTTTACCTAAGCTTCTCGCCATTTACATCAACAACAATGTGACCAGATGTACGCTCAATGAGAGTGTAACCATATGCGGATGCAGCAGTAACCAAAGCTTGCTCATCAGGAGACTCACCCTGGTAATCAATAGTGTCTACCTCATCAATTACTTCAGCATCTGAACTAACAGAAGATCTTTTACTAGTCATTGGAATGACTGTGTTACAGGCTGCCAGAGCAAGAAAAAAATCATGAGCAGCAATTCTTTCCTCCCCAACATCGTCCTTCTGCAATAATGCCACTAGTTTAGGATCAACAATGATCCCAGACCTGAACTTCCACCTTTTCCCGACCGTTGCTCCTGCAAGGAAAAATATATCAACAACCACCTCGAGAATGAATGAAGACTAAAACATGTAAGCAACTATTGGAAGACAATATTAGTGTCAATAATACTGACACGGTGTAGACGTACATATGGAATATATGGAAAACATGATTGTATTAACTTCAAATTATTAGATTTGATTCAAATATTCACAACGTAATGCCAATATCAGGCTGTGTGCCGTTTCATTTGCTGTTTATGTTCAACAATATCATGCGCCGTCTTAGATTGCCCACTGTTTAGATCCTCAATTCACAATAACTTCAATGCTAAAAATTTTAACACTTCCAGCTCCTGAATAATAGGTCAAACAAAGCAATAATTGGATTATAATATATCCAACTGAAAGTTGTCATCTGGGATCTCTATTGGTGGACACAACCTTTTACATGAAACGGATTGTATTTGAAAATATGTTTCCGTAGCATTCTTTACTAGGGGTGTTAAGAATCGATTATTAAGGAAATCTCGCCTATTAACAGGCAGCGTACAATTACTGGTGTAATGTGCACAGGAGAAGTATTCTATAACTTCGACGAGATAATAATTAGCCACAGTTGATGATCAGCCTAAAGGATTTAAGATATTACAGATGACTTGTTAGCATTGTCATTCAACCTTATGTGCACAAAAAACCATTTAATCTGTCATGATTGCAGCAGAATTTCCTCAATTGCAAGGTCCAAATTTGCCCTCTCAAAGGAGATAAACCCCGAAGCAACTATCATTTACAATAGATATGGACATATACCAGTTCACATGAACACCAGCTCCGTGCATTTTCTGCATAATGCAATCTATAGAGGCATTGCATGCAAAGCACGAGAAGAATCTGTAAATAAATGGCCGCATTCATTTTTTTCTGCCAGAGCAAAGCAATGTCTTTTCGATGCCAATATCATTCACCATGTATTCATGTATTTACCTAATGAATTTAGGATAGAGTCAGATTTGCGATGGTTGGCAGTGGCATGGTTAGTTGCATTGCACTAACAAAAGAGGACTGGACAAGCTCTCAGTGATGAATGATGTAAAACCAAATAAGAACATGCAATGAAGAGTACAACAAATAGATAGTACAAGCTCATTGATGGCGGCGGTGGCAATTAATCGGCATGCGATGTGTACAAAGATCATATAAATAAAGAAGATAATCTAGTACTCGAATGTTTAAGCTCAAATAGAAAAATAAATATGACATGAGAAAGTTTTATTGGTATAGACCTTCATGAGCAGAAGCTCTTTCTTGGGTCCACGCAAAAATAATGAAAATATGACTTTACATCAGAGAAATAGGTGCATTATTCCATCGAAATAGAAGAATGATGGGTGAAATGGCACGATTCAGAACAACATATGAAACTACTGTTAGTATTATTCAATAATTACCAAGTGTTTGATTCAGGAAAATACCTAGCAAGGGAAGAATCATAGTCAAACAAGTTTCCATGAAGTTGTATTTCTCAACTACTTCCTTTGAACATTCTAAAGCATCTCAGAACAAATTACCTACCCATAGTTTTATATTACTCTAAATTTGTTTTTGTATCGTACATGTGAAATGGATCACAGGTTCACACTAGATTTCCATGAGATATGTGGCAGACACCATATTTCAGGAAAATACCTAGCAAGGGAAAAAAATCATAGTCAAACAAAGTTTCCATGAAGTTATATTTCTCAACTACTTCCTTTGAAGTTTCTAAAGCATCTAAGAACAAATTACTTACCCCTAGTTTTATATTACTCTAGATTTGTTTTTGTATCGTACATGTGAAATGGATCACAGATCACAATAGATTTCCATAGATATGTGGCAGACATCATGAAAGGCTTCTGCTAATATTGATTAACTCCTATGGAAGTTCAGTTATCCATGTTCCCACAAGAACCTTATGGACAACGGATCTCCCCAAACATGCATCAGACCTCATGACAGGTTTCTGCTAACCATAATGAACTCCTTTTATCCCAATTTTCAAAACATCATTGCGGACAAAAATCATAAACACGGGTGTATGTAAGTCTGCATCAGTGCATGTGCATGTAATAAAAGGATCTTAAACAGGCACACCACTTAAATTACATGCACCCAAATGAAAGGAGAAATGTAGATTACTTGATTACATTAACAGCACAGCAATATACAAGCAAAAAATTATCATGACTAATGATAGTCAGCTCCATTTCCAATACCAAATTGATCAAATTCCAATTAGATATAATAACCAGGAAACAAAGATTAAGAATCATACTGAATAATAGTCGAACCTGTAATACTCCCTTGTAAGGAGTTTCCATAGTCCACCCCATATAAACTAGCTTTCCGAAACTCCATCTTATTCTCTGTTAATGTACCTGTCTTATCAGAAAATATGTACCTTATCTGACCCAAATCTTCATTAATATTCAATGTTCTGCACTGAAACCTTGAGTCTGAATTGCTGTCATACATCTGTGCATCCCCGATCATGAAGTAAGATTGACCCAAACGGACTAGCTCCATTGTTATATAAAGAGATATAGGAATCATAATTTGAAAAATTATCACAGAGCTCAAAAACGCAAAAAGTATTTCCAGGCCCATACCATAAAACTTGTACTCTTTTCTATTGTCATGGCCGTTTGTGAAGTATCTCTTCCGATAGTAAGGCAGAGTATCAAGTTGATGTGCACGATGATGCAGCCATAAGCCCATACCAGTTGCCACAACAGCACACATGACAAGGAGAAAAACTGACAGCCAGAGGGTTTCCCTATTCATGTAGATCTCCAACCTGCTCCTCTTAGAAGGTGAAATAGCACTATTCATCATGGCTTTTGTTTCCTGACCGGCGTATACAACAACCCCAACAATCCAATCTGTGTTTTTAAGTTGGCACCCACGAAGAATGATGTTTGACTGGCCCAGTGGAATCCTCTGCCCATTATACTCCATATTGGCTGTGAATTCATAAATGTTCCTATTGGGCTGCTCGCATTGGATCAGGCCTGCATATGAACCCTCTCCCCAAACCATGGGAATAGTTTCCTGCCGTGCATACCTAGTCTTCAAGTTCGACTCCCCATCTAAATTCATTGTCTGGACATATGCTATTCCATTCGGATCACTGCTCCCCAATAAAACTATGTCACATGGAATTGTTTCATCAGCAGAAATTTTCACCACCTCCCCTGCCCGTATCTTTTTCCATTTTTTTGCCCGGAACTTACCATATTGAAGAACCTGTGCCTCTCGGTTATTCTCTTTTCTGTCGGATCTGTGCCTTCGCCAATCTTCATATCCATCTTTGATAGCAGTGACGAAAAGCACAAAAAGTAGGGGGAAGAGGGAAACCGTTCTGCCAAATACTGCTAGAGGAGGAAGCTGGTTCAGACCAGCAATTGCTAAGAAGTATAAATAGGCAAATCTGTGGAACTGGATAAAAAGGTTCTTGGGTATGAACGTAATTATAGTATATTTACTGGTTCGGATCTCATTCCCTGTGAACTCATACTTGTCATTTGTCCTCCTTGGATCATTAATATATATCAACCTTGAGTCATCATTGTATGAGAAATCATCAAACTGCATGCTCTTAGTGCGGATCCTCTGAGATTTGTTTGCCTTTTCTTTTCCAGCAAACAAAGAAGTTTCAAGGGGCGGTGGAAATCCCTGCAGCTCCATGGCACCCCAAGAAACTAGTTCTCTATCTTCTTGAGCAGAGCATTCCAACATGTGGCTTTCAGATACCGCTGAGTGGAAACAGTAAGTGGCTGACGACAGATCAGAGCTGCATGCTTGACTATCTGAATAACCCTTTTTGTCAAGAGAGTGACCTCCTGCTTCTTATTCCTCTTCTTCGATGCTGAGAGAAACACTATGGCTTTCCTCACTGCCTGGAGAAGAGAAAGAAGCAGACTGACAATGGCCAAGAGGAGAAGTAAAAGTTCCGATTGTTGGCACCAAAGTTTCTGTGAGACGAAGTTGGATGCAGCAGTGACTGGTTAGTGGTCATAAATAAACCAACAAAGAATGCATTCTTTGCAAAAAGCTAATGTCCATTCCATCTATGTTTACTACTAAGTTCCCTGAACAAGGACATCATTCAATATAAATAAGATCAGTTTACTTGATATGTTAAGATGTTAACACCTCAGATCACAACAATAGAAATTTAGATAAAGAAAATAATCTGACTTAAAGACAAAACAAATCAGTCATAAAATTTATGTTGCAACGTGACTGAATTTAGGAAATGTGCACAAAACTAAGAGACATTGTAATATGCATCTCCTTACAACAAATCTCTTGCCACATGAAAATCCGAACCATAAGATCTTTTAAGTACAATAAGAGTTACTTTACATCTAACAAAATTCATTTAAAAAGAAACAGAATTTTTTAAAATTATTATTCTTCCAACTGATGTAACAACGTCCCTAAACAACAAGCAATGACCCAGAATAACGAATACATGCAGTATACATAATGTCTTTAAGTTCAGAAGGCCAATCTATCGCAATATATGCAGTGTTCTTCTAGAAACCCCACTAATAGCTAAAGAGAAGCCCCAAATATCTCGAATTTCAACAAAATTCTGAAAAATAACGTAATTTTCATCCTTAAGAGCAAAGATAAACCCTAAAATTTTATAAAAAGAATTCCATTAAAACACGAAATATCTCAATTTTCCACCTTTACCGAGACCCCAATCTAACCCTAATCCACTCAAATCAGCGTTTATTCACCATGATAGAGACGAGAGCCAAATGCACCTACCTCCTTCTCCAATCAAGGACCAAACGCAATTTATCGCTCTGATTTAAGGCGCATTGCCCCCAAGATCTCGCCTTTCCAACAGATCTGACGCGCGCAGTACGATTCAACACGAAACACGAAGTGCACGCGAGATCTAGATCGCCTTTCCAATTCAAATCTCGGTAGATAACAACGAGATTCTTAGGGTTTAGGGAGGAAGCAAAGTCCCTTCTTTTTTCTTCCTATTCGTTTCCTTTTTTTTTTACTTTTTATTTTTTCATTTGGAAACATGAGAGAGATGGATGGAAGAGAACGACGTAGATCGATGAGCGCGAATCTTAATCCTTCGCCGTTGCGCTCCCGTAATTTATAACACGGGCACTGTAGATCAAGTCAGATTTACGCAAATGACCTTCCAGTTTTGATTTATTACCGGTAGAACCGACATACATCCGGCGATCTCAGCGCCTTCCAGTTCGGCGACGCCGACAATGCATTGCCCTGTTCCCGAAACGCCCCTCGTTTTGATTTTTCCCTTAAATGCCCCCGGATCAACTTAGATAAAGGAAAAAAACAAATCCGCTTCCCCGAATATCCCAAACATTTCCCGATTTGATCTTGCACCGTGGTACGCTAGGCACGATTGCCGAGATGGCCCGGACGAGAGCGTTGCTGCGTAAATCTTATGCTAGATGTGTAAAATTTTTGCGGATGAGGGGCTGATTTGTATGCGGGCCCACTCAGGGCGCGTTTTAAAAGCGACAGAAGCCGGGTTGGTGTCCGTCTCTTTCCTTCGTGAATGCTTTTGATGGCGGTGAAAGAGAAATGATATTTTTTGATTAATTATATAAATAAATATGATTAGTTAATTAATCATTTTTTAATCGATATCGGTAATCAACAAAAGAGTATTTTAAAAGTGCATTGCTACATGCACCGCAATCTTTTGCAGTGCCAGTGTCTTTTTTCCCTAAAACAGCAAAACAAATGCTGTCAAAGGGCAAATCGTATTCTCATGTCAGTCGGTTAAAGTTTTTTATGGTAAAAAAGGACCAGCACCGCAATTATTTGAGGTGCTGATAGTCCATCTCTTTTAAAAAGTTCCGTTCAGGTATGCACGGAACAGAGATCTGACATCAAGTTATGCTAACATGTCAGATCAGCAGCTTAGCAGTTATGTCGTGCAACATCAATTTAAGTTGATAATTGCTATCTATACCTCATTTTGAGGTGTGTGTGTGTGAAGTTGACAGATTGCCAAAGATAGAAACAAAAACCTCAAAATTTGTCACATCTTACTGGCTCTCATCCAAATGTTTGTAGTTTTAAACCACTGTCTTTGAGTTTTTATCTAAGACTTAGTAATAAATTGGTACAAAATTAAAGAATCTCTTGGATTTGTTTATCTTCGATTTTTACATTGATGCCCTAATGATTTTATTAGCTACTTGGGGATCAAAATAGTCATTCATGACAAAAGTGAGAAATACTTTAAAGCTTTGGGGACCAAATATTGGGAGTACTTTCAAACCAGATGCAAAACAAATTTGTAAATTTTCCAGCAAACAAATGTTATGAGTGTGAACAATTCTTGTACTCGTAGATATTGCCTTTCACCAATTACATGTTCTCATATTTTAGCTTGCTACCCAAATTAGCATATATGAAATTGAATTTGTATCGATTTCAAATATTCATCTGCTTGGATATTTATAGTACATTAACAAATATGTAAAAAAAATAAAGGAGTGTTGGGGTGTACTTTTTGTTGCACATCATTTTTAGTAGGCAATCATATTTGAATAAGAAATCGGAACCACATCCAAGAATGGATATAACTGATCCCCTCTTCAATCCAAGATTGGTAACGTGGTAGAATTAGTATACTTTTAACAAATGTTGTATACACTCACCGGGGAGTCAATTGAGATATGAATGGCACTTAATTGAAAATCTTCTGATGCTTAAGGCATAGATGGACAAGTTATTTTATGGACATGTATTGGTTGATTGTATGTAACTGAATAGCAAGAGAATCCTAGTACAAAATAGGTTGTCGAAGGGTTGTTGGATAACCATGCAATAGTTGTACAATTGTGCCCTAAGGGCATTGTATCTTACATGAATACTCTAACATTATTTCGATATTTATCATTCCTCGTACATATTTACATGCTGGTCTGACTACTAAATACTGTTAGGTTCCCTGAATACTAAACAACACACTAGATCGATGGTGAATAGTGTAAATGCAATTAAAGCTAATTAAAAATAATTAAGCAAGTGCAGAAATATAATTGCAACACAAACAATAAAGAGAGAATGAATCCAATGAAAATGCAAACACAAGAGATGTATCCTGGTTCGGATCCCTAATCCAAGGTGATCCTACGCAAGTCTCACCCTCGTCACTGGAGCTGTGGATTTTTACTAAAAGCTCAAACAAGAGTTGCAATCCATAAACAAATATACAAAGGAGTTAACTCTCCTAGGTTGGAGTAAAGCCTCCAATTGGAGTAAACCATCCAATATGCTCTCACAACCCGAGCGCTAGGTTACAACGAAAATGTGAACAAATTACGCACTTACACATGCCTTGAATAGATATTACCTATGTGAATATGAAGGCATGCAAGTGTGAAAAACCAAGTGCTTGAAAATGAGCTTGAATGAACTTGGAATCTTTCCCTCTTGATCAAGGACCACATCCTGACACTTCGATCAAGTGTATGAAAGTGAGAGATGTAGAAAAGATTCGATCTTGTATTTTGACTCTCTAAAAGAGTTCAATATGTGTGTAGAGATGCCCAAACTTGCAGCTCAAAAGGGTCTTAAATAAGCCCTCAAAAACAACCCAAAACAGCTCACCAGAACACAAAAATAACGACTAGAAATATCAGTCTAACGGCTAGAAACAAGCAGAAGTCTGACGTCAGAAGAAGATTAGTTAGACGTCTAAAACTATTCACCCGTCTAATAGGCATTCTTCAATCGGCTGAACCAGTGGTTGGACATAGAAAAAGAAAGTCCAACACTCAACAACCAGACATCTGCAGTTCACCACTCAGTCTGGGATACTGTTCAGACATCTAACAAATGAACTTTTGTCATATGATATAGGTTGTGCATGTCCAAATGAAGGACAGACACACCAGACATCTGAAGAAGCTCTTACAGCCGTCTGGTCCTGGTCCAAAAACACTAAACACAGTGTTTTGGTAATGGGTTCTATGGAAATCATATGGTTTCCTAATATGGTAAATGATGCATATGTGTGTGCGCGCACATCTATTCAGGGCTTACAAATATTCTATTAAAGGAATAGCAAAATACATGAAGAGAGTATAAAAATACACTACACTCTTCATGCCGGGCTTTTGCTCCAAATCCTTGAAGCACCCAATCCAACATCTTTATGCTTTGTTTCCAATAAGATATAACATGTAATTAATCTGAGACCAAAACAGGTAAACTCATTAGTAACAAGATAATGTGGTGATTGTCATCAAAACCATATTAGGCTTCATGGCCAATATCCAATATTCTCCTCCTTTTTGATGATGACACCCATTATGTAAAAATAAACATTAAAACAGGCTAATGGCTCCACACTTCGATGCACACCAATTGAAATAAAATAAAGACATAATGCATATAAGAGGCCATATGTAAAATCAATGCAAAATGAAATAGAAATATTCATGCAATCATTCATTTTTTCATAATGCATATCACTCTTCCCTTGTCATTGTAAAAAAGATGGACATGAAAGTCAAACAATTAATACAATAGATAGAGAAATGTATGATACCAAATAAAATATAAGTGGGTATCATTTGTTGGGAGATGAGTATGCCCTCGAGGTAAATTTATCTCTGTGTACGTGTACAAACGGCTTGTTCAAAATAACAGTAAGTTGCTTGGTAAAAATTTACCTAAGTTAATAATAATGTAGTCGACATTAGAACTTAAGTAACGTCCTGAGACTTAATGCGAGTTTAAACGAGTATCGAAACGAGGATCTCGATTATGGAGAATTGTTTGACCATTAGTAGCATAAGTCTAAAAACGTTCATGGTCGTAGATGTTTCGTGAAAAAGATATCGACACATCGGATAAACCATTGTGTCTTAGTCTTCACAATGTAATGGTGACGATGATCTCATGGTCATTTGACTTGACGAAGTCGAAGACGAGACACAAGTGCTCATTGGAGAATGAGTTCACTAAATGACCCAACGAGAGTTATGGTTAATATTGAACTACCTGTCAATGACAACTCTTAGAGGTGATAGGCAAATTAGTCTTTTAACTTGAGGTCATTGTACGAACCTGTACGTGAACGGTGTCACTTAGATCACTGATCTTGCCTTGGGGCAAGCTCCGTTGAAAGGTTTTTGGTTGGGTGACATTTGAAGCGTGCGATGAGAGTAATGACCAAGATAAGATTCGTCTCTCCTAGTCAAGGAGAGTTAGTGTCGCACGTGTTAATTCGATCTTTAGTGAAAACTCTGGCTAGAGTATGTTTGAAGAAGTCCAACATTATTTAACTAAAGATCGATGGAGACTAACCAAGTTCAAACTAGTAGAGTTGACAGTTGACCATACCCTAGGCTTGACTAAGCGGCAAAGTTTTGACGAAGTGACTAAAACTGTGGTATTCAGCACGGACACGGTCAGGGTGCTTCCGACAGTACGCATGTCAATGAGTTAACCACATTAGCATGATACCGAAACAGGGACGACGCCTGATGCTTGTGGTCACTGGTTTCTGGAGTTTCGAGCCACACCTGCAGTAGGGTCGGGCTGTAGGGTCTCACACAAAGTGAGATCTTCGTCAAGTAATAGATAGAAATTAGGATGAAAATGTATTTAATGCAAGAGATAGAAAAATGCAAAGAGTTTGCAGTTAGCTTCTGGACTCTGGATAAAAGATCCTGAGTGTAAGTGGGAGATGTTGAGGGATGTATGCCCTCAGTTCATTTGTATTTGATGCAAATGGATATTAATATAAGATGTGGGAATTTTGCATATGAGGGAATTAAATGTGTAGTAAAATGTTTACGTGCATATTTAATATAATAAACGTGATGAAAAGGTTACCTGGATGATGGGATCGTTCCGATATAAACACAGGTTCAAACCACGTCAAAAACAGACGCCAAACGCACAAAATAAAGCCAAAACAGTGAAAAAAAGCCAAATTTGGTATTGCAGGTCGGGCGCCTGCTAAGCGGGCACCTGACCCGCCTGGAGGCCACAGTAGGGGTTTTTAAACCAGTTTTGTGGCAGCTCGGTTTTTGCAAAAATTGATGTTTTGAACTATGTTTGGACACTCGTTTAAGGGGTCAAACGAACTCAGAATGAGTCCCTGTTTTTTCTACACGTTCGCCGTTCAACCCTTTTCACAACGATGTGTGATATCGTTCTTGGAGCTCAACGGTGAGGGATGAAAAATTCACTAAAGATTGGACTTTGTGAAAGGCCAACTTTAATTGATTTTTTCACTCAAATTTTTTAGTCTCACATCGGATTTGAAGAAAGTGGTAGGGTCAACCTCCTATATAAATAAGGGCCAACACCCTTCCTTGAAACTCGCACCAAGTCTCCAAATCCGAGAAGCTCCCCAAAGTTTTTAGCACGCTCGGATTTAGACTTAAATTAATTATTCACTCTCTTCCTAGATTCTTCATTGCTCCTGATCGTGCTCTAGCAAAGCTACGAAGGAGCTTGGATCGGATCCGAAGTCTTGACAAAGGATCCACTGAAGGTGAAACATTCTTCGACGCGTGGTTGGCTTGGTGGCAAGGGTGTTGCTCGCCTCGGGACGCGGTGCGGTTTGAGCAGTGGTTCGACTCGGGACGAGGTGCGGCTCGGGACGCGGTTCGGCTTGGGAGAAGCGACGCTGGGCCAAAAAAATGTTGCTGAAAACGACGCTTCGTATTCTGTAGAAACAAAGTGAAAGGTATGTAATTTAAATTAAACATGCGTTTATAATTGCAAATATTAGATAGATATATCCTTATGTGTTGGTCGGACCCAACCCGGGATAGTAGAGATCTTGGCTAGGGTTGTCTCTTTATGGCTTAAACTTAAAACAGTTTTAAGTACTATTTTTATGTTGCTTGTATGATCTCATCGTCCGTCCGACTTAGGCTGGACGTCGATTTTATAGCCATAAGGACCCAGAAAATACAACATCATTAACTACCATGCTCCCCCTCGATCATAGATGGATCAAATTTTAACTCTATGAACCAATCACACAAATGGAGACATGGAACAAAAGCAATCAATGCAAGATGATTTATTGAAATCAATCTAATGCATTGGCATATGACATTGATATAGAAACTAAATATACCACGAATAAACAATGTCAAAATGATGAAATTGGACCAATATCCAACATTGTTTGGAATTATCTCAAAATCATCAAAGGAAGAAAATATGCTTCAAAATAAGTTTTTGAAAATACATAGCATATAAAAACTCCGCATATGTCATGTACATGGATAAAGAATGCATATATGACATATCAACCCCATAGATCCCATTCTTCAAAAAAATTGAAAAATATTTTCAAAATGAGGGGAATCATATTGTCGTCTCAACGACGACTCTTATAGTAATACCGCAGCACACGGGTCGCGTGTAGCGCTGACGAGTCGAACACAGAAAGGCAATCAATGAGTATCAGTCTATGAGTCTTCGTTCGAAAGCTACACGATCGTAACAATGGTTGGTTGGTGAAATAGGAAGAGTATGAATCAAAGGATAAAGGCTCTATGGTGTGTGGAGTCCCCTCCATTGGACTAAAATTAGGGTTAGACTATTAATCAATCGGCTGCTAGAATCATTGGGACTCGGGAGAGGTCGTGTGACCTAAGGGCATTCACTTATCCCCCACTATTATGATGCATGATAGGTTATTCCCTTATGTCATATCATACCACCCGTTGTTACGATGCAATGATAGGCCAACCCAACCTACACCGATGTCAACTCTCGTCGATGCATCGGTGTAAGTTGGGCGCATTACGCTCAACGAATATCCCCAATCTTCCTCCCGCCCACAGTGACATCGAGGATCAGACCTACATCGGGAGGGCTCTAATCGGCGCCTGACTTTCGGCAGCCACATCGATAGAATGGATCATCCTATGAATCGGATCCCCGGATTGGTCCCGATTTTCGCCGATGGCCAATCCGATCGCCCCGAAGGGTGGGGTCGAATCTACTACGATTATAATCATCCCAATGTATTCGTAATCTCAATTAGTCCATCAACTAAGCTAATCAAATCGTCCAACTCATAGTCCTAATCCAACGTGGTTCATCCCCTTACTGTTGAGTATTGATTCCCCGGATTTGGTTTTGGATGATGAGCAAAACATAAATATCGTGTACTAACTGTTTGTGAGCGCAGTTATGGAGATCGTCGCCAAAATACTACGTTCATCAAAAGCGACATCTCAAGACTTCTCAATACACGTGATCGTGTGCCTAAAGCTTCGTTGAAGCTCAAGGAGTATTAATGAAGTCAAGAATGAAGATTGAAGCTTTGAAGACGGTTCGTCATGTATATTTATTGTCTTCTAGCTTCATAGATTAGAATGTTAAGCCTTGAGTAGGACTTACATTATTATCTTCATTTCGCTCATATCTTAGAGCTAGGATTATCATAGAAGCCATTAGAAACTTTCCAGAAGCCTATCGCTTCTTCCCTCGGCTTCTAGTGCATGTTAGTTGGTTCAAGTAGAAGAACCAACCGACTAGATGTCAATCTAGTCGGTCGACATTCCTCTTGAACCGACTAGAATGCCTTGCTCATTTCAGCTCATTCCGTGTTGATCAATTAGTCGGTCAAAGAAGAGTCACCGACCGACTAGATGACGATCTAGTCGGTTAGGAAACCTTCTCAGACCAACTAGTTATCATTGCTTGATTTCAACCTGAGCTACTGTTTACAGTTAGTCGATCAAAGCTCAACGACCGATCGACTAGTTGAGAAACTAGTCGGTTGGAAGTTGTTCTTAAACCGACCAGCTGTCTTTGTTTCCATCCTATTGTTTTTCTGTCTTAGTCGGTCAAAGAACACTCACTGACTGACTAGATGATGATCTAGTCAGTTGGCAAGTCTTCTTAGACCGACTAGTTCATATTGCCTGGAACTTCATCTTTTGACTGTCGAGCTTGTTAGTCGGTTCATGAAGAATCACCGACCGAATAGTTGGCAATCTATTCGGTCAGTGATACTTCTTAGACCGACTAGTCTGCTTCAGAATAGAGCCGTTGGAGCCTTTAATGACTCGATTTCTTCTCTCTCTCTCTCCTCTATCCTATATATACTTGGAGGGGTTCTTCAAGGATATTCAAGGCTGATTATTAGATATATTTGAGAATCAAAGAGAAGAAATTAAACTCCATTCTAAAGCTTTCTCTCCTCTCTAGAATCTCTCTCCCACTCTTATTTCAAAAGAGAGATTCATTGATTGTGAGCCTTCCAAGCCAAGGAGCTTGAATCAAGGTCACTATCTCCACCCGAGGCCTCCATTGCTGGTCATCTTCTTGGAGCTAGGGTTTGGTGCCTTCTTCTTCCTCAAAATCCTCATTTGCCCTAATTTGGTAAGTATACTCAAGGCATAGGATTTTGTGGTAAGTGTTTCTTATTTCATTTCAATTGATATTGCAATTGTGTCTCTTGGTTGTGAGAGAGGGTGTGATCCCTGGTTGTGGGAGTCACATGTCATTTGTATGATTTGGGCTTGTGAAGGTTTTTCACAAGAATTTCATAGTGCTAAATCTTGAGTTAGGGGTTCTAACTCAAGTATCCGGAGGGGATCCGGGTGGTTGGGACGTAGGATCACCGGGAACAAGTCGGGGAGACTTGGGTGGATCCGAACCCGTTACATGTTTTGTTTGCGATTGTTCATTCTTGTTGATTATTGTTTATTCCGCATTGGCGTTTGTTTCTTGCACAATAATTAGGAATAACTATCTTGATTATTTTAAAGTACTATTCACCCCCCCTCTAGTACATGTGCAGTAGCTTCACATGGCACTACAATTGGTATCAGAGCCAAGGTTAAAGCTACATAGCCAGAGTTCAAAGATATGACAAAAAACGACTACAACGTCTTCAAGGATCGTCAATGATCTTCTTCAGTTATGGAAGGACAATCCTCAGTCAGGCCTCCTCACTTCAACGGTACCAACTATGGGTACTGGAAATGCCGGATGGAAACCTTCCTCCGGAGCGCTTCACTTTGTAGAGCCAAGATGACAGAGTATGTCGAGCCCGCCGAAGAAGATTTCGCAAAGTGGACTACCGCGGAGGTCGCCGCGGAGGTAAGCAATGCCAAGGCAATGAATGCCTTGCAATGTGCGTTGGAGCCCAAGACTTCAACAAGATATGCACATGTAAGAGTGCATATCAAGTATGGAACCAACTCCTCATCCTGCACGAATGAACGGTACGGTAAAAGATTCTAAACTCGTTGTCGCTAACAAAGAATTTGAATTGTTTCACATGGAACATGGTGAAACTATGAAGGACTACTATGCTCGCTTTGTGGACATATCCAACGAATTGGAAGCTCTTGGGAAGATCTACACCCAAAAGGAGAAAGTCACGAAAATTATTGACGGACTTCCTTCTTGTTGGGAGAAGCGTACCTTCACCATCGAGGAAGGTAATGATATGAACAAATATACCGTTGTTCAACTAATGGGTACCTTGTTGTCTTACGAGGTACACAAGGAAAGCAAGATCAAGATGAAGGAAAAGATGAAGGCGTACTTGAAGCAAGACGAGCCAAAGAAAAAGGCGTTTGCGTACAAGGCCGCTCCATCTACCGATGATGAAGAATCAGAAGAAGAATCGGAAGAAGAGTTGGTCATGGAAGCTTTGGCCGATTTGGCAAAGAAGTTCGACCGATTCTTCCGACAAGGTAAGTTGAAGAATAAATCTAAATTTATTTCGACTAATGTCTCCTCTCCTGTGTGTTATAAATGCAATAAGCCAGGACATATCAAGCCGGATTGTCCTCTCAACAAACACAAGGAGAAGTGGAAGGCATCCCAGCACGACAAGTCGAGAAGGCACAAGAAAGGACTTGTAGGCACTTTCACCGACTCCGACGAGGACTCCTCAAGTGGAGAGTCAGACGATGTAAGAGTGGAGAAAGCACCCACGTGCTTCATGGGAAAAGAGGAACAAGCTCAAGAGACCTCCTCCGATGAAAGCGAGGATGAAGGCGGTGAGGTAACAATGGACGAACTAAGAGTAGCTAATGAAAAACTTTGGAATAAGTTTTCTAATTTGGCTACTAGATTTATTAAGACTAAAAATGAGTTAGATAGTATTAAAACCTCACCTAAACCTATCATCGTCAACAACGACACCGTTGTTGAAGGGTTGAGAAATGAGATTGTAAATCTCAAATCTCAACTTGAGCATGTTCAAATCTCAAATGAATTCGGCCTAATGTGCCAAAACTCAACTTTGAGTATTGAGAATAAAAATCTCAAATCACGTGTTTGCGCACTCACATCGCAAGTGTCCACCTTGGAGGTTTCGATGCATTCTCTCGCCGAGAAGTATGAGTGCACATTAGGCCGAATTCATGAATTCAATAAAGGTAAGGGCCATTTGGATAATATCCTAAATGACTTGCTTCCGGCCAATCATCACATTGGCTTGGGGTATAAGATGGGAGAGTCATCCAAATCGTCCGCCACCTTTGTTAGGCCAACGTCTGATGCTTCCACTAGTGGGAGTAAACATTTCATGGGTAGTTCTTCTACCAATGGTGCTTCCGCTAGGAACACACCTCAATTTGGAAAGAAACCCACTTTGGGTGGACCTCTAAAGAAGGGTCATGCTTTCATGTATACCATGCCACGTAGGAACACACATCCTACTCCACATGTTAGCACGTATGATGATTTTTATGCTCCGCATCCACGAGCACGTGCACACCATGTGAGACACACTCATGCACGTGTTCCACCACATGCATATGTTCATTCACATTCTCATATGAATAATTATCATCATGCACCATTGCATCATATGCCATATGCTTACCCACGACATGCATCACATAGACATCAACAACGTATGCATGCTCCCGATAGGTTTAGGACTCCCAAGACATACACTATTTGGGGTCCGAAGAACACAAGCATGTATAATAAGGATATGTATGTGCAATCGTTTATTAATGATGTTATTTTGAATGATGATTATGTTGGGAAATCACGGTCCTCGTGGACTTGGTTTCCGAAGAGTTAGTTTCTTTTGACCCTTCATTGCTTGGTACCATTAGTTTAATTTCATTTTATGGGTACCAACACAATTGTGGTAAGAATTGGTTTATTTTTTATTTGCATATTGATCGTGGATGTGCATGTTAATTTGAAACCTAACTTCATATTGAATTTGAATTTAGTTAGGATATGTGTTACATTTATTTTGAATTTAGTTCGATAAATTTATTGCCTAACCCATATGATCCAAAAAGATTTTTGGATACCAAAATGATATGATTTCTAGGTTCAATCCATCATGGGATACCAACCCTACCAACTCATTGATTTGTAAATTTTTTCATTCAAATGGAGTTGATGGTGCTTAAGTGAGGCACCAAAGTAGGGGGAGCCTAATGTTGTAAGTATATTCTTACATTTAATATACATTTGGTATCCATGTAGGTTGAATGCATGCATTGTTAGAATATTTACATTGGTATCATTTTGTTTCAATTAAGATGCTAGAATTGTGTATGCCATAGATTTATGATGTTCTATCTATGTTTGACATAACACTTTTGCATGTTACTCTTGGTATCATATTTGCTACACCTGGTTTTCACATTGGATTTTTGTCTCTGATGGTGATTTCGTCGCTCGACGATTAACTTGGATTAAATAGAATTCTTTCTAAGGAAACATAGAATTGTTTTCCATGCACTTAATTCATCAAGAATGTTGATATTGGAGAGTATATTCCATAACTCAATAAGTGAAATTGATTTGAGTTTTGATGATTTCGATTTTTGATTTTTGCATATGGCTAGATGATTTCGTTTTTCGATTTTCGCCTATGGTTTGATGATTTCGTATTTCGATTTTCGCCTATGGCTTGATGATTTCGTTTTTCGATTTTCGCCTATGGCTTGATGGTTTCGTTTTTTGATTTTCGACTATGGTCAAGTTGGCACGCTTTGATTTTCTTCGGTATTTTGCATTTGGTATTTTACTTTGGTGTCATTTGGACCGTGGTCGTATTCTTAGACTCTCTTGCTTTAATTTCTTAGCCATTGAAATTTTGTCGTTGTTCTCCTCCCGCTCTTTTTGCTAATGCCAAAGGGGGAGAGAATTAATAATAATGACAATGTGCTAATTGATATCAAAGCAATTTACCATGAATCTAATTTGACATGTTAGCTTCAGGGGGAGTTAAGATATAATTTGGATTAAGAGATCCTAAATTGCAATAATAGGATTCATATTATTTATCTCCCTCGCCTGCTTGATGCATATGATTATTGTTTAATATGGAGCTAACGTGTCATCAATGCAGGGGGAGTAAGTAAATTTCTTTTGAATCATTATTATTGATTATTATTTATGTTGGTTTGTCATCACCAAAAAGGGGGAGAATGTTGAGTATTGATTCCCCGGATTTGGTTTTGGATGATGAGCAAAACATAAATATCGTGTACTAACTGTTTGTGAGCGCAGTTATGGAGATCGTCGCCAAAATACTACGTTCATCAAAAGCGACGTCTCAAGACTTCTCAATACGCGTGATCGTGTGCATAAAGCTTCGTTGAAGCTCAAGGAGTATTAATGAAGTCAAGAATGAATATTGAAGCTTTGAAGACGGTTCGTCATGTATTATTTATTGTCTTCTAGCTTCATAGATTAGAATGTTAAGCCTTTAGTAGGACTTACATTATTATCTTCATTTCGCTCATATCTTAGAGCTAGGATTATCATAGAAGCCATTAGAAACTTTCCCGAAGCCTATCGCTTCCTCCCTCGGCTTCTAGTGAATGTTAGTTGGTTCAAGTAGAAGAACCAACCGACTAGATGACGATCTAGTCGGTCGGCAATTCCTCTTGAACCGACTAGAATGCCTTGCTCATTTCAGCTCATTCCATGTTGATCAATTAGTCGGTCAAAGAAGAGTCACCGACCGACTAGATGACGATCTAGTCGGTTAGGAAACCTTCTCAGACCGACTAGTTATCATTGCCTGATTTCAGCCTGAGCTACTGCTTACAGTTAGTCGGTCAAAGCTCAACGACCTACCGACTATTTGAGAAACTAGTCGGTTGGAAGTTGTTCTTAAACCGACTAGCTGTCTTTGTTTCCAGCCTATTGTTTTTCTCTCTTAGTCGGTCAAAGAACACTCACCGACCGACTAGATGATGATCTAGTCGGTTGGCAAGTCTTCTTAGACCGACTAGTTCATATTACCTGGAACTTCATCTTTTGGCTGTCGAGCTTGTTAGTCGGTACATAAAGAATCACCGACCGACTAGTTGGCAATCTAGTCGGTCAGTGATACTTCTTAGACCGACTAGTCTGCTTCAGAATAGAGCCGTTGGAGCCTCTAATGACTCGATTTCTTCTCTCTCTCTCTCTCTCTCTCTCCCCTCTATCCTATATATACTTGGAGGGGTTCTTCAAGGATATTCAAGGCTGATTATTAGAGATATTTGAGAATCAAAGAGAAGCAATTAAACTCCATTCTAAAGCTTTCTCTCCTCACTAGAATCTCTCTCCCACTCTTATTTCAAAAGAGAGATTCATTGATTGTGAGACTTCCAAGCCAAGGAGATTGAATCAAGGTCACCATATCCACCCGAGGCCTCCATTGCTGGTCATCTTCTTGGAGCTAGGGTTTGGTGCCTTCTTCTTCCCCAAAATCCTCATTTGCCCTAATTTGGTAAGTATACTCAAGGCATAGGATTGTGTGGTAAGTGTTTCTTATTTCATTTCAATTGGTATTGCAATTGTGTCTCTCGGTTGTGTGAGAGGGTGTGATCCCGGGTTGTGGGAGACACATGTCATTTGTATGAGTTGGGCTTGTGAAGGGTTTTCACAAGAATTTCATAGTGCTAAATCTTGAGTTAGGGTTTCTAACTCAAGTATCCGGAGGGGATCCGGGTGGTTGGTGTTGGATATTGGACTCCCGGATTTGGTTTTGGATGATGAATAAACATAAATATATTGTGAACTAACAATTTGTGAGCGCAGTTATGGAGATCGTCGCAAAATTCACTTGGACATCCATTGCGACGTCTCGAGACTTCTCAAAGCATATGATCGTATGCCTAAAGCTTCGTTGAAGCTTTTGGACCATTTTAGAAGTCATGAAGATTCGATTGAAGCATTTAAAGACGGTATCGTCAAGTTTTATTTATAGTCTTTTAAGCTTCTTTCGTAGAATGTTAAGCCTTGAGTAGGTCTTACGTTTTAATCTTCATAACACTCCTATCTTAGACATAGGATCTTAGTAGAAGTCCATACTAACTTTCCCGAAGCATCGCGCTTCGTTTCGCGGCTTCTTGTGCATGTTAGTTGGTTCAAGAAGAAGAACCAACCGACTAGATGGTGATTTAGTCGGTCGGAAATCCTTCTTGGACCGACTAGTTTGCTTTCTAAATTCATAGCTCTTTACTGTTTACAGTTAGTCGGTCTACGTTGACTCACCGACCGACTAGTTTGTGAACTAGTCGGTCAGTGATGCTTCTTAGACCGACTAGTTGAGCTTTCCCTGTACATGCCAATTTGAGCCTGAGCTACTGTTTATGATTAGTCGGTCTGTGTTCATTGATCGACCGACTAGTTGATGAACTAGTCGGTCAACTTTCCTTCTTGGACCGACTGGTTTAGTTTTCCTGTACATGCAAATTTTCACATGACTTACTGTTTATTGTTAGTCGGTCTATGCACATTTGGTGACCAACTAGTTGGTGAAGTAGTCAGTTAACATTTGTTCTTGGACCGACTAAATCAATTTGTGCTCAGACTTCAGTTTTATCACTTAGTCGGTCTCAGTTGAGTAACCGACCGACTAGTTGTGAAACTAGTCGGTCAGCTACTCTTCTTGGACCGACTAGTTCCTTTTGTCTGAACTTCGACCTATTCCCTGTTCACTCATTAGTCGGTCTACGTTGATTGACCGACCGACTAGTTGATGAACTAGTCGGTCGGTGGTTGTTCTTTGACCGACTAGTTGCGATCAGAATAGAGCCGTTGGAGCTTTAATTGAAACGTTTTTCTCTCTCTCTCTCTCTTTCCTCTAACCTATATATACTTGTTGAGCTGCATTCATTGCACTCAAGGCTGATTATTAGACAAGTTTAGAGATCAAAGAGAAAGCTATCATCTCATTTAAAGTTCATTCATTTCCCTCTCAAGAATCTCTTCCTCATTCATTTCAAAAGAGAGATTCATTGATTGAGAGCCTTCCAAGCCAAATGCTTGATCCGAGGTCACCAACAACCCCATCGCTCTCCATCGCTGATCTACATCTTGGAGCTAGGGTTTGGTGCCTTCTTCTTCCTCAAAATTATCCTTGCCCTAATTCGTAAATATACTGAAGGCATATGTATTTTGTGGTAAGCTATTCTATTTCATTTACTTTCATTTTGTAAGTGTTTAACTCTCGGTTGTGAGAGTTGTGTTTGTGATCCCGGGTTGTAAGAGTCACAAGTTCATTTGTGTATGATTTGACTTGGTGAAGGCTCTTCACAAGTATTTCATAGTGGAAATCTTGAATTAGGGTTTCTGACTCAAGTATCCGGAGGGGATCCGGGTGTTTGGGACGTAGGATAACCGGGAACAAGTCGGGAAGACTTGGGTGGATCCGAACCCAGTAATATCGTCTGTTTGCAATTGTTTATTTGTTGTCGATTATTTACTATTCCGCATTTCCGCATTTATTGGTAGAGTTTGCACGGTAATTAGGAATTAGCCTCTTAATTATTTTAAAGTACTATTCACCCCCCCCCTCTAGTACCTGTGCAGTAGCTTAGCAGGGCATTACATTTGGTATCAGAGCCAAGTCTATAGCTATGTCTGCCAACGACAACAAGACCGTTCGTCCACCTTCCGACTATAGCACCTTCAAGAATCGTGAAGGAGCTTCTTCAGTAATGGAAGGACATTCCTCAACGAGGCCTCCATTCTTCAACGGTACCAACTACGGGTACTGGAAATGCCGGATGGAAACTTTACTCCGGAGTGCTTCACTATGGAGGACCACAATGAAGGAGTATGTCGAGCCCGCCGAAGAAGATTTCGAGAAATGGACAACCGCGGAGGTCGCCGCGGAGGTAAGCAATGCCAAGGCAATGAACGCCTTGCAATGCGCATTGGAGCCCGAGGACTTCAATAAGATATGCACATGTAAGAGTGCATATCAAATTTGGAACTCCCTCCTCATCTTACATGAAGGGACGAGTAGGGTAAGAGACTCTAAACTCGTTGTAGTTAATAAAGATTACGAGATGTTTCATATGCTACAGGGTGAGAAGATGAAGGAGTATTATGCTCGCTTCGTCGACATCATAAACGAGTTAGAGGCTCTCGGCAAAACCTACACCCAAAAGGAGAAATGTTCGAAGCTAATCGAAGGACTTCCTTCTAGTTGGGAAAAGCGTACCTTCGCCATCGAGGAAGGTAACGATATGAACAAGTATACCGCAGTTCAACTAATGGGTACCTTGATGTCTTATGAGATACGCAAGGATAGCAAGTTGAAGTTGCAGAAAAAGATGAAGTCTTACCTACAACAAGACGAGCCAAAGAAGAAAGCGATTGATTTCAAGGCCGCTTGATCACTCCATATCTTACACCTTTTTTCTGCATATTTGCATACCGTTTTGATCGCCCATATCACGCTTTTCACGATTATTCGACAATATTGCGATACTTTTCACTATTTCTTGTTTTTGTCGTATTTCAGGAAATATGGAGCGATTTGGATCGATTGTGAGATCAAGAGGATTTTCACCCACTCCGGAGTGTCAACCATGGCCCTTTTGAGGGTTATTCTGCAATGGAAGAGGAGTGGAAGAAGAAAGAACGTCGTAGGAGCGACGGGGGAGCGAAAAGATGAAGATTGGGGCACTTTCAGCATGCCACTCGGCCGAGTGAAGGAGTCACTCGGCGGAGCATTGAGACCCGGCTCGGCCGGTCAGATCGGACACGCAACAGAGATGTATCGGCGTGCACTCGGCCGAGCATCGCACGCCGACTCGGCCGAGTGAGGATAATCCGTCCGTCCGAGTGGCACCCAGACGACGGCAAGCCAAAATGTCCAACTTACTGTAATCCGTCAGTCTGCCCCAGAAGCCCGACTCGACCGAGTGACGAAAGCCGTCCGCCCGAGTACCAAATGCCCCTCGGCCGAGTGACATTTGCCACTCGACCGAGTGATGCCGAGGACATGCAGCGCCCAGATTTTCAGACAGCCTCCCACTCTTTTGAAATCTGTTATCATTCCAGTAAGCAAAGTATTTTTCTCATATTTTTTATGGATAGTAGACTTCATGAAGGTTCCAACGCCACCAAGAACGCGCAAATCGGAGGTCGGATGAAATCTGGGGAATTTCTGCAAGTTGATTCTACAGTTCTGGAATTTCCACTCGGCCGGGTCACATGTTCCACTCGGCCGAGTGCGGCCTGGGCCCAGATTTTAAGTTGCGGTTTGGGCTGTTTTTGGGCACGAATTTGAGGGGTTTTCTAGGGTTTCTTGCTAGGGTTTTGGGGGAGTATTTAAGGGTTTTGTAGCCACCATTAGAGAGGGGCCCCATTATGTTTTCTTAGCCCCATATGTTTTTCTTAGGATTATTTTAGAGGTTAGGCCATGCCCTAGGCCCCCTCTTGGATCTAAAAGCTTGTATTTTGGATTGAAGATCTTCATCAAGCTAAGTATTTTCTTCTTTTTATTTGAATCTTTGTTTTTCTATCTTTTTGTATGCAAGCAATGATCTCTATTGATTCTCATATCCTTATTGCTATGCTAGAGTAGATTTGTTGTTCTAGGGTTTGGTGATGAACCCTATGGATCTAATTTCATATTTGTGAAGAATGAATTCTAAATTGCTAGAATTGCTAGGAGGTTAGGTTGTGATTGATTTCCTACGGATAGCTAGGGATTTTCATCGATTTGGGATTTGCAAGAGATTGGATTCTAATCGATGGGAAGGCCTAGATATTCGATTTAGATTTGCAATTGGATTTCTCTAGACTTGGTTTGCAAGAGATTGGACCAAAGCTAGGATTTTTAATTTTAAATCTATACCCATATTCGTTTGCAAGAGATTGGACGAATACGAACTATCACAACCTAGATCGTAACTCGAGTTTGCACGAGAGTGGGCTCGAGGGGCGATTGAACGATGATGTCGATCCTCATGCTAGTGGCTTAGGTTAGGGTTTGCAAGAGATTGGGCCCTAACCTAGGTTTGCTATAGACCGGCAATAGCGCGAGAGCGTGAGCTTGGTTCTCTATTCAGTTACGACTAGTTCACCTCAACACAAGTCTAGTAATATTGAGATTCACTATTTACGATGATGTATGACGATCCGTAGTGGGAATTCCCTAGCCCTAGACGTCTTTATTTGATTTTATATCCCCATACTTTTCCCGACGATTGTGACAGGATCGCCGCAAGGCAAATTCCCCCTTTTATTATATTGTATTTGAATCGACATTTTATCCAACTTCTCTATCTCCGACACCGACATCCATCACCATTGCCATTACATTATACCATAACCATCTCCACCAATAAAACATTCGTAGTCAAACCAACCTAGGATAGATTGGAACCGACACCACCTCCTCGTGTTCGATACCCGCTCGCCACTTTGCCGTGCGCTTGCGGTAAAACTACAATCGTTCTCCGGGTGTATATCCGGAGCCGACCAAGTTTTTGGTCGTGCTCTTGGGTTGCATTTTGGAGCGATCAAGTTTTTGGCGCCGTTGCCGGGGAGGTGTTTCCGTTGGTGCCAATTTGTCACAATTAGGTTGATTAGACTACGAAAAAAAAATAAATAAATAAAAAGGAAATTTTCACCCCTGCCACCATTATTATCATTTCTATATTCTTTTGTGCCACTGATATCTTTTCTCCAGGTATTTATCTTTGTTGATCAGGTGCTATGGATTATACTACGTGGACCACAGATTTTGATCAGAATGCTCAGACGGGAGATTACTATTTTGATCAGAGTGCTCAGATGGGAGAATACTATTATGATCAGAATGCTCAGATGGGAGAATACTATTTTGATCAGAGTGCTCAGATGGGCGAATACCTTTTTGAGGAGATGCACTGGCCCGAGCTTGATGAGAGACAAAGGATCTTTTTTGATGAGATGCATGCACACCAGGTTGAAGTGCAAGCCGGGCTTGAAAAGGGTAACCTTCTATTGGAACGGGTGAAGAGGCAACTTGAAATGAATATGCTCATGCTTAAGGTTGAAGGGATTTCCAAAGATATCAGTTCTGCTTCTTCATTTTATGGGCAAGAAGCATCGCCAGACTTACTACCAGAGCCAGAATGTGCCGTCGTCGATCCCACTTCCTACGATACATCTATTGCATATGAAGAGTGGATGGACGAAGAGGCAGTGAAGGAAGCAGAAACTGAGTCATATGCGCAGCCAGAGGAGGACGCATTTCAGAGATTATTGGAGGGTCTCTTGGAGTCAGTGAGGTTCACCGGTTCAGAGAGCATTACGGCAGGTGATGCATTTGAGCTACGATTTGCAGATTTTGTTATGAACCGTGTTTCAGCTGCAGGAACAATTGAGGAGGACATCCATGTCAGCCTTGAGGGGGATAGACTATATTTTCGGATTTCTTGCGGGCATTCCCCTCCACATGATACATCCCCACAAGCTGACACACATGAGCAGCCAGCATCACCATCCCAGGGAGAGCCTACATTGATAGTTGATGAGAAGGCAAATGAGCACACTATCGAGCCAGAGCATGCTTTTGAGGAGGCCTTACACACAGAGCCAGAGCTTATCACCGAGGAGGTCATGCATCGGGACGAGGACACAGCCATTCATGAGGATCCCGAGCACTATCCTCCTCCATTAGAGCTTCCGCAGCCACCTCATCCTCCCACTGACGCAGAGGACTACCCCACAGAGCTTATGGCTCCCCTTCAGGATTCATGTACATACGATCAAGAGGTACGATGGGACGTATATGTGGAGGAGAGCGAGGAGTTAGCACCCATGGACACATATGAATATGATCAAGGGGTGCGCTGGGATGAGTCCGACGATGATGAGGAGCATCTTGATGGGGTCCACACCTATGATCTAGATTTACCTGAGCAGCATAGAGAAGACACCGTGGAGACAGCTATCACGGCACGTGAGGATATTGGATTATTTCCAGGGAAGTATCGTCCACCACTATTTATTTCATATATTTCTATTGACGATCCTCTTTGGAATACTTTTATTATGAGGGTGAAATTTTTGCAGCGAACTGATGCATCCTATTCTCTGCAGGGTACAGGTGGAGTCCTTGTGGGAATGCTGGAGGATGCATTGCTAGAGTTCGTTGGTGTCCGTGGACATGTGCGCCTGGCAGAGCCACGGAAGGAGCAGTTGGAGCAGTTGCCTGCACCGGAAAAGATACTGGATCCGCCTTTTTCTATAGGTGATATCAATCCAGTAGTGTAGAAATTTTTATGCTTTCAATAAACCCGAATCCTCTCGACAGCGAGGGGACCGTATAGATTTGATTGAATAAATATCACCTCTTATGACGGCAACAAAAATTTTTACACCCCAAACCCATTATATACATTAATTGCCCTCTCCATATTTTGATGTGTCACATCCTTTTGCTCACCACATTCGAGCATTTCTTTCAAGTGAAACCTTGCTTTCTTATTCGTTTGACTTGATCACGCTTTGCAAAGCCATGACATTTTTGGTCAAGTCATTTGAATAGGATTGTTTGGTATAAGCTTGGGGGAAGGCGCTCTCATGCATCATTGTATGTGCATGTAGTTGCATTAGGATCTCATGTCATTCATTTCATCATTTTGCATTCACCCCCCTATTATTATCGTTGTTCCTCATATTCTTCCATTATGATCACATTGAGGACACTGTGAAGTTTAAGCTTGGGGGAGTGCATTTCCATGCCATTTAGATGCATTAGTTGCATTTTTACTTTATATTAGGATTTTTAGAATTTTTTCAAATTTTTGCATCATCTTTCTAATTTTTCCATCTTATTTTCCTTTTATGTGTGTTCATGCATCATAGTGTGTACTTGTTTTTCTTTTCTTTCCTCTCTTTTATTTTTTTTATTTCTTTATTTTCCTTTCTCTTCTTTTGCTAGATTTGTTCCTTATGATGATATATCTTATTGCTTTAGTAGCCATCACGATGCTTATTATTCCATGCCATGCTACTTAGAGTATTCCATAGTCTTGCTATTCACATATGCTTGCAAATCTATTTCTTTCGATGATTCCTCTATATGAATGCATGATATTAATTGAAACTGAATGTATGGATTAGTGTTTAGTATGCTTTTGTTGGAAATGCACCAAGATTCACGCATCATTAGTATATCTGAAGCATCAGTTTTATTGTCTTATTCACCTTCTGTTGCATGCTTGATATGAAAGTACTCTTTACCGCTTGAATTCACTTTTTATTGAGATGATTGAGAATATCCATGCTTACATATGAGTTTTAGTTGATGTATTATCTTATTGAACCGTTCGTGCACATCTTAGAGTGAACCGAGTGTTACATTATTTCTTTCTCCACATATATCTTTTTATTCTCTACATGTCACTTGAGTTCACCTCCTAAAGCTACTTATATCGCATCTATTTCCCAAAAATCCCCACAAAAGAAAATTTAGCTCCAAAAAGTCCAAAAAGCCAAAAAGGAGCCAAAATCCAAAAATACAAATCAAATTGCTCCTACAAAAATCCAAGAAGAAAAATGAGAAACAAAGTCCAAAAGAAAAAAAAATATTTCTCTATCTCACTATTGGAGCCACAAAATACTTGGGAAAACCAAGGCAAAAATCCCATTTTCCACTATCATATTCCTTTAGATGCGATGCCTCAAGCTAAGCTTGGGGGGTGAACTCGTTTGACCATATGAGTGAGTACGACATTAGAGTGGAGACGTGCATGAATGGGAATATTCGATAATGCTTAGACTTTGCAAAATATATGAGATATGGAGATTTTTCATGATTTGAAATAAATATGTGAATGTCATGACTCTTATTCTATTCTCTATTGCATGCTTGGTGTGCATCTTATATGCTTCATTTATAACTTTTGATTGAAAAGTGCATCGCCAACATTTGTATATTAAATTCTATGAAATGTGTGAAGTGGATATGAATTGATTGTATTAATTTAGAGAATCCCTTTTGTTGTTCTTAAAAGCTTGCAGGTACCATGTTTATGAAAGATATGAAATCCTTGTAGCATGTGATTTGTATTTTCCAAGTCATCGTGATGTGTAGCTTATGGCTTGAGATCTGAGAGTATAATCTAGCGACCCCTTCCACTTCGTATTCTTTTATTTCATCTCCCTTATTTTCATCTCCCGAGTTCGTCTTTTTACTTATCTTCCTCGAGGACGAGTAAGAGGTAAGCTTGGGGGATTTTGATCACTCCATATCTTACACCTTTTTTCTGCATATTTGCATACCGTTTTGATCGCCCATATCACGCTTTTCACGATTATTCGACAATATTGCGATACTTTTCACTATTTCTTGTTTTTGTCGTATTTCAGGAAATATGGAGCGATTTGGATCGATTGTGAGATCAAGAGGATTTGCACCCACTCCGGAGTGTCAACCATGGCCCTTTTGAGGGTTATTCTGCAATGGAAGAGGAGTGGAAGAAGAAAGAACGTCGTAGGAGCGACGGGGGAGCGAAAAGATGAAGATTGGGGCACTTTCAGCATGCCACTCGGCCGAGTGAAGGAGTCACTCGGCGGAGCATTGAGACCCGGCTCGGCCGGTCAGATCGGACACGCAACAGAGATGTATCGGCGTGCACTCGGCCGAGCATCGCACGCCGACTCGGCCGAGTGAGGATAATCCGTCCGTCCGAGTGGCACCCAGACGACGGCAAGCCAAAATGTCCAACTTACTGTAATCTGTCAGTCTACCCCAGAAGCCCGACTCGACCGAGTGACGAAAGCCGTCCGCCCGAGTACCAAATGCCCCTCGGCCGAGTGACATTTGCCACTCGACCGAGTGATGCCGAGGACATGCAGCGCCCAGATTTTCAGACAGCCTCCCACTCTTTTGAAATCTGTTATCATTCCAGCAAGCAAAGTATTTTTCTCATATTTTTATGGATAGTAGACTTCATGACGGTTCCAACGCCGCCAAGAACGCGCAAATCGGAGGTCGGATGAAATCTGGGGAATTTCTGCAAGTTGATGCTACAGTTCTGGAATTTCCACTCGGCCGGGTCACATGTTCCACTCGGCCGAGTGCGGCCTGGGCCCAGATTTTAAGTTGCGGTTTGGGCTGTTTTTGGGCACGAATTTGAGGGGTTTTCTAGGGTTTCTTGCTAGGGTTTTGGGGGAGTATTTAAGGGTTTTGTAGCCACCATTAGAGAGGGGCCCCATTATGTTTTCTTAGCCCCATATGTTTTTCTTAGGATTATTTTAGAGGTTAGGCCATGCCCTAGGCCCCCTCTTGGATCTAAAAGCTTGTATTTTGGATTGAAGATCTTCATCAAGCTAAGTATTTTCTTCTTTTTATTTGAATCTTTGTTTTTCTATCTTTTTGTATGCAAGCAATGATCTCTATTGATTCTCATATCCTTATTGCTATGCTAGAGTAGATTTGTTGTTCTAGGGTTTGGTGATGAACCCTATGGATCTAATTTCATATTTGTGAAGAATGAATTCTAAATTGCTAGAATTGCTAGGAGGTTAGGTTGTGATTGATTTCCTACGGATAGCTAGGGATTTTCATCGATTTGGGATTTGCAAGAGATTGGATTCTAATCGATGGGAAGGCCTAGATATTCGATTTAGATTTGCAATTGGATTTCTCTAGACTTGGTTTGCAAGAGATTGGACCAAAGCTAGGATTTTTAATTGTAAATCTATACCCATATTCGTTTGCAAGAGATTGGACGAATACGAACTATCACAACCTAGATCGTAACTCGAGTTTGCACGAGAGTGGGCTCGAGGGGCGATTGAACGATGATGTCGATCCTCATGCTAGTGGCTTAGGTTAGGGTTTGCAAGAGATTGGGCCCTAACCTAGGTTTGCTATAGACCGGCAATAGCGCGAGAGCGTGAGCTTGGTTCTCTATTCAGTTACGACTAGTTCACCTCAACACAAGTCTAGTAATATTGAGATTCACTATTTACGATGATGTATGACGATCCGTAGTGGGAATTCCCTAGCCCTAGACGTCTTTATTTGATTTTATATCCCCATACTTTTCCCGACGATTGTGACAGGATCGCCGCAAGGCAAATTCCCCCTTTTATTATATTGTATTTGAATCGACATTTTATCCAACTTCTCTATCTCCGACACCGACATCCATCACCATTGCCAATACATTATACCATAACCATCTCCACCAATAAAACATTCGTAGTCAAACCAACCTAGGATAGATTGGAACCGACACCACCTCCTCGTGTTCGATACCCGCTCGCCACTTTGCCGTGCGCTTGCGGTAAAACTACAATCGTTCTCCGGGTGTATATCCGGGGCCGACCAAGTTTTTGGTCGTGCTCTTGGGTTACATTTTGGAGCGATCACCGCTCCATCTACTTCCACATCGACCGATGATGAAAACTCGGAAAACGAGTTGGACTTGGAGTCCATGGCATACATGGCCAAGAAGTTCAACCGGTTCTTCCGGAAAGGTAACTTCAAAAACAAGTCAAAGTTTAATTCTTCTAACGCCTCCTCTTCTTTGTGCTTTAAATGCAACAAGCCAGGACACATGAAAGCGGAGTGTCCTCTAAACAAGCAAAAGGAGAAGTGGAAGGCGCCAAAGTTCGACAAGTCCAAGAAGTACAAGAAAGGAAACAAAAAGGGGCTTGTCGGGACTTTCACCGACTCCGATGATTCCTCAAGCGGAGAGTGGGATGATGAGCAAGTGGAGCAAGCACACATGTGCTTCATGGCTAGAGAGGAGCAAGATAAAGATGCCTCCTCCGATGATAGCGACAACGAAGGCGATGAGGTAACAATGGATGACCTTAGGAATGCTAATTCTCAATTGTGGTCTAAGTATACTAAATTAGTAAATAGGTATAGTAAAGTAAAAGATGACTTAGCTAGCATTCAAACCTCGCCTAAAACTATCATCACCAACAACGACACCGTTGTTGAAGGGTTGAAGAATGAGATTGTTAATCTCAAGACTCAACTTGAACATGTTAGCATTGAGGATCCGGACGAACACAAGATAGCGGATTTGACTTCTCAAAACTCGACTTTGAGTATTGAGAATGAGAATCTTAAATCTCGTGTTTATGTGCTCATATCACAAGTATCCACTTTGGATGCTTCTATGCGTTCTCTCACCGAGAAATATGAGAACACATTAGGCCGATTAATAAATTCAATAAGGTTAAGGACCATTTGGATAAAATCCTAAGTGACTTAATTCCGGCCAATCACCACATTGGCTTGGGGTATACGATGGGAAGTTCATCCAAATCGGCCACTACTTTTGTTAGGCCAACTTCCGGTGACTCAACGAGTGGTAGCAAACACTCTATTGGTAGTTCATCTACCAATGGTGCTTCCACCTCGTCCACACCCTCTTTCGGAAAGAAACCCACTTTGGGTGGACCTCCAAAGAAGGGCCATGCCTACATGTACACCAATACTATGCCACGTAGGAACACACGTCCTACTCCACCGGCTCACACATATGATGATTTCTATGCTACACGTTCACGGCCACGTGCACACAATGTGAGACACCCTCATGCACGTGTTCCTCCACATGCACATGTACATCCACATCATCGTATGAATAATAATCCACATGCACCATTTCATCATGTTCCTTATGCCTATCCACGTCATGCATCACGTAGAAACCAATAACGCATGCATGCACCCAATAGGATGATGGCTCCCAAAATATTCATAATTTGGAACCCAAAGGACACAAGCATGAATGAAAAACAAGTTTACATGAATGCTTATTTTTCGGATGTTGTGCATAGTGTTAATTATGTGGGGAAGTCTAAGTCAAATTGGTCTTGGCTTCCAAAGGTCTAATCTTTTGGACCCAATGACCTTGGGTACCATGATATGAAATTTTCTATCGTTAGGTACTCAAGGAAAAGAAAAAGAAAAGGAGCAACAAATTTAAATTTAGCTCCAAAGGGAATTGGATACTCGATAGCGGGTGTTCAAAACACATGACGGGTGACGCTCAATTGCTCTCCGGAGTGGTTCCCATTGCTAATGGAAACCGCGTCGTCTTTGGAGGCAACGAGAGCGGAACCATCATAGGCGTTGGTAAAGTGGGTAATCCTTCTAAACCCCTTATATGTGATGTTTACCTTGTTAAAGGATTAAACCACAATCTCATTTCAATAAGTCAACTTTGTGACAAAGGTTACAAAGTTAGCTTTGCGAAAGGAATGTGCCATATTTTAAGAAAAGATAATAATGAATTATTGTTTTCTGGCACACACCATTAGGATATATACATCCTAGATCTTCCAAGATCACATGAACAATGTCTCATTGCCAACACAAGTGAACAACACTAATGGCATCGACGTTTTGGTCATGTGAACTTTGGAACACTATTTAAGCTTTACAAGTTAAATTCTATTAGAGGCTTCCCTAAGCTTGTCTTTCAAAAGAAAAGCTTTTGTGACTCGTGTCAATGAGGCAAGCTTCCAAAATAGTCGTTTAAACCTAAGAAAAGCATTTCTTCTAAGCGGCCACTAGAGCTATTACATCTAGATTTATTTGGGCCAACTAGAGTTACTTCATTAGGAAATGCACGATATGGACTTGTCATCGTTGATGACTTTTCTAGGTTTACTTGGGTATTTTCATTATGTAGTAAATATGAAGCTTTTGAAAACTTCACAATTTTTATTAAGAAAGTACAAAATCTCTTAGGAACCACCATTGTCACTATTCGTAGTGATCATGGAGGTGAATTTGAGAATGAGTCTTTTGAGACATTTTGTGATGAAGTTGGTATTACACACACCTTTTCATTCCCTCGCGCACCTCCTCAAAATGGTGTTGTTAAGAGAAAGAATAGGACGCTAGTGGAGTGTGCTCGCACTATGCTTGATGATAGCCAACTTGGCCATCAATTTTGGGCGGAAGCGGTACACACCGCTTGCCATGTGTTTAATAGAATACTTTTGAGGCCCGGCACTAAACAAACTTGTTATGAATTGTTGTTTGGTAGGTTGCCTCAAGTTAAACATTTTCGTGTTTTTGGTTTAAAATGTTTTGTTAAGAACACGTATGGTAGTTTGGACAAATTCGATCCAAGATCCGATGAGGGGATTTTTGTTGAGTATTCCTCACGTAACAAAGCCTACCGGATATACAACAAACGAACCTCAACGATCGAGGAATCACTTCATGTTTCATTTAATGAAGGATTTGTTCCAACGAGAATTACTAATGATGATGACTCTATGGATGTCTTATGTGATTCAATTGGTAATTCTAACTCTATTAATTCTATTGATTCTATTGATACTAACCCGACTAATGAAGTTGTTGAGAAGGTTCCTAGTGATCAAGGAATTCCCAAACGGCTTCATACCGTTCGTGACCATCCTCATGAGCAAGTCATTGGCAATATCCATGATAGTGTCAAGACGAGATCTCAAGTCAACCACTTCGCTCATTGTGCCTTTGCCTCCTCGATTGAGCCAAAGAATGTTAATGAAGCTTGCGAAGATAGCGCTTGGATCTTAGCCATGGAGGAGGAACTCATTCAATTCGAGAGGAATGATGTTTGGGAGCTTGTTCCATTGCCATCGAAGAACCACACCATCATAGGGACAAAGTGGATCTTCAAGAACAAGACCGACGAAAACCAAGTCGTCGTCCGGAACAAAGCTTGGTTAGTAGCTCAAGGCTATCGGCAAGAGGAAGGTATCGATTTCGAAGAATCCTTTGCTCCGGTAGCTAGATTAGAATCAATTAGATTACTATTATCTTTTGCATGCCATAAGGATTTTAAATTATTTCAAATGGAGGTAAAAAGTGCATTTTTAAACGGAGATATTGTTGAGGAAGTTTATGTTTCTCAACCTCCGGGTTTTATAAATGAAAAATTTCTAAATCATGTTTTTAAACTTAAGAAAGCTCTTTACGGTTTGAGACAAGCTCCTCGAGCTTGGTATGACCGTCTAAAGAATTTTATTTTGGATTTAGGTTTTAAAATGTGAGAAGTTGATTCCACATTATTTGTTTAGTATTCGAATAATGATATAATTTTAGTTCAAATTTATGTTGATGATATCATTTTCGGTGCTACTAACTTTGCTCTTTGCGAAGAGTTTTCTAATGTGATGAAGGATCAATTTGAGATGAGCCACATGGGTGAGCTCAAATATTTCTTAGGTCTCCAAATTCGCCAAATGAACGATGCAATCTTCATCCATCAAACGAAGTATACGGTGGAGTTGCTAAAGCGATTTGGAATGGAGAATGCCTCCGGGAAAAAGACTCCGATGAGCACGACTACACGTCTTGATAAAGATGCGGGTGGAAAAGATGTAGACATTCGTCTATATCGAGGTATGATAGGTAGTTTACTTTATCTTACCGCAAGTAGGCCCGATATTATGTTTTCCGTATGTGTGTGTGCTCGTTATTAGTCTCAACCTAAGGAGTCTCACTTAGTTGCGGTAAAGCGTATTTTCCGTTATTTAAGTTATACACTTGATTTTGGATTACTTTATCCAAAATCTAGCACGTATGAGTTAATCTCATATAGTGACGCAGATTATGCGGGATGCAAATCCGACAGGAAAAGTACTAGTGGCACTTGCCATTTTATAGGAAATTCTCTTGTCTCTTGGTTTTCCAAGAAGCAGAATTCCGTATCACTTTCAACCACCGAGGCGGAATATATTGTCGCGGGTGCCGAGTGTGCTCAAGTTCTTTGGATGAGACACACACTTAAAGACTTTGGTATAAACTGTGATACTTGCCCTATCATGGTTGACAACCAAAGTGCAATATGTCTTTCCAAGAACCGGGTACACCATTCCCGTTCGAAACACATAGATGTCCGACACCATTTCTTAGATGATCATGTTGCTAAAAAGGACATCATATTAGTGTACGTTGAAACCCAGAAGCAAATCACCGATATTTTCACGAAACCACTAAAGGAAGACTCCTTTGTGCGGTTGCGTCGAGAATTGGGGATTATGGGTGAATCCGAGATTTAGGATTCATATGTTTTCAATAATCTTGCATGATATTCAATTCTTTATATTTGCTCATGATAGATTAATTGAAATTTCTGGATTTTTGTTGAATTTTCAGAATTTTCGCTCGATTTGTGTGTAATCGTCAAATTTCAGATTTTCGATGTTTAATGGGGTAGTATAATGATTAATGAGAGTATTTTGATGTTTCGTCGAAGTGTGATTAGGAGAGAAATCAAATTTCAAAATTTTTCAATTTTTGGACTCTCTTAGTCCGTCCAAGTTCATTGGCCGACCGACTAGATTCAGTTCTAGTCGGTCAGTGAATGAGCTTAGACCGACTAAATCTTGTCAGGAAATTTGCCTCCAGTTACTGTTTACAACTAGTCGGTTCAAGCTCATTGACCGACCGACTAGATCGTGATCTAGTCGGTCAATGCTTGAACTGTGACCGACTATTTGTGCCAGGGACTGATTTGTCTTTTGAGCTCCCGACCGACTTAAACTCGTTTCAATCGACTATCTTTCATTCCAGTCGATCGAAAATATCTCTCCAGCCCAAATTCCCCCGTGCCGTTTGGTCTCCCTCCTCCCTCTCCGTCATGTCCGGCCTGTTTCCGGCCATCCCCGCCGTCGCCGACCGTCGACCTCTCCTCCTAGGTGATCCTCTCTCCTCTCCTAGCTCTAGGGTTCATTTCATGTGCTTAGGGTTAGGGTTTCTCCTCATTTCAGTTAGGGTTTCACTTGATCTCGGCTAGGGTTTAGATTTCTAGGGTTTGTGACCTTAGTTTCCTCGGTTGATTCGTGCGTGTACTGTCGCGCTTATGGCACGTACGCATATCCCGATCCGTCCTACGAGCCCTTCGCCGATGACCATAGAACCATCCCCTACGGATCCCGATCAACCTACGCGAACCCCTCCTAGACGTCGTTCGAAGACCACCCAACCCTCTTCGTCTTTGCCTCCTCTTAAGCGTAAGAGGACGTCGACTTCGAAACCCCGTGCCCAATCTCAGCCCAAGCCTAAGCCTGTGACTTTTCGTGCTCCCACTCCACCCGGTGCTTCGGATTCCGACACCGAGTACATTCCCGAGACTGAGACTCGTAGGGAACCCTCACCTCCTCCTAGGCAGCCTGAGTCTAGCTCACGTCCCCGTACCGGTCAGCCTAAGGGAAAGGCTCCGATGCCGGTTGGCGGTGTAGATATTTCGTTGTGTCGCGACGACCCTATGTGTCTCGCGGCTTACAACCGTATCGAACACTGCCCGCTGCTTCTGGAGCATTTCAATCAGTTTAGTGACTTCCTTGGCCTCGTAGATCTTCTTTCGTCGTCCGGTCTTCTCGATTACCTTCGATATGACCCGAAGGTGAACCCACACCCTTACCCTCGCCTCGTGAAGCTCTTCTATGCCAATAGGATTCGTGGTCAGTACGACGAGTCCCATTCGATTGAGACGACTGTTTTGGGGACTCCGATAGTCCTCACAGCAGAAATCTTAGGAGAGGTTTTGGGTATCTCCTCGTCTGGCCTTCTACCGTTTGATATTTCTGTTGATGACATATCCTCTCTTGATCAGGTCGTGCTTTCTCAGATTTTCCATGAGATTCCCCCCGCCATGATTGGCGTTCCCTCCAAGTCCTTCAAGCCTATTGCCTGGGTCCTGAATTTGATTCTGAAGTCGTGCTTGCTTTCCAAGTACAGCTCCTCCTCTTTGCTGTCCCAGCCTTTCTTGAAGCTTATTTATGCCATCTTCATGGGGAGCTCGATTAACTGGGCTCGGATTATACTCGATAAGATGGATTCTTTCGAGTGTATTCGCAAGTCCACGAAGTCGGCTCATATCCCATTCCCGTTCTTGTTGACCCTTGTGTTTCGCCACTTCCGTGTCACACTTCCTCCTGACGATGAGCGTCCACTTGGTCCTCCCCTAAATGTGACGGCCGTCAAGAAGTCTCTTGCGGCGCTCCGTCACGTTCAGAGGACGACACCTTCAGCGTCAGCGTCTGTTTCTACCTCAGCTGCTCCCTCTTCCACTCTTGCCGAGCTCGTTCGTGCTGTGCGACGTTTGGAGTCTCGTCAGGCTCGTTCTGAGGAGATTCTCTGCCGTATCGCTCGTCACCTTGATATTGAGATCCCTCCGTCTTTTTCTGACAAGGATGAGTTGGATGAGGAGGATATTGAGGAGATTGCTCATGCTTCTACTCGTGCCCCCCGAGGGCACTTCTGGTGATGCTGCTGCTGCTTCGTCTGCTGGTGCCCCCGAGAGCACACCTGTTGCCACCGCTCCTGCGGTGGATGCTCCTACTGGTGCTCCCGAGGCCACTACTGTTGCTGCTCCAGAGGCTACCACTTCTGTCGCTCCTGTGGACACTGCTGATGACCCGGTGACCACCTCCACTCCTGCAGAGCCTGCTGCTGCTGCAGATCCTGCCGCTTCCTCTTGAGCTTCCTTGAGGACTCTCCGATGCTCCTTGGATGATATGTCTAGTGAGAGAGAGTTTGGGTCGGATAGAGTGGGGTTCTGTATGATTTTGACATTTTGATGTATTTTGTTGTATCTTCATATTTTTTTGGTGTACTCTGATGATGATATATGTGTGCTATGTTGTTGTATCTTTTGTGCTTCGATCGTTGGATCGCATTTTGTATGTTGACGGATGTATCTTTTGATGTACTCATGCTTTATATATATATATACATCGATGTTGACATTTCATTATCTTGTGCACATTTAACTTTTCATATGTGTCTGATGTTTGATTTCGTCGCTCGACGATATTAACTTGGTTAAATAGAATTCATTTTATGAAAACATAGAATTGTTTTCTATGCACTAAATTAACCAAGAATGTTGATATTGGAGAGTATATTTCATAACTCAATTCGTAAAATTAATTTGAGTATTGATGATTTTATTTATCGATTTTCGACTTTGGTCTCATTGACACGCCTTGATTAAATTCGTATTTCCCTTTGGTGTCATTTAGACCGTGGTCGTATTCTACGACTCCCATGCTTTTATTTGAAGACATTGTTGTTGTCGTTGATCTCCTCCCGCTCTTTTTGCTAATGCCAAAGGGGGAGAGATATAATAATGACATGTGCTAAATGATAATTTAAGCATTTTTCCAAGAATCTAATTTGATATGTTAGATTCAGGGGGAGTTAAGATATAAAAATTGGATTTCAAATCCGATATTTCAATAATGGATTCTCATTTTTATACTTTACTCGTCTGCTTGATGCGTATTATTATTATTCATTTTGGAATTAACGTGTCATCAATGCAGGGGGAGTAAGTAAATTACATTTGAATCATTATTTTTTATTATTATTTATGTTGGTTTGTCATCACCAAAAAGGGAGAGAATGTTGGATATTGGACTCCCCGGATTTGGTTTTGGATGATGAACAAACATAAATATATTGTGAAGTAACAATTTGTGAGCGCAGTTATGGAGATCGTCGCCAAATTCACTTGAACATCTATTGCGACGTCTCGAGACTTCTCAAAGCATGTGATCGTATGCCTAAAGCTTCGTTGAAGCTTTTGGACCATTTTAGAAGTCATGAAAATTCGATTGAAGCTTTTGAAGACGGTATCGTCAAGTTTTATTTATAGTCTTTTAAGCTTCTTTCGTAGAATGTTAAGCCTTGAGTAGGTCTTACGTTTTAATCTTCATAACACTCCTATCTTAGACATAGGATCTTAGTAGAAGTCCATACTAACTTTTGTTGGGAATTGGCGGTCCCTTAGGGCACAAAAAACTCTAGTCCCGTCCTAAGTCGGACGGAACATAGACAGAAAAACAATAGCAGCGGAAGAAAAAACTATGTTAACTAATTAACATGCAGTTAAAAACAATTTTTTAACTTAGCCCTAAGGTCCAAGACCCTATGCCAAGATCTATGCCGACTTGGGATGGATCTGACCATCCCAAGAAGGATCTAGCCTACTGCGATTAAACTAAACTAATGCTAATAAAATACTTTAACAACATACCCGGAATCTCAACCCTGGAGCAGGCGAGATGTTCCGCGCCGTCTTCCGAGCTGCTCCCGTTCCACGCCGAGCCGCTCCTTGAACCGCTCCCTGAACCGCTCCTCGAACCGCTCCGCATCCCGAGGCGATCAATCCCCGTGCCGCCGAGCCAACCACGCGCCGAAGAAAGTTTCACGCGAGCGAAACCTCCGCCTAGATTTCGGATCCAGAATCCGAACTCCTTCGTGGCTTTGCTAGAGCCCGCAGGAGTAAGGCGGAAATTTGGGGAGAAGAGAAATATTAATTTAAGCTTAGATCCGAGAGTGCTCCAACATTTACGAGAGCCGCTCAGATCTAGAGCTTGGGACGAGTTTTGAGAAAGGGGGAGACCCCTATTTATATAGGCGGCGGACTCTCCCCTTTTCTCAAAATCCGATGTGGGACTAAACAATGAGTTAATTAAAATCAAGTTAGTTTGCACTTCACAAAGTGCAAACTTCCGTGAATTTTAACTCACTCACCGTTGAGCTTCAAGATTAATACAACTTATCAATACGACGAGGGTTCAACGGTGAACGCATAGGAAAAAGCCGTTCGTCAATCGGAGTTCGTTTGACCCTCCGATTGAGTGTCCAAAGATCAGCCCTAGGCTAGTTTTTCGCAAAAACTGAGCCGTCATTTGATTCAGCACATTTAGGGTTCAAAACCCTAGAGGTGGGGCCCATGGGTGGGCCCCACATGTCCTAGCGCGCGCAAAATCGCCTGGGCAGAGCCCAGGCCGCGCCTGGGCGCGCCCAGGCGCCTGGGCATAGCCCATCCTTGCGCCTGGGCTTGCCCAGGCCGAGCCTGGGCTAAGCCCAGGCTTACGCCTGGCTAGCCCAGGCCGAGCCTGGGCTAGCCCAGGCAGCCTGTTCTGCCATGTATTTACTGGGCCTGGCCTGGTCTGATCTTTTGGGCTGTTTTGGCTCTAACTTGAGCATTTGGTGTCCGATTTGGACGCCGTTCGAACCTGGGTCTAGACCGGGATATTCCCGTCTTACCCGTGAACTTTTCCTTGCGTTTACTTTATTAAATATTGTATTAAACAATTTAATACATATTTAATCGCTTTTGCATCAAATGCAAAATAGTCCATATCTAGGCTTAAATTACCATATTGCATCAAATGCAATTATTCCATTCTTTTGCATCAAATGCAAATATTCTCCCTGACTAATTTCTACCTATTACTAGACGAAGCGTTGCACTCTGTGTGAGACCCTACAGCCTGATCCTTACAACAGGTTGGGCTCGAAGCCCTATACGGCAGTGACCACGAGCAGTGGTTGTCGTCCCTGCTTCAGGAATCATCATTATGTGGTTAACTCATTGACATGAGTATTGTCGGGACCACCCTGACTGTTTCCGTGATGAGTTCCGCAGTTATAGTCTCTTCGTCTTAAATATGTCGTGTAGATCAAGTCTAGGGTACGGTCAAACTGTCAACCCCAATAACTTGACTCCGGTTAGTTTCTTTCGATCTTTAGTCAATAAATGTTGGACTTCTTCTAACATACTCTGCGTAGAGTTTTTACTAAAGACCGAACTAACTCTACGACACTAACTCCCATTGACCGGGAGAGACGAATCCTCTCTTGGTCATTACTCGCCTCGTACGTTTCAAGTGACACCCAATCAAAAGACCTTTCGATAGGCATTGCCTCGAAGCTAGGTTAGTTGATATAAGGGGCACCGTTCACGCACAGGTTTGTCAAAATGACCTCAAGTCAAAAGACCAACTACCCTATCATCACTCAGAGTTATCACTGACAGATTGGTCAATATAACCATATGATAACTCTAGTGGATCGTTCAGTGAACTCATTCTAATGAGCACCTGTGTCCCGTCTTCGACTTCGCCAAGTCAAGCGATCATGAGATCATCGCCACCGCTAAACGGTGAAGACTAAGACACAATGGTCTATCCAATGTTTCGATATCCTTGTCTCGGAACATCTACGACCACGAACCATTTTAGACTTATGCTACAGACGGTCAAACGTTTCTCCATGATCGAGATACTCATCTTGATACCCGTTTGACCTTGCATAAAGTCTCAGGACTTTACCTAAGGTGATATCTAATGTTGACTACATTACAATATAACTTAGATAAATTATTACCAAACAGCTTACTGTTATTTCGAACAAGATGTTTGTGCTATTCACACAGGAATAAATGGCCTCGAGGGCATCATATTCCTACAACTTTCCCGAAGCATCGCGATTCGTTTCGTGACTTCTTGTGCATGTTAGTTGGTTCAAGAAGAAGAACCAACCGACTAGATTGTGATCTAGTCGGTCGGCAATCCTTCTTGGACCGACTAGTTTGCTTTCTAAATTCATAGCTCTTTACTATTTACAGTTAGTCAGTCTACGTTGACTCACCGACCGACTAGTTTGTGAACTAGTCGGTCAGTGATGCTTCTTAGACCGACTAGTTGAGCTTTTCCCGTACATGCCAATTTGAGCCTGAGCTACTGTTTATAATTAGTCGGTCTGTGTTCATTGATCGACCGACTAGTTGATGAACTAGTCGGTCAACTTTCCTTCTTGGACCGACTAGTTTAGTTTTCCTGTACATGCAAATTTTCACCTGACTTACTGTTTATTGTTAGTCTGTCTATGCACATTTGGCGACCGACTAGTTGGTGAACTAGTCGGTCAACATTTGTTCTTGGACCGACTAAATCAATTTGTGCTCAGACTTCAGTTTTATCTCTTAGTCGGTCTCAGTTGAGTAACCGACCGACTAGTTGTGAAACTAGTCGGTCAGCTACTCTTCTTGGACCGACTAGTTCCTTTTGTCTGAACTTCGACCTATTCCATGTTCACTCATTAGTCGGTCTACGTTGATTGATCGACCGACTAGTTGATAAACTAGTCGGTCGGTGGTTGTTCTTTGACCGACTAGTTGCGATCAGAATAGAGCCGTTGGAGCTTTAATTGAAACGTTTTTCTCTCTCTCTTTCTTCTAACCTATATATACTTGTTGAGCTGCATTCATTGCACTCAAGGCTGATTATTAGACAAGTTTAGAGATAAAAGAGAAAGCTATCATCTCATTTAAAGCTCATTCATTTCCCTCTCAAGAATCTCTTCCTCATTCATTTCAAAAGAGAGATTCATTGATTGAGAGCCTTCCAAGCCAAGTGCTTGATCCCAGGTCACCAACAACCCCATAGCTCTCCATCGCTGATCTACATCTTGGAGCTAGGGTTTGGTGCCTTCTTCTTCCTCAAAATTATCCTTGCCCTAATTCGTAAGTATACTCAAGGCATAGGTATTTTGTGGTAAGCTATTCTATTTCATTTACTTTCATTTTGTAAGTGTTTAACTCTTGGTTGTGAGAGTTGTGTTTGTGATCCCGGGTTGTGGGAGTCACAAGTTCATTTGTGTATGATTTGACTTGGTGAAGGCTCTTCACAAGTATTTCATAGTGGAAATCTTGAGTTAGGGTTTCTAACTCAAGTATCCGGAGGGGATCCGGGTGTTTGGGACGTAGGATCACCGGGAACAAGTCGGGGAGACTTGGGTGGATCCGAACCCAGTAATATCGTCTGGTTGCGATTGTTTATTTGTTGTCGATTATTTACTATTCCGCATTTCCGCATTTATTGGTAGAGTTTGCACGGTAATTAGGAATTAGCCTCTTAATTATTTTAAAGTACTATTCACCCCCCCTCTAGTACTTGTGCAGTAGCTTATCAGGGCATTACAGTTGGGACGTAGGATCACCGGGAACAAGTCGGGGAGACTTGGGTGGATCCGAACTCGTTACATGTTTTGTTTGCGATTGTTCATTCTTGTTGATTGTTGTTTATTCCGCATTGTCGTTTGTTTCTTGCACAATAATTAGAAATAACTATCTTGATTATTTTAAAGTACTATTCATCCCCCCTCTAGTACATGTGCAGTAGCTTCACAGGGCACTACACTTACCCTAGATGAAAACCACTCACTAATCATGTCAATATAGATTGTTCTAGCAATGGGTAAGCAACAGAAGCCATGGATTCTGCTTAGATTAGTAATGGATGATAAAACCAGTAATAATAAAAAGAGAGAATTTCAATTAAGAAAAGCTAAGCTATTACAAAGGAAAGCAATAAGAACAACTAGAATATCAAATTACTAGAGTTATAAGTTCTTACAAAACCCTGCAAAAGCCCTAGAAAATAACTAAAAACTGATAAAAGAGAGGATCCTCCCGCAGGAGGAGGAAGGGAGGGTTATATATGTGCATCTAAATGACCAAAAAGCCCCTCAAAACACGCCTTAGCAGCCTCAGGAAACCAATCAGATGCGACCGCGTCGAAAACGACGCGGTCGTGTTGCTCATTTGCGTAATATGTGGAAGTGGGGGCTTCAGCGACGCAGTCGCGTCACTAATGGCGCGGCCGCGTCAATTGGCTTTAGTCTTCAGAAAAGCGTGGCCGCGTCGTCTTCTTTTGCACGGCCCGCGTCGACTTCAAATCTTCAATCTTACTCCTCAGCGACGCGGTCGTTTGGTGATCTTCAACGCGGCCGCATGGATGCATGTTCTGGGGCTATTGGACGCGGCCGTGTATGTCTGTGTCACACAGCCACGTGGATCTTATTCCCAATGCACATTGGCGTGTCCGTATGGATAAGGATGACGCATCCACGCGAGTCTCTGTTGCTCACAAACTCCTCTCCCATTGCACACTTTAATCCACCGGCTTCGCTCCTTTTGCCTCTTTGCGCTAGAATCTCGCCATATGGTCCCTAAATGGCACATATTTCCTGCAAATCATAAGAGGGACCATAAAAGCAAAAGAGAAGATAATAATGGGGAAAACGGGAGGAATGTAGAATAGAACGATGTAAAACATTCATGTAAAGGAAGGAAAAACTATGTATAATAAACACTCATCAAAATCCCCTAAGCTAAACTCTTACTTGCCCTCAAGGAAGACGAGAGAGCATAGATTGGAGGAATGCAATCAACTTGCGAGTGATGAAATGAAACTTTGAGAATTTTCAAAAATTTGAGATTATATCCGTGGGCGAACTGAAAATCCGAATTCGAGTAACGCAAATGCTTCGAAATATTTCCGTCAACAAGAATACGTTCCTAGGACGCCATCCCTACTCAAATTGCCAAGTAATACACTAGACGATAGCCATACTCACATTTTAATACATTTCCTCTAACCCGTCCTTAGATTGAAAGTGTAGGAACCTAAACTATACAACGCTTGAATAGGGGATAAGTATAGGATAATGGAATATTGGTTGATCGAGAAAGTGGCGCTCACAACACGACACCATTCCTTGGTTCAAGAAATCACCAAGTTTTATTCATGCTTACACACACGCACACGTATATACAATTTTTCTATATACAATTTTTTTCTATATTTTTTTGGGATTTACAATTGGGTTGTCCAAGGAGTGTTGGGTCGGTGACTCCCAGATCAGACAACCTTAGGACACAGGGCCAAGAATGACCCATCGGACATACTAACTCAACCCAAGTGAAATCCTTATTCGTACGCACTCCCCAAGCCATACTTTTTGACGCGAGGCTCCGATGGTTACCATCGTGGGGATCCGATTACTCAACTTCGCTGGGGAACGGTGCATATTATATATATATATATATATATATATATATATATATATATATATATATATATATATATATATATATATATCTATTCCCAATTCTCCCTTTTTCTTTTCTTTTCTTTTCTATTTTTTCAAAAGCATGGGGCATACTGGGCAAATTCAATCCTCAGTACTAGGTGATGTATCGTTATCCAAGTCTCGAGGGATTTTAACCCACTATATACAACTATCAGTTCTACGGTCCATGCATAGAGTGGGTATCAACCTAGGTCGGTTTCGAGTACTCCTATCTTAGGGAATGTGAGGACAGCCAAAGCTAGGGTTTTACAAGGGATTTAATCTAGGCTTACGTACTATTCACATATCCAAGTCGACATCACGGAAATCAAGCATAAAAGTTCGGAAAACGAATTTCTATTCGAGGTTCTATGCATATAAAAACTCGTTTTCGAAAAATTCTCGAGGCGAATGTAAGTATATACAAATGTATGCATGAAGATGCATGATACGAATGCAGATATTTTTGGAGTTTTTGAGTTTTTCATTTTTTTTGCTTTTTGAATGCATATACAGAATATAACGCGATGCATATGAAAAAGAGAGAAAAAGGGAAAAATACGAAAGAAAAATGAAGATGAAAATGAAAATAACGATAAAAATAAGAAAATAAGAAAGAAAAAAAGAACTTTAGCGCGAAAGAGCTCCTCCCCCAAGCTAAACTATGCGTTGTCCTCAATGCAAAGAAAACACAGAAAATCGACGTGAGGACAAATAAAATGAGGCGGAAGGAGACCCAGTTGCATCTCCCCCAAGCTATACAAAAATGTGCCCAAAAATAATGCAAGTGTGTAATGCACGGGCAAATGGTGAGGGAGTGCAAAGATGAGTGCTCCAGTCATGCTGAACCAACGTCAAGTGGTGGCTGGGTAGGTGAAGTGGGTGGGGTGGGTGGGACAACAGGATCAGCTGAAGGCTCAGCTGTCGTGTCAACATGTGGGGGAGATGGAGTGGTGTGAATGAGCTCAGACTTTAGTGGTAGAGGTGGAGGTGGAGATGGAGTGGTCCAGTCGTCCTCTGGGGATGACGAGAGAATGATGATGGTGTCGTCATGTGGTGGAGATGTGCTTGAAATCACGGGATTAGGATGGGGTGATGGTGGAGGGGTAGAAATGTGCCCAATCTTAGGATCATGCTGTGGGGAATGTGGTGGTGTAGTGATGATGCGTGATGTAATGGTGGTGGTGTCCTCAAGGACCAGAGATGGCTGGGGTGGAACAGAAACATGTAGTGAGGTGGTGGAGATATCTACATGAGGGGTGTGGGTGGATGTGGCAACTGGAATCTGAGAAGTTTGAGGTGGCTGGGATGGCTGGGATGTGATACGAACGGGAAGGAGATGTGGTGCAGCAGCAGGATAGTGTCTCTGACTATGGTGGTACTGGTAGACCTGATCAAACTGGGACTGGAGAGTCACGACAGCAAGAGCGAGGCCCTCAAATGAAGTCTTGAAATCATAGAGTGTGTCTCTGATCTTAGTCAGGGTGGTGACGGTGGAAGATCTAAACTGACTGAACTCCTCCTCTAAACGAGCTAACTACTCGACATGTGTAAGTAGGGGAGGTGCTGCTAGTACCCTCGACCTAGTGTCGAGATCTCCTCTGGAACTGATGAAGGGTGGGCCTGACTATGGGGCCAGCAGATGTGGAAGGAGAAGGATCAGCATGGTCCCGGGGATGGGGCTGGTGAGGTCCATGAAGCTGGACTGGTGCATGGACTCCCGAGTCTATGTCGGTGTCAGGTGAGATGAGCCACCTCAATGTAGTGCCAGGCCCAAAGAGTCCAAGATTGGAGAGCCTAGTGTAAGGAGTGGAAGCTGGGCCATAGAGCCAGAAATATATCTCTCGGTCAATAGCTCGAATCATGTGCATGTTGGTGAGTACCGAGAAATCGAGAGAAGTGGGGCCATGAACTGGGGTCATGGAGTCTGGGATTTTGTAGGAGACATGGGGGAGCATGGCAATGATAGTGATGAGGCCCCCATAACAGATACTAGATATGGGGTCGGCTAGGATATGAATGAATCTCTGCGTAAGCCATGTCCTTGCATGGAGGATATAGTGGGGGACATGAGTGCTACCCTCACGAAGGATAAGACCCTGTGTGGCGCATCACAAAAAGAAGAGCTCGTCCTGAGATACCTGGCATGTCTCATATCGGCAGAATAGAGTATTTGCCATGATGCGATGGAAAATACGGAGGCCATAGTTGCAATGGAAGACGAGATCATGCAATTTGAAAGAAATGATGTTTGGGAGCTCGTCCCTCTTCCAAGTGGTCATCAAGTCATTGGGACAAAATGGCTATTTAAGAACAAGACGGATGAGAACGAGGTCATCGCAAGGAATAAAGCAAGGTTAGTAGCTCAAGGCTACCGGTAAGAGGAAGGTATTGATTTCGAAGAATCCTTTGCCCTCGTAGCTAGATTAGAAGCTATTAGGTTGCTTTTATATTTTGCATCTCATAAGAATTTTAAATTATTTCAAATGGATGTTAAAGTGTATTTTAAAATGGCATAGTTAATGAAGAGGTTTATGTTTCTCAACCACCTGGTTTTATTCATGAAAAATTTCTAATCATGTTTTCAAACTTAAGAAAGCATTATTTGGGTTGAGATAAGCTCCTAGAGCTTGGTATGGTCAACTCAAAACCTTTCTTTTGGATTTAGGTTTTAAAATGGGTGAAGTTGATTCAACTTTTTTCATTAAAGATTATGAAAATGACATCCTCCTTATTCAAGTTTATATAAACTATATTATCTTTGGTTCTACTAACTTTAACCTTTGCCAAGCATTTTCTAAATATATGAAGGAAGAATTTGAGATGAGCCACATGTATGAGCTCCACTACTTTCTAGGTCTTCAAATTCGGTAAATGAAGGATGTGATTAGCTTCATACACCAAACCAAGTACACCGGGGAGCTTATCAAGCGATTTGAGATGGAATCGTATTCAAGAAAAGGACTCCCATGAGTACGACCACCCATCTACACAAGGATGAAAACGAAAAAGATGTAGACATTCGTCTATATCGAGGTATGATCGAGCTTACTTTATTTAACTGCTAATAGGCCCGATCTCATGTTTTCTGTATGTCTCTGTGCTAGATATCAAGCTAGACCTAAGGAATCACACTTGATTGCTGTTAAACAAATTTTTTGTTACCTCAATCAAACACTAGATTATGGGTTACTTTATCCTAAATCTAGCACACATGAGCTAGTCTTATATAGTGATGTTGATTTTGCTGGATGCAAATCTGACAGGAAAAGTACTAGCGGCACTTGCCATTTTATAGGAAATTCCAGTGTCTCTTGGTTTTCCAAGAAGCAAAACTCTGTATCATTGTCCACGACCGAAGAGGAATTTATTGCCGCGGGTATTGCATGTGCACAGGTCCTTTGGATGAGACACACACTCAAAGACTATGGTATCAATTGTGATACTTGCCATATCATGGTTGATAACCAAAGTGCAATCCGTCTTTCCAAAAATCTGGTACACCACTCCCGCTCCAAACACATAGATGTGAGACACCATTTCATTAATGATCATGTAGATAAGAAGGACATCTTCTTAGAGTAAATTGAAACCTAAAAACAAAATCACCGACATCTTCACTAAACCTCTAAAAGAAGACTCATTTGTGAGGTTGCGTAGAGAATTAGGGATTATGGGTGAATCTGAGATATAGGAGTTCATTCTTATATATCATATCATGTTTTGAACTCATATGATCATTTCCATATCTCATACTTAATGTATCATATTTTCACATTTGTTTTCAATGTGATTTATTGGAGATTTTTTGATGATTAGATTAATATGCTTGATTTGTGTATTAGTATATATGCTTATGATGGTTATTTTATGTTATTGGAGTGATTAGAGTATAGGTCTAAGGGTGAGAAGTCAAAAATCCTTGATTCTAACTCAATTCTGGATTTCAGAACTAGAACAAACAACTGCCATTTCTTCTACAGTCGACTGCCCAATCTGCAGTTTTTAACCTTTATAACTCTTATTCATAACAGACGACTGTTGGTCATTTTTCAGTTCACTGATCATCTGACAAGCAACTGTATCTTGTTCATCAGGCGCCTGCCAAATTATCACCAATTTTCCCGAGAGATGGCTCAAAATTTCTTCAAAAATTTTCTGTGCAACAGGCACCTGTAAGTCATTTCACATGCGCCTGTCCAAATCCAGGTGACTGTATTTTCTTCTATAGGCGCTTGTCTGCTTTTTGAGTCAATTTTTTATTAGGGCTCGACAGGCGAATGCACGATGTACATCATACACCTGTCCGTCGAGTTTGGCAGTTTGTAACCTACGATCTGAGCCATTATTTTTGATCCAACGGCCCAGGTCTCTCCCGACCCCCCACTTATAGATCGTGGCCCCTCTTCTTTTCTCTCTCCTCCGATCAAAATCTCCCTCTTCTTCCTCCTTCAAACGAGAGCTTCATTCCTCCTCTCCATCAATTGCTCCTTCCAGCCGTCGAGTCTCTCTCTCCAGCCCCTCTCGACCAGTCCTCCTCCTTCTCCGACCTTGATTTGGTATATCCCTCATTATTTTCCTTTCGAACGTGCCCTAATTTTTTTTTTGTCGATTTACACTCGGCTGCCCTTGTTTCCATTTCCATGGCCCCCAAAACATCCACTTCTTGGTTTAAACCAGTGAAGAAGCCTAGAGACCCTTCTCCTGCAGCTTCCTCATCCAAACCCCTTTGCCAGAGTGCTCCATCTTCTCCCTCTGAGTTTTTGGGGGATATCCGTGTCTGATACTCTTCCCTCTGAGTTCTTTGGGTAATCATGGTCTGAGTCTGATAGTTTACCTTCAGCTCCTGCTGACTCTTCGATCCCAGTTCCTCAGGCTCCTCCTCCTTATCCACTCCTTATTCAGCTGAATAAGAGAGTAACACTTCTGGATCTGAAAGTCTCTGGCCTGGATCAGAAGGTCTCTGTTTTACTTGAGCTTTTCCATATGTCGTTTGTGCATCATGGCATTCTTGTTCCTACCTCCCTCCAGGTTTTGTTTCCTCCTTCTAAGGATATCCTACATGCTACTATTTTTGGTGACATTCCGGCTCTTCCAGTTGACATCACCCAGCCTCCTTCTGCTCGCATCTCTCCAATGTCTGTTGCTACTGCTGCTGGTCAGCCTTCTTAGCTTGCTCATGTGGACATCCCTACTGCTAGCATTGCATCGTCATCAAAGAGGAAAGCTCATGTATACCCCTATCATCGTTGTACTCGTTTGATATCCTCATGGTGTAAACCTCGACTTTCTCCTCAGGACTCCACCGTAATCGAGATCAACTGATGTTGCTCCGATACATCTCACCCTAGGACCTAGTATTTTCTTTCGCTAGGGTTTGAGAGTCTTAGTTTGTTTAGATGTTTGGTTTGTGTATGGATGGTTGTATCTGTTTGTTTGTGAGCGATGGTGCTTATGCACATTGGATGGTTATGTATTTTGCGTACACTTTTGTATATGGAGTTGGGTATATTTTTTGTAAACTCCATGTATCTTTTCCATATGTGTGTGGGTGTGTGTGGGTGTGTGTGTGGGTGTGTGTGTACATCTTCAAATGAGAACATTTCGCACCGTGCGAAAATGTTTTTAGTTTTTTTTGAATTTTTTTTCAAAAATTCATTTTTCCACCATCATTATATGTTGTTATACCCCCCTCAAAAAATAATCGTTGAGAAATAATGTCATTTGGCCTTCGATCAAGGCATTTCATCAAATTCGCACGTTTTAAGACCGTTAAATTTGTAACCGGTGGATAGGTGCTCTAATCCCCAATGGGTTCACCCATTATTTTTCCCGGGGTATATAATTGTATGGATTAAACATCAAAAAAAATTTCCAAACAAAATTTCAAAAAAAAATAAAAAAAAGTTTTCGCACGGTGCGAAAACCCTCTTTTTAGCAACCGAAGATCGCCACACACACACACACACATATGAGAATAATGACTATCATACGCTATATGAGAGCCTCTCTTATATGCCCTCTCACATAAAGCACCCAAGAACAACCAAGTACAAGCCCATGTGGGCTTGTACTTGGGTGCTTTATGTAGGAGGATATATGCCCATAAGGCGATTTATCCTAAGTGTACGTCTTGTTCATATAATATATGGTGTCCATTATTCTAAGTATAAAATCATTTAAATATATGTACTTAGATAATGTCCATATACTTATAGTTAGGTCCTTACGTATCCAGATAAGATCTCGATTATGAGTAGTAAGCGACCGTATAGAAACGAAAGTCTTAAACGGTTCGTGGTCATAGATGTGTCGAGAACTGGATATCGACACATCGGATAGACCACGGTGTCTTAGTCTTACCGTAGGGTAATGATGATCTCATAGTCACTCGACTTGGTGAAGTTGGAGACGAGACACATTTGCTCATTGGAGAATGAGTTCACTGAACGACCAACTTAGAGTTATTAAATGGTTAACTTTAACTAAACTGTCTATAATAACCCTAGGGTGATAATAGGTAAGCTGGTCCTTAAGACCTGAAGTCATCTGTACGAACCTATGAGTGAACAGTGTAGCTTAGACATATGATCTAGCTTCGAGGCTAGGCCTGCTGAAAGATCTTAGATTGGGTTGCACCCGAAGCTCTCGAAGCGAGTAGATGACTAAGATGGGATTCGCCGTTTCCGTTAAAGGGAAGTTAGTGTTGAAGGGAATTGGCACGGCTTGCCCAGGCCGAATTCCTACAAGTGTCACATGCTCAGTATGGTCTTTGTGTTAATCCTCGGCCGGGGTACGTCGTAACAAGTACAACGTAAATACAACTGAGATCGTCGTATACTGACCAATGTTGTCTAATAGGGTTGATAGTAAACCATACCCTAGGCCAACAGGGATATAGTCTTGACGAAGGGACTATAGCTAACGGCATTCATCACTGACACAGCCAAAGTAAACCCAACGATGCTTTTTTCAATGGGTCGATCACGTTATGATGATTCTGAAACAGGGACGACAACTACTGCTCGTGGTGACCGTCGTTTAGGGGTTTCGAGCCCCAACCTGTAGTAAGGTCAGGCTGTAGGGTCTCACACCAAGCAGCGTTCGTGTCTTAGTAATAGGAAGATTAATTCAGAGAGATTAATTTGAAGAAATTGAATAGTTTATGTTCACAAAGCTAGTTGTGAACTTAAGTCGTAAATGCAATAGGGACAATATTGTATTTGATGCAAATAAGGATTAAACGTGTCGTAAATTGGTTACGACAATATTTGTAGGAACAAATACATTGGAAAGGGTTACCTGGATGACGAGATCGTCCCGGTCTAAACACAGGTTCAAACCGCGTCCAAATCGGAGCTCAAACGAGCCTAGAAATGCGATAACAGTCCAAGGCAAAGTGGGTTAGACCCACTGGGCTAACAAGCCCATCCGCAAGGGCAAACAGGCGCGGCTCGCTGGCTGCAGTGGGCGTGGCCCACTGCCCAGCAGGCGGGCGGCCCGCCCCTTGCCTTGGGCGGGCGCGCCCGCAACTTAAGTGATTTTAGGGGGTTTTGAAACCCCAAAAGACGGCTACGAAAATTGATTTTTTGCCCATCTTTGGACAATTGTTTGAGGGGCCAAATGAAGTCGAAATTCATCGCCGTTGGTTCCTACGTGTTCACAATTCGAAGCCCTTCGAATTGATCGCTTGTTTGGTGTCTAAAGTTTAATGAGTGAAGAGAATTAATTCGTTGAAGTTTGCTTTTATGAAAAGCTTACTAAACTTAAATTAAGCTAAATTAGCTTAATTAAATTCTCTTCAAATTAACAATTGTCCCACGTTGCTCACAACGAAAGGAGAATTGCAGACTCCTTATATAAATAGGGGTGCACTCTCTTCGTTGAAAAATGCATCAAGTCCTCGGTCGAGTAGCTCCCGACATTTGAGCTAGCTCGATCTACGACTAAACTATTCTCTCGCTCTCTTCTTCCTATTCTCCAGACTACGAAGGGCAACAAGACTATGAAGGGGGTTTGGATTCGAATCCAGACGTCTAAGACGCGGGTCTATTCAAGTGAAACTTTCTACCGCGTGTGATCGGCTCGGAGGCGGGAGTCGGCTCTGACAGATCGGTTCGAGGGTGCGAGGCGGCTCGGGTGGATCGAGTCAAGGCGGTTCGGCTACGAGGAGCACCAGAAGACGGTGCGGTACATCTTGCCCGCCCCAGGGTCGAGATTCCGGGTATGTGGTTAAGCAATTTTAGTGTAGAGTTAATTTTGTCGTTGTAGAATAGATCCCTTTTGGGGTGGTCAGATCCACCTCAAGCTGGCATAGATCGGACTAGGTTCTGGCTCACTCAGAGCCTAGCTAAATTGGTTAGCTAGCCTTAGTTTTTTTTTTCATTTTCTGCTACTCTTTTATACCCCTGTGGTCCGTCCGACTTAGGACGAACACAGATCCGAGCTCTGAGGGTCCGCCAAAAACCCCTACAGTGGTATCAGAGCCACGATTATGCTTGTAGATCTATTTTAGCGACGTTTTTAAATCTTTTAATTGCTTGTTTTAAACATACAGACAATTTTAATTAAAATTGTTTTGCAACATGAAATTTTTTTGAGATGATTTAATCTTTATGCGATTAATTTAAATAGGTCTCTTATGTTTAAATGTTTTAAAATTTTTATTTTATAAGATAAAATAATTTTAGCAAACATTTAAAATTATTTTAAAGTTTGTGTAACACAAAAGGAATATTTTATTTCATGCGATGATATTGAAAATTCATATTTTTGGTTACATAAAGATTGAATTTTTTTTATAGGACTTTATCCTAAAGTTTATCAAATTAATTTCAAATGATTTTTAAAGGGTTTTAGAATTGTATTAAAAGAATATGTTATATAAAGAAAATTTTATTCTCATAAGATGAAATAATAAATTTGTTTCTTTTAAATTACATATTAGTTTTAAGATTATTCTATGCGATACTTTAATCTTAAAAGTGTATCGTTAAAATTTTAAAGCCTAGGTTTTAAAATTATTTGATAATTTTATGAAACCTAGTTTTATGTGATAAAAATGCTTTAAGTTTTAAATTTTAAATCTTTATATTTTAAATTTTATAGTTGCAAGTTGTTTGATTATGTTATAGATAATTTTAACTTGCAATCTTTAATTATTTGTCACTAAATGAACCTTTAATTTATGCGGTTAAATTAGTTGGTTTATGTTTTAATGGACATGTTGAATAATGTATTCTTGAACCCTTTAGGTTAGCCATTAACGGATTAAAATTTTATGAGATGAAATTTTAATGATTAGTGACATGTTACGTTTTTTATAAACAAAACAACATCAAAACCTAATACCAGATTAGGGTAGTCCCTTTTGATTGACAATCATTGCAATAAATCGTTTAAATGATGATTATCATAAAAGACTATTTTTGAAAAATGTTGTTATTGTCTTGTTAAAATCCTAATTAGATTGGGGTAGCATAGTTGAACATATGAACCTTATAGTTGATAAGGACTCAATAAAAATTGTTCAACCAATCCATAAAATTTCGAATTTTAGAATCCAATAGTTGATAAGGATTAACTAGTTTTAATTAAAAGCAATTTAGTTGTTGGACGAACATAGAATTGATGAAACTCCTTCAATGGATCATGATGTTGGTCAATGTGCTTGGCTAAGTTTGCTGGACCACCCTAGCTAGTCTAACGGCCGAGTGGTCCTGGCTTAGTCAATTCCCTGGCCGCGTCCGCTGGACCGCACGGAGTCGAATCATGACTGTGTAAGTCCATCGACTATACCTAAGTCAAATACGATAATAATCTTATTCAAGATAAATCGTAGCCCTCCTTATTTTAGGAGTTGGCAACTGTAAGACCGGTGTTACGGTTGTTGAGCTACACTCAAGCTGTGACATGGCAAACTTATAGCAAATGATTTCTTGATTAACATCTTGACTTGACCCAAACCGTCGTCTCGTCCCTATACCGAGCGCCGACGTAAGTCTAACCAAAGATGTAGTCTAAGTCCTGACCCAAACCGACATGTCGTGTATACACTGAGCGGCGTGGCAAGTCAGGCTAGACACAAAAACAAGGGTACGACTAGGCTAGCCATTGTGATTTGGATGAGCACACTTGATGCGTCCGGAACTAACTCCGAAACGATGTCGTTTACCGCAAGCGCACGGTATAGTGGCAAGCGGGTATCGAACACGAGGAGGCGGTGTTATACTACCTATCTACTCCTAGGTTGAGTTAGACTTCCGGATTTATTGGTGGATGTGGAGTGTGGAGGGTCGTAATGGTGATGGATGCGAAGGTTGTGAAACTCAACGTTGCAAACACGGGGTTCCACACAAAGAAAGAAAGAAATAAAATACAAAAGGTTAGGGCTTAGGGCTCGCCACTAGGACCGTCGGAAGTCGATGCTAGATTAGGACTCATACGTTGCATTGGTTTAATTGGGGATTTGTAGCATCTAGAAAGTGAATTCATGCGTCTAAACACCATGAATCTAACGTATCACATTAGCCCGTAGGTGCACACAATACGTGCATTAAGGATCTACAATATTCTTACCACTCTCGTGGTTCGAATTCTCTCAACTCATACCACTCTCGTGGGTTAGAGCTTCGAGGTATTTTGGTGGCTCTTATTGACGCAATGTCGGTAGCCGTCAATTAGTTATATAGTTCGTCGGTGGATCCCCTTGAGGCACGAGTCGGGCATGGTCACGTGCCTCGGTTGAATCCACTAACTCTCTAATTAAATCTGTAGAATATTCCTTAAGCTAATCGATTCCACCGACCGTGGGCATGATCTCAGTACGAATTCTCCTAGGGATTTTAATAGATCAACCAAAATACAACCCCATTTATAACCAACGCACCATAAAAATCCCAATTTTGCGTCTAAATCCTAAGTTCCATGGGCTAATCCCTTAGCCCTAGAAAAGACTACTCAAGCATAGTAATATCAATAGATAATATAATGCACAAAGAATTCATTGCATGCATCAAGAATTTATAAACAATACTAAATCACAAAGAAATAATAAAAGAATTAAAAGGGGCAAAAATACTTATCTTGGTACCAAGGAGGGGCATAGGGCATAGCCAAACTCCCCAAAAGATCTTCTCCACAAAAGTCTAAGAAAGATCTAAAAATTCTCTTTAGAAAAGTATACAAAAATCTCCTCAAAATCTAATCTAAAATTCTCCCTAAAACTCCCTACGAAAATCTCTACAGAGCTCCCTAAAGCTCCCTACGAAAATCTCTACAGCACCCCTTGGCGGCCGCGAAGAAATCACCCAAAAAACCCTCGAAAACTTCCCCAAAAATCCGGTCGCAATGGGCCCACAGCGACTCGGGCCGAGCACAAAGCTGCTCGGTCGAGTCGTTCGGCTGCTCGGTCGAGTTGTACAGAGAATCAAAAATCTTCCAAAATCGTCGCTCTTCTAACCCGGGCCAAGTACACATCTGCTCGGTCGAGTAGAAGGTTGCTCGGACCGAGCAGGTAGTTGCTCGGTCGAGTCGACGGTTGCTCGGCTGATTGGGGACTAAAAACACACTTCAGCCTCATTTGCACATTACTCGGACCGAGTAGGAGGTTGCTCGGACCGAGTAGGAGGTTGCTCGGTCGAGTCGGACATCAAAAACAGCATTTCGGTCGAGTAGTGCACATCTCAGACCGAGTAGAATACTGCTCGACCGAGTAGGCTGCTGAGAACAGTTTCAGATCTGCACCATCAACTTGCAGAAATTCCCCAGGGCTCATCCGACCTCTGATTTGCACTTTCTTGGTGGCGTTGGAACCATCTTGAAGTCTATTATCTGGTAAAAATATCATAAAAATATTGAAAAATCTAAGGTGATATCAGATTTAGAAATATTGGACAGATGTCATGTTTTCAGCACTTCGGGTCACCCGATTCCTTCGTCGCATCATAGCTCGATCGCGCGACCTTCTCTCTTACCCCTTCCTTGCTTCAGTATTCTTCTTTGGCACCTCGAGCATGTCATCATGAGTCTCATTGGTGCTGTCACGTCACCGATCGTCTCATTAACTCCAAATTGCTGGAATAAACGCTCCGGAAGTCATACTGTTCCAAATATTAACACAAAGCGTATAAAATATGTAAATGAGCAATCATTTTGACGCGTAATCTTATCGATAAAATGTGGAATATAATGACACATCAAAATCCCACAAGCTTACCTCTTATTCGTCCTCGAGGAAGACTTGTAAGAAGCTAACACAGGAGTAGGATATAATGAAGATGTGAGGTGGTGATGTGTAAATAGAGACAATGAGTTCAATCTTAAATTCCGAAAATATAAGAACCCAAGATGCAAGACTCATGAACACACGTCAACATGAAATTAGAACAAATATACACTTCAAATAATTAAATCTCGCTCAAATTAAAATAACGCGGATTTCAATAAATAAAATGAACATGATAAGCAATAAAAAGAGATTAGAGTTATATCATATCATAGTTTATCATGCAATATACTAAGTTCACAGAAATGAAACCAATGTTCACAACTTATTCTCTGAGCAGTATAATATGTCATGATCAAACTTTTTCAAGCATGCGCGGTATTTTTTATACTTCATGGAACGAATTTAGCAAATCCAATCAAGGTAAGACATCACCACACTACGACCATTTCAAGACTCCTAGAACCCATCAACTTTGCCATGTCTTAATTCTATAAAGAAATAGAGATAATGATATGTGATTTTGTAGTTTTATATTGTTTTTGGCTATATGAAATTTCATATGCATTTTTCTTTCTTTATATACACGAGATAACTCAATATATACCAGAAGAGGCCTATGCATCCCAGACCAGATGATCTTACGGCATCTGGTTACGAAGAATCCCTAGGGCCTTTTATTCAAGATATTTGTTTGATTTTTGTATTTTTGGGATTTTTGCAAACTCACGTAAACGCGATGGAATGCAAAATATGATCAACAGATCATTTATTGGCTATTTATGAAAGAAAATGAAAAAGCATAGAATCTAGACATGGCTCGGTTTCAGGAATTCTAATCATCAATACTTTGGTTGTCGTGGGGTTATCCTATCTCTTTTGAATCCCTAAACATCCATGAAGCACTAGAATTATCAAGCAAATCACGCAGGTGTCAAATAATTTTCAGAGTTGACTCATTCATTTTTAACTTAACTGTTTCGAAAATATGGTTGTGAAACTATGGATTCAATTATGAAAAAGCATATTAACAAAGATACACTAATCAAGGAATTAAACTCTAATCTAACAGATATCAACGTTTATAAAAAAAATAAATCCATGATATTTCATAGAAAATAAAGCATATGAGACATAACTATAAGAGTGAACATGGTTCATATGGAAAATACGAAGTGTGTTTCACGATGAAGCAAAGTGCGTGCACTATGCACTAAATCCCCCAAGCTTAAACATCACATTGTCTTCAATGTGTGTATGATATAAATAGAGGACACCGATAAGAAAGGGGGCCCACTCAATAAAATGGTCTCTCTCTCCCAAGCTTAAACATCACATAAAAATTGGGGAGAGAGTGAAATAAACGCCAAATATAATGGTTGGCATGCGTGATTAGTAGAGGGTTAGGTGCAAAAGATAAATGAGCCGTGATATGGGGTGAATTTATTTAATTATAAAGAACAAATAAAATCCTATACGGTCCTCTCGCTGCCGAGAGGATTCGTGATTATTTAAAGCATAAAATTCTACACTACTGGATTGGTACCACCTGTAGCAAAAGGCGGATCCAGAATCTTTGCTGGTGTAGGCAACTGCTCCAACTGCTCATTCCGTGGCTCTGCCAGGTGCGTATCTCCACGGGCTCCATCAGATTACAGCAATGCGGCTCCTAGCATCTTCCCAAGGACTCCACCTGTACCCTGCAAGAGATGAGCCGCATCAATCTGATGTGGATAATTTTTCCCCAAAATAAATGTATTTCAGAGAGGGTCATCAACAATAGTATTTAAAATAAAAAATGGTTGACAACACTCCCATGGAAATAAATCTCTACTCTGATGCACCACGTTGATCAACTCCTCGTTGTTGTCCTCTGGTTCCTCAGGTAACTCTGGCATAATGGAGTGGGTCTCGTCAGGGTGCTCCTCATCATTGTCAGACTCATCCCAGCGCACCTCATGATCATATTCAATAGCATCCATGGGTGCTAACTCCTCGCTCTCCTCCTCATATACGTCCCATCGTACATCTTGATCATATGTATGTGTATCCTGTAAAAGGAACGATGAATCATCAAAATGTGAATCATAAAAAACATCATATACATGAGGAGAATCAAAAGCAAAGGGCGAGGGAGTAAAAGATTCTCCTTGAATGGGAGCAATAAGCTCTGTGGGATAGTCCTCGACGTCCGTGGAAGGATGAGGTGGCTGCAGAGTTTCTAGGACAGTTGTCTCCTCACATGTTGAAGCATCAAGGTCCTCAGCCTGCCATGCAAGAATCCTATCAAGGTACGCATTAAAAAATGTGGTCCATATAATCTCAGCCATCTCAGCCATATCACTGATCAACAAAGACAAATACCTGGAGAAAAATATCAGTGGCACAAGAAGATAGAAATAATGATAAAGCAGGTGGCGGGGAAAAATTTCTCTCTCTATTTTTTTTTGGTTTTTTTGTTTTGTTTTTGAAATTTTTTTTTGAAATTGATTTTTTAACGCAATCTAATCAACCTAATCGTGGTAAATAGATAATACGGCAGAACGCCTCCTCGGCAACGGCGCCATAAACTTGATGCGTCCGGAACTAACTCCAAAACGATGTCGTTTATCGCAAGTGCACGGTATAGTGGCAAGCAGGTATCGAACACGAGGAGGCGGTGCTACACTACCTATCTACTCCTAGGTTGAGTTAGACTTGCGGGTTTATTGGTGGATGTGGAGTGTGGAGGGTCGTAATGGTGATGGATGCGAAGGTTGTGTCACTCAATGTTGCAAACACGGGGTTCCACACAAAGAAAGAAAGAAATAAAATACAAAAGGTTAGGGCTTAGGGCTCGCCACTAGGACCATCGGAAGTCGACGCTAGGTTAGGACTCATACGTTGCATTGGTTTAATTGGGGATTTGTAGCATCTAGAAAGTGAATTCATGCATCTAAACACCATGAATATAACGTATCACATTAGCCCGTAGGTGCACACAATACGTGCATTCAGGATCTACGATATTCTTACCACTCCCGTGGTTCGAATGCTCTCAACTCATACCACTCTCGTGGGTTAGAGTTTCGAGGTATTTTGGTGGCTCTTATTGACGCAATGGCGGTAGCTGTCAATTAGTTATATAGTTCGTCGGTGGATCCCCTCAAGGCACGAGCCGGGCATAGTCACGTGCCTCGGTTGAATCCAGTAACTCCCTAATTAAATCCGTAGGATATTCCTTAAGCTAATCGATTCCACCGACCGTGGGCACGATCTCAGTACGAATTCTCCTAGGGATTTTAATAGATCAACAAAAATACAACCCCATATATAACCAACGCACCATAAAAATCCCAACTTTGCGTCTAAATCCTAAGTTCCATGGGCTAATCCCTTAGCCCTAGAAAAGACTACTCAAGCATAGCAATATCAATAGATAATATAACACACAAAGAATTCATTGCATGCATCAAGAATTTATAAACAATACTAAATCACAAAGAAATAATAAAAGAATTAAAAGGGGCAAAAATACTTATCTTGATACCAAGGAGGGGCCTAGGGCATAGCCAAACTCCCCAAAAGATCTTCTCCACAAAAGTCTAAGAAAGATCTAAAAATTCTCTTTAGAAAAGTATACAAAAATCTCCTCAAAATCTAATCTAAAATTCTCCCTAAAACTCCATACGAAAATCTCTACAGAACTCCCTAAAGCTCCCTACGAAAATCTCTACAGCCCCCCTTGGCGGCCGCGAAGAAATCACCCAAAAAACCCTCGAAAACGTCCCCAAAAATCCGGTCGCAATGGGCCCACAGCGACTCGGTCCGAGCACAAAGCTGCTCGGTCGAGCCGTTAGGCTGCTCGGTCGAGCCGTTCGGCTGCTCGGTCGAGTTGTACAGAGAATCAAAAATCTTCCAAAATTGTTGCTCTGCCAACCCGGGCCAAGTACGCATCTGCTCGTTCGAGTAGAAGGTTGCTCGGACCGAGCAGGTAGTTGCTCGGTCGAGTCCACGGTTGCTTGGCTGATTGGGGACTAAAAACGCACTTCAGCCTAATTTGCACATTACTCGGACCGAGTAGGAGGTTGCTCGGACCGAGTAGGAGGTTTATCGGTCGAGTCGGACATCAAAAATAGCATTTTGGTTGAGTAGTGCACAGCTCAGACCGAGTAGAATACTGCTCGACCGAGTAGGCTGCTGAGAACAGTTTCAGCTCTGCACCATCAACTTGCAGAAAATCCACAGGGCTCATCCGACCTTCGATTTGCGCGTTCTTGGTGGCGTTGGAACCGTCTTGAAGTATATTATCTGGGAAAAATATCAGAAAAATAGTTAAAATCCCAAGTGATAGCAGATTTAGAAATAGTGGACGGCTGTCCTGTTTTCAGCACTTCGGGTCACTCGATTCCTTCGCCGCATCATAGCTCGATCGCGCGACCTTCTCTCTTGCCCCTTCCTTGCTTCAGTATTCTTCTTTGGCATCTCGAGCATGTCATCATGAGTCTTATTGGTGCTCTCACATTGCCGATCGTCTCATTAACTCCAAATTGCTCCAATATCGCTCCAAATTCCTGAAATGGAATAAACGCTCTGAAAGTCATATTGTTCCAAATAATAGCACAAAAGCGTATAAAATATGTAAATGAGCAATCATTTTGACGTGTAATCTTATCGATAAAATGTGGAATATAATGACACATCAACACTCATAATCACAAATGACTAGGGTTAATAACGATATGGAATCATATTTAATATGATTGACGACGAGTTCGTCTACCGACTGCAGAGTCAGACAACTTGTTGAGACACACTCAAGGTTGTCAGACTCAGGGTAGTCGGATCCCTTTATCACAAATGTTATTTATAATAAACTGTTTATTATTATGGCTTTAATAAATTTAGTGGGAGAATATAGTTTTATTAAAAACCATTGAAACTATACAACGAACATATACTGATTAAAGTATCTACAAAATTGCAGAATGGATTCGGGTCTTAGATATATGGCAGAGAAGAACGTGCTCGATGGAACGAACTATAAAGACTGGCTTATGAACATTAAGTTAGTCCTTTCTCTAGCCGGGATTGTATACGTGTTGTTCGAGGACGCTCCGGAGAAGCCTGAAGACGATGCGACCTTCGAGGAAAAAGAAGCCTATAAGCTATATCAGAGGGATGCAGAGAAGGTCAGGTGCCTTACTCTGGCTTCGATGAATACCGAACTGCAGAGGAAGCATGAACATATGGATATTCAAAGTATGCTTCTGAATGCACAAGAGTTTTACGGCAAGCGGTCTCGAGCTGCCAAGTTTGAAGCCACAAGCAACTTCTGGGGCACAAAGATGGAGGCATGGCCCGTACAAGATCATGTCATCAAGATGATCGGGTACGTGGAGGATGCCGCCCAGTTGGGTTTTGTCCTGGACAATGAGATGTCCGTGGACATTATCCTTAAGTCTTTAACCCAGGCCTTCAAGCCTTACATTACTGGTTTCATAATGAACAGTCTTGAAATGGATGTTCCTGGTCTCCTCAATATGCTTAGGCAGTTTGAGGAGATTGAGAAGAAACCGACTGCATTGGTTGTTGGCTCTGTTTCTTCAGACCAGTCGAAAGGCAAGGGTAAGAAGAGGTAGGTCTCACAACCTGCGAAGCCAAAGAAAGGGAAGAAAACGTCCAAAGGGGCCCCGCCAAAATCTGAGTGCTTCCATTGCCATAAGATTGGCTATTGGAAGAGGAAATACAATATTTATCTTGAAGAAAAGAAGAAGGGGCATACTGATGCATCTACCTCAGGTGCAACAAATTAAATTCAATGAAGCATAATTATTTCCAATCACATAGTATGAGATACTAAGACATCTGTATAATGTATACAGGTGGCTGAAATGAAGCGAAGATTGGAAGAAGTTCGGAGGACGGTCGGCATCTGAACAATCGTTGCTGCTGGGGCCGTGCGAAGACTTCGAGAGACATGAAGAAGGAGCTGATACTCATTTTTTATTGAATAAAATATATCATTCCTTAAAGTTAAAACAATGATTGAGTATCCAACACTCAAAGTTTATTTGATAAACATATTATGGTTCATCTTTTATGAATCCGTTGTTTGAATGAATGTCTCAGAAATGTGCTTTCTGTTGAAATTGAGATTTGATTGAGATTGGCTTATATTTCTGTAAATGTGGCTTTCTGAGTTGGTTGCAAAAATTCTCGAACTATGATGCAGAGCTTCAGAAAATTTTGGTTGTTTTGGAGCCGACTTAATGTTATAGTCAATCGGTAGTTAAGTGTAAGTTCCAGGAGTTTATAAATTGTGTGTAAGCACAATTATACGCATATTAAGATTAATACTTAATATACTACATTTGATTCTTAAAGAGTTAATATTAAATGTAGTTAAGGGAAAAGTACAGTGTAGGACATTTGATTGAGTGAGTCAATGTCAAGATTCCTTAAACCGATCTTGATTTGACTCATTCGTCAAACCCAACCTGACACTAGTACATTCCATCTAAAGCACATATCAAATGGTTATGTCTTCATATATATAATCTAAATATGATTTAGATATAAAATTGAAGTACTTAACCAGGTAATTCTTAAAGTCAGTGGGAGCAGCTCGTATACTTAGTTCCGGTTTCTCGGACTAAGTAAAAAGGATTCCAACTTATTTAAATCATCTATGTAAAACATTGAATCAAAATCGTTTTGATTTAATCGAATATACAGAGACTTAGGGTGTCATGTATGTACTTGACATATTGACACAAAACGATTGGAATGAGCTGAGACTGACTTATAGAAATGTTAGACCCTACATCTAGATTGTATAAGCTAATTGTTAGCTATACAAAGAAAGGGAAAATTGATCCAAATCATTTTTTCAAAGGATCAACCTTAAGTGATCAAGAGATGTATTAATAAATATACATTAAAATGCATTATAGATACTCGTTAGTAAATCCACTCTTAGGTTTGTCATATAAATGTCAAAGTGACTGATATGCTGTAAACGGTATGAGATACCGAGATAAATAGCCTAAGTGCAAGTGGGAGATGTAGGAGGATATATGTCCATAAGGCGATTTATCCTAGTCTACGTCTTGTTCATATAATATATGGTGTCCATTATTCTAAGTATGAAATCGTTTAAATATATATACTTAGATAATGTCCATTGACTTATAGTTAGGTCCTTACATATCCAGATAAGATCTCGATTATGAGTAGTAAGCGACCGTATAGAAACGTAAGTCTTAAACGGTTCGTGGTCATAGATGTGCCGAGAACTGGATATCGACACATCGGATAGACCACTATGTCTTAGTCTTATCGTAGGGTAATGATGATCTCATAGTCATTCGACTTGGTGAAGTCGGAGACGAGACACAGGTGCTCATTGGAGAATGAGTTCACTGAACGACCAACTTAGAGTTATTAAATGGTTAACTTTAACTAAACTGTCTATAATAACTCTAGGGTGATGATAGGTAAGCTGGTCCTTAAGACCTGAAGTCATCTGTACGAACTTGTGAGTGAACAGTGTAGCTTAGACATATGATCTAGCTTCGAGGCTAGGCCCACTGAAAGATCTTAGATTGGGTTGCACCCGAAGATCTCGAAGCGAGTAGATGACTAAGATGGGATTCGTCGTTTCCGTTAAAGGGAAGTTAGTGTCACAGGCTCAGTATGGTCTTTGTGTTAATCCTCGGCCGGGGTACGTCGTAACAAGTACAACGTAAATACAACTGAGATCGTCGTATACTAACCAATGTTGTCTAATAGGGTTGACAGTAAACCATACCCTAGGCCAACAGGGACATAGTCTTGACGAAGGGACTATAGCTAACGGCATTCATCACTGACACATCCAAAGTAAACCCAACGATGCTTTTTTCAATGGGTCGATCACGTTATAATGATTCTGAAACAGGGACGACAACTACTGCTCGTGGTGACCGTCGTCTAGGGGTTTCGAGCCCCAACTTGTAGTAAGGTCAGGCTGTAGGGTCTCACACCGAGTAGAATTTGTGTCTTAATAATAGGAAGATTAATTCAGAGAGATTAATTTGATGAAATTGAATAGTTTATGTTCACAAAGCTAGTTGTGAACTTAAGTCGTAAATGCAATAGGGACAATGTTGCATTTGATGCAAACACTGATTAAACGTGTTGTAAATGGGTTACGACAATATTTGTAGAAACAAATTCATTGAAAAGGGTTACCTGGATGACGAGATCGTCCCGGTCTAAACACAGGTTCAAACCGCGTCCAAATCGGAGCTCAAACGAGCCCAGAAACGAGATAACAGTCCAAGGCAAAGTGGGTTAGACCCACTGGGCTAACAAGCCCATCCACAAGGGCAAACGAGCACGGCCCGCTGGCTGCAGCGGGCAGAACGCCCGCTGCCCAGCGGGCGGGCGGCCCGGCCCCCTTGCCTTGGGCGAGCGCGCCCGCTAAGCCTAGCGGGCACGCCCGCAGCTTAAGTGATTTTAGGGGGTTTTGAAACCCCAAAAGACGGCTACGAAAATTGATTTTTTGCCCATCTTTGGGCAATTGTTTGAGAGGTCAAACGAAGTCGAAATTCGTCGCCGTTGGTTCCTACATGTTCACCATTCGAAGCCCTTCGAATTGATAGCTTGTTTGGTGTCTAAAGTTTAATGAGTGAAGAGAATTAATTCGTTGAAGTTTGCTTTTATGAAAAGCTTACTAAACTTAAATTAACCTAAATTAGCTTAATTAAATTCTCTTCAAATTAACAATTGTCCCACATTGCTCACAACGAAAGAAAGAGTGCCGACTCCCTATATAAATAGGGGTGCACTCTCTTCGTTGAAAAATGCACCAAGTCCTCGATCGAGTAGCTCTGGATATTTGAGCTAGCTCGATCTACGACTAAACTATTCTCTCTCTCTCTTCTTCTTCCTATTCTTCGGACTAGTCCCAGTAAGACTACGAAGGGGGTTTGGATTCGGATCCAGACGTCTAAGACCCGGGTCTATTCAAGTGAAACTTTCTACCGCGTGTGATGGCTCGGAGGCGGGAGTCGGCTCGGGCAGATCGGTTCGAGGGTGCGAGGCGGCTCGGGTGGATCGAGTCAAGGCGGTTCGGCTACGAGGAGCATCAGAAGACGGTGCGGTACATTTTGCCCGCCCTAGGGTCGAGATTCCGGGTATGTGGTTAAGCAATTTTAGTGTAGATTTAATTTTGTCGCTATAGAATAGATCCCTCTTGGGGTGGTCAGATCCACCCCAAGTTGGCATAAATCGGGCTAGGTTCTGGCTCCCTCAGAGCCTAGGTAAATTGTTTAGCTAGCCTTAGTTTTTGTTTTTGATTTTCCGCTGTGCTTTTATGCCCCTGTGGTCTGTCCGACTTAGGACGGACACAGATCCGAGCTCTGAGGGTCCGCCAAAACCCCTACACTTTATGTGAGAGGGCGTACGAGAGAGGCTCTCATATGGCGTATGATAGCCATTATTCTATATATATATATATGAGAATAATGGGTATCATATGCCATATGAGAGGGTCTCTCCTACTCCCTCTCACATATAGGGGGCAAGTACAAGCCCATTTGGGCTTGTACTTGTTGTACTTGCCCCCTTTATGTGAGAGGGAGTATGAGAGACCCTCTCATATGGCGTATGATACCCATTATATATATATATATATATATATATATATATATATATATATATATATATATATATATAGACTTATCTTTGCCTAAGTATTGGAAACCGGTCATCCAACCAATTAATAGTCAAGTTTGGAAATACACATCCTGATGATAAAGAACGAAGAGAATCAGTAGCTGCCTTCGGCAGAAATATGGCTAAGGCAATTATTGGATTTCATTGCCGTACACCAAGTAAGAGCCAGGCCAAAGCTTTGACAAGCTGATTGGCCAAGGACTCATTTCTTTTGTTTAGATGGAAATAAGCTCTCTGGTTAACGGCCAGATGATATGTATGGATGACCAAGCTCAATAAAAATTTAAGCTAAGCTTATCATTAGAGCATAGGAGATGCCGCAATAGACTCCCCCAATTAACATACAAGATCCTTGTTGGTAGAGATACCCAAGGAACGGTTTAGGAAGAGCGAGTGGTCACTTGTACGCCCATGAGGTATTCATGAGTAAGGGAGAGCACTGTGGGCATTGCAAAGGAACGGTCTAGGCGTGCTGCGCTTGCTCCCACTACGATAGATACAACCAATGCCTTTAAGTCAAGGAGGCTGCCAATACAACTGTTGATCCATAGACATGACATCTGGGCGCCCACCAATCTCCTGGGCATTCCGAACTAACCCAAGGAATATCACTGGATAAGAGACTAGTTAAAGAAGTCCTGTTGCATTAAACCCATAGACATCAAAGCCTGCAGAATTATGCTAGGCAGAGTAAACATTAGTAATGTGCCAGAGAAGATTATAGAAAATCGCCCGCCCGTATGGTGATCAAGGCTTGCCCAATCTGGAAGCATTTCGAAAGGCAGGATTCAACTTTCGCAAGTAAGCAAACTATCATTAAGCTTACGCATAGCAGCCCGACGTGATGCAGTCCACGGGAATTCCAGCATAATATAGGGTCAGAGTTAAGGCCAGGATTACCGGGGCTATCCTGAGACGATGCTCTTTGGTTCCTCAAGTTGCAGACTAATCGATCCTCCTCCCACACAATTAGCCATAGTCAGGTGTAGGGGGCTCAGAGTCAGCAACAGAGTTGGAAGGCGTAGGCTGACCCCGTGAATCATCCTTGGCGGTTGTAACACCCGGTAAAGAGAAGGGGATGCTAGTAGAAGCAACGCACCACTCGATAACATATAGAATGTAGTAGAGGGGATTTTAGATTATATATATATGATATTATATATATATATATATATATATATATATATATATATATATGATCTGTTTATCCCATTGTACTAGCATGTGAATGTTGTGCAATTTTTGTCTCTCCTTGTGCTATTAATTGTATTTATTGAATGTTGATATGAATTGCATAGTTCATGTTGCTATTGGACTTCTATTCCTTTAGTCAACTAAATTTTTCTAGTTTTGATGAGTTTTGATACATATTTGTGTGATACACCTTCGTGCTTTCTCGATTTTCATTTGGTATCTCATTAAATGCATATCTCATTCTTAATGCTCCTGTGATTGTTCTTTAGTTTAGTTAGCACTTTTGTTGTTGTTTCTCTACTCCCACTTTTTTGAATAATGTCACATGGGGAGAGAAATAAACAAAACAAATCATAATTAAGTGCTAATTAGAAGCTAAACTTGAATCTAAGATTGAAGTTGCCTTAGATTCAGGGGGTAAAATATAATAAATTTGGATTCAAAGATCCTAAATTCCAATACTTGAATCCATTTCATTCATGTATATCATACTATTGCTTTAATATGATCATTAGATGCCCATTGATTAATTGTCTAGCTTGATTAGCATCTATGTAGAGGGAGTAAGTATTTTTAAGCTCAATTGTTTATCTTTTATTGGACTTCTCACTACTTGGTTTTGATGATGGAAAAACATAAATACTTGTGAATATCTCTAACATGTAGTTAATCTATTGGCTAAGCTTATCATGACGATTAAATAGAAATGGATGACCATAAAGATCAATCAAAGCTCAAAGTTGAAGATTGAGTGATCAAAGATAAAGAATGGAGCTTCAAAGTTTTCAAGAAGACTTCAAAATCATTCATGAGAAAGAAGAGAAGCTAAAACATATGTAATCTTTTTATTCTCTTTTCTTTCTTATTAGAATGTAGCCTTGAAGTAGTATACTGTTGGAGCTCACACACTTCACTATTTCTAGCCTAGGATATCATTAGATTTCATTTCCTTGGGCTCTATCTTTGATTTCCCATAATGTGCATTTTGGACTTTCAACAGGCGACTGATGCACATTATACATGCATCTGTCTCCATATAGGCGCCTGAGAACTGTTCTTCAGTCATCTGTTAGGCACATTCCATTTTCTTGATTTTTGGGCTTTCAGTTCTTTACTTTCATCAGGTGACTGCTGTACAAAGTACATGCGCCTGTCCAGTTACAGGCGCATGTGACTTGTTAGTCAGTCGTCTGTCTCTTCTTGTCCAAATGTCTTAAGTTTTGTCAATTTACACACTAGCCCCTGCGGGCAATGTATGAAGATTTACAGGCGCCTACCCATGTCACAGGTGTATGTATATGCTTCTACAGCCGCATGTCCAACACTTGTCCAGAACTTTGATTTTGGCAAGTTTTGCATTTGTGCAACAGATGACTTATGTTGGTTTCCCGGTCGCCTGCCCATGGCACATGTGCATGTGGATTCCACATCAGTCGCCTATCCTAGTATACCCAGAATTCTTACTCTCTGTCAATTTACGCACTTAGGATATCAATCGCCTGATGGTTTTCAGGCGCCTGTCCAACCTTCATCAGTCGAGTTCCTACGTGGCACCTACCCTCTGACATATTGCAGTAGTCGATTGTTTGTACTGTAAATTCTATCCGTTGGCTTTTTCCACACAGATTTCAAGGGGGGTTTTGGATATTCTGTTTGAGGGTTTTGGAGAACCTATAAGAGAGGCTTCTACTGTTCCATTGGAGCTACTTAGTCATTCTCTTAGAATCTCAAGAATTCATCTTCTAGCTCTCAAGCTCTCATTCTCTCCCTGACCTAGAATCTCATTCTCTCTTGCTCTCCAACCTAGAATCAAAGTGATATCCTCTAGGAATTTGGTGGTGACAAGAGAAAGGGCTTTCTCTCTTCTTAGAAGAGACATCAACACACAACACACTTACTCCTTCAAGTTCTACTTTATGGCACATGTGATTGTAAGTGTTGCAATTTCATAATTTCATATCTTTCGATGTTTGATTCACTCTCTGTAACAGTCGCTTTTCGATCGAGTGTTTTTTATGCGCGTACTTTCTTTTTCGTACGCGTATGTTTGTGACCTCTTCTTGTATCCCGAACGTGCGAAGTTATATATCGTTGTGACCCTCTAAGAGAGTAATTATTTGTGGAATTTTTTGTGAACGTCATTTCACGGCTCATTCTTCCGCAAAACAGTTTTGTATGAAGGGGTGTCGTAACTTTAGACTTCGATGTTTGATCTTTTTATTTTTGGTATCGTTTTCCGTGAACCTAGCACGTGACTGATCATCGTAGTCTCGATCCTCTCGTCGACACGGTCGTTTTGATATTTTTCTTATATTTTTCGGACACCGTTAGACTGACCCTTCACCCCAACACTTTTAATCAATAATTAGCACTAGTTAATCTCTAATTCAAACCGTAATTAAATCTAATTAAATCCAATCAATTTTAATCCTACGTATCAATGATTTCTTTCATAGTCTATTGACTACACTAATTCTACCCTTCCCCTCTCACACGCACTCTCTCCAATCACCCTTAAGTGCACTCTTTTTCAACCCTCTTTAGCAAAACCCCTCTTTGTTTTCAAAACTTACACAGCCTAGGGTTCTTTCTCATTTCGCAGCCGCCATCCTCCTTCCCCATATTGCTGGCCCTTCAAGCCACCCACGGCTCCTCCCCTAGCCCCAGGCCGAACACCCCATGCCCAAACCGTCGGCCACCCTTAGCCAAGATCTGGACATCTCCACAAAGACCCGCGTCCACCTGCTCCTCTCCCCTAACACACATCCGGCCATAACCTCCGGCCATCTCCCCTTATTTGCTTAGGCCGCACCTCCCTTGTAGCCACCGACCGCCCATCAAAACACCACATCGGACTCTACAGCTGCCACAACCCCTCCATAGTAGGCCGAGCCCCTAAAACAACCCTTCTTCTCCCTTTAGATCCGGCCATCACCCCTCAAAACTGCCCATTTCCACATCCCCTTGCCCAAACTGCCATTGCCGAGACCTTCTCCCCTCTCACAACAGACCGGCCCCCTATCATCTTGCGGCCTACAACAGGCCAAGCCCCCAAGGCCGACAGTCTGCCATCGACATTCGTGTTGATCGATGTCATGCCGCTGTTCGTTGTCCCACGGTCATCTTCGCCTCTAGCCGTCACCGTACCTTACTCGCTACCAGAATCCAACCCCCGACGTCGCTACCTGACGTCAGTATAGCTCTCGCGTCGTGTTGAGGTAACCCCGATCTGTAGGAAGCCAAATACCGCATGTTTAAAAAAGATAAAAATTGTAATTTTATTGTTTTGGTTAAATCACTAATTGAAGTTAATAATACGGGACTGAAGGTTGGATTGGTTGAGCACGTAGGCAGATTCTGGACTGTTGATCTGAGAGTTGCAGCACGGTTATTTCAGGCAAGTGAACCTTGCTCAGTTTATTGTTAGGACATGTTTAGGCCATTCTGTGAATTTGTGCAAAAGAAACTAGTCAATGAAATGATAGTCGCCTAGACACCATGCTTGATCTAGCTTGACAACGAATCTAGATCCGACATCCATGTTTGATCTAGCTTGACAACGAAGCTAGATCTGACACCCTTGCCATGCTATGATTCATGCATATCACATGTCACGTTTACTTTGATATAACTGTACGCAATTCAATATCTTCTATTATACTATCATGTTGCATATCACATGTCATTCATGCATTGAATGTTTTGTTGTGAATGTGTAGCACACGCTACTAATGAAATGTAAGCTGCGGCAAGTAGGATTCTGACTCCTACATCATGAATGAGGCTAAATGCACCCCTATGCCAAATAAAGAATTATTCATGGCTCGTGTTCCAGAAGCATGAAATGTAAGCTGCGGCGAGTAGGATTCTGACTCCTACATCATGAATGAGGCTAGGTCAACCCTATGCTATAAGCACTTCCTGGCTCGTGATCCAGAAGATGGGCACCAGTCCATACACACGTAGAGGGGTAGGGTTAAGCGATCACTCAGAGTAGAAGTGTGCCCGTACAATAACTTTAGCTAAAAGTCGTAAACCCTGTGGACATCGTGACATGCATATTTTTCGTGAAATCGTGAAATATTGTTTAGTAGATTTTTGCTACGACGTGTCATGCATTGCAAAATATCATTTTCATTTAAATTGTTGCATTCATGAAATAATATGCCATGTCATCATATTTAAACTGCTAGTTGCATTCATCCTATAACTGCCATTACGTTTATGTTTCTTTGCACAAAAGTCTCCCTTTTTCCCTTTTAGAGATTTTTGCTGGCATGTGCCCTTTTCTCTTTGGGTGTCACATGTCAGGCTTTAAGTCTGAGGTAGTTGCTGAGGACTACCAGGATGCTGACGTCATGCTTGAGGCTTTTGCTGACGTCCAGTTCGAGGATATTGGAGACCCGACTTAGTCTCAGCTAGAGGCTTTCTTTAGTTGATGTTGTTTCTCCTAGTTGCTGCTGTAGGTTTTTCGGTGCATAGCACCTTTTCATGTTTTAGTTTCGGCCATGCTTGGGGCCTTCCATTTTCAGACTCTTGTACCTTTATTTTATGATTATATCTGTGGATGTTGGGATTAATGAAATGGATGTTTTGAATGTTGGTTATTTTATTGCTTGTGTTCATATTTATTATTGTTGTTGTTTCATTGCAATGCAAGAATCTGCGAATGGATGAACACACAGATGCTTATCAGACTGTAGCTTCACAGCTCCAGTCTGAGCAAACCTCTTCGCGTCTCGCCTTCCATACTTGGAAAGCGGGGCGTGACAGGTTTTTGTGGTGGCCCATGCAGGTTGTTGCACCTGCAAAATATCGAAACAACAACAATAATAAAACATCCATTGAAACATTCGAAACATTCGAGTCATAAAAATTTGAGTCTAATGTGAACGTTTTCCTTGTTCTAGATGGTAGAAAGACTTAGATAGACGTCTTAGTTTGATAGTCAGAGACCTCGAAGGCATATTTCCAGAAGATGTTTCAGGTTTAGGCTCCAGAAGAGATCGCAATCTTGATCCTCTAAGGACCCCTTTCCGTGAGATCTCTATTACAGTCTAGTTCATTAGAAAATCTTAGTGCTAAGTTTCTCCTGATCTTCAGTCGGCCGAATAATTAAAACCCCTGATTTCTATCACTTTCCTAATCATTACACTTTTGAGCTAATGACCATAGAATCTCATCACTAAGTTATTTCCCAGTCGTATTTACGTTTTGAATATTTGATTCACTTCCTCGTTTTCGATTCACGTGATTCCTTCATGTCGTTCATCATCAATCGTTGAATCTTCCCCATTACCATCCTGATCCTTCGAAAAGTATTTTCAATATTATTTTTAAATTCTACTCACTATGAGACTTAAGGGAGTAGAATATCCATGTTTGTTTTGTGCATATGTAGTTATCTATACGTGAAGAACTACGATTGTATTTGCTGGTATGAAACTATTTTTATGTAGGTATCTGTAACTTGGTTATGTGATAAGTGAGTGATAGTTATATAAGGAATGTACGTGACCATATGAATGATTGAAGTACGTGTATGAATTTGACTGTCTATGATAGGTATAAGTGTAGAATGTGCATATATATACATGTTTGTAGTATTAATGTTTGATTACCTAGTGCATATATAAGCACTTGTAATAACTATACATGGTTTGAATTATAGTGTGATATGATTGGGGTAGTTACTAGAATGACTAGATATATTTTTAGTTAGAAAGTCCGAGGACGGAATTTGCTCTATGGTGGGTAGGATGTAACGGTCGCTTTTCGATCGTGTGTTTTTCGTGCGCGTACTTTCTTTTTCGTACTCATATTTTTGTGACCTCTTCTTGCATCCTGAACATGCGAAGTTAAATATCTTTGTGACCCTCTGAGAGAGTACTTATTTGTGGAATTTTTTGTGAACGTCATTTCACGGCTCATTCTTCCACAAAACAGTTTTGTATGAAGGGGTGTCGTAACTTTAGACTTCGACGTTTGATCTTTTTATTTTTGGTATCGTTTTCCGTGAACCTAGCACGTGATCGATTATCGTAGTTTCGATCCTCTCGTCGACACGGTCGTTCCGATATTTTTCTTATATTTTTCGGACACCGTTAGACTGACCCTTCACCCTAATCATTTTTAATCAATAATTAGCCCTAGTTAATCCCCAATTCAAACCTTAATTAAATCTAATTAAATCCAATCAATTTTTATACTACGTATCACATGATTTCTTTCATAGTCTATTGACCACACTAATTCTACCCTCCTCCTCACACACACACTCTCTCCAATCACCCTTAAGTGCACTCTTTTTCAACCCTCTTTAGCAAAACCACTCTTTGTTTTCAAAACTTACGCAGCCTAGGGCTCTTTCTCATTTCACAGCAGCCATCCTCATTCCCCATATTGCCGGCCCTTCTAGCCACCCATGGCTCCTCCCCTACCCACAGGCCGAACACCCACTGCCCAAACCGCCGGCTACCCTTAGCCAAGATCTGGCCATCTCCACAAAGATCCGCGGCCACCTGCTCCTATCCCCTAACACACATCCGGCCATCAACTCCGGCCATCTCCCCTTATTTGCTCAGGCCGCACCTCCTTTGTATCCGTCAACCGCCCAGCAAAACACCACAGCCAACCCTACAGCTGCCGCACCCCCTCCATAGCAGGCCGAGCCCCTAAAACAGCCCATCTTCTCCCTTTAGATCCGGCCATCACCCCTCAAAACTGCCCATTGTCGCATCCCCTTGCCCAAAAAGCCATTGTCGAGACATCTTCCCCTCTCACAACATACCGGCCCCCTATCACCTTGCGGCCTACAGCAGGCCGAGCCCCCTAGGCCGACAGTCCGCTGTCGACGTTTGTGTTGATCGTTGTCGTGCCGTTGTTCGCTATCCCATGGCCATCTTCGCCTCTAGCCGTCACCGTACCTTACTCGCTACTGGAATCCAACCCCTGATGTCACTTCCCGACGTCAGTGGAGCTCTCGCGTCGTGTTGAGGTAACCCCCGATCCATAGGAACCCAAACACCTATGTTTAAAAAAGATAAAAATCATAATTTTATTGTTTTGGTTAAATCACTAATTGAAGTTAATAATACGGGACTGTAGGTTGGATTGGTTGAGCACGTAGGCAGATTCTGGACTGTTGATCTGAGAGTTGCAGCACGGTTGTTTCAGGCAAGTGAACCTTGCTCAGTTGATTGTTAGGCCATGTTTAGGCCATATTGTGAATTTATGCAAAAGAGACTAGGCGGTGAAATGATAGTCGCCTAGACACCATGCTTGATCTAGCTTGACAACGAAGCTTGATCCGACACCCATGCTTGATCTAGCTTGACAACGAAGCTAGATCTGACACCCTTGCCATGCTATAATTCATGCATATCACATGTCACGTTTACTTTGATATAACTGTACGCAATTCAATATCTGCTATTATACTATCATGTTGCATATTGCATACCATTTCATTCATTGAATGTTTTGTCGTGAATGTGTAGCACACGCTACTAATGAAATGTAAGCTGCGGCGAGTAGGATTCTGACTCCTACATCATGAATGAGGCTAGGTGCACTCCTATGCCAAATAAAGAATAATTCATGGCTCGTGTTCCAGAAGCATGAAATGTAAGCTGCGACGAGTAGGATTTTGACTCCTACAGCATGAATGAGACTAGGTCAACCCTATGCCATAAACACTTCCTGGCTCGTGATCCAGAAGATGGACACCAGTCCATACATATGTGGAGGGGTAGGGTTAAGCGATCACTCAGCGTAGAAGTGTGCCCGTACAGCAACTTCAGCTGAAAGGCGTAAATCTTGTGCACATCGTGACATGCATGTTTTTCGTGAAATCGTGAAATATTGTTTGGTAGCTTTTTGCTACGACGTGTCATGCATTGAAAAATGTCATGTTCATTTAAATTGTTGCATTCATGAAATAATATGCCATGTCATCATATTTAAACTGCTAGTTGCATTCATCCTATAACTGTCATTACTTTTATGTTTCCTTGCACAAAAGTCTCCTTTTTTCCCTTTTGGAGATTTTTGCTGACATGCGACCTTTTCTCTTTGGGTGTCACATGTCAAGCTTTGAGTCTGAGGTAGTTGCTGACGACTACCAGGATGCTGACGTCATGCTTGAGGCTTTTGCTGACGTCCAATTCGAGGCTATTGGAGACCAGACTTAGTCTCAGCTGGAGGCTTTCTCCTAGTTGCTGTTGTTTCTCCTAGTTGCTGCTGTAGGTTTTTCGGTGCGTAGCACCTTTTCATGTTTTAGTTTCGGCCATGCTTGGGGCCTTTCATTTTCAGACTCTTGTACCATTATTTGATTATATCTGTGGATGCTTGGATTAATGTAATGGATCTTTTGAATGTTGGTTATTTTATTGCCTGCGTTCATATTTATTATTATTGTTGTTTCATTGCAATGCAAGAATTTGCGAATGGATGAACACACAGACGCTTATCAGACTGTAGCTTCACAGCTCCAGTCTGAGCGGACCTCTTCGCATCTCGCCTTCCATACTTGGGAAGCAGGGCGTGACACTCTCGGTTTGTTAGAATGGTTTGCTTAATCCCAAGTTGTGGGATTCAAGGACATCGATTGTTGTTCGATTACACTTGTAGGGTTGCTACAGGTGGGTTTAAAGGAAACCTCAAGTTAGGGTTCTAACTTGAGTATCTGGAGGTATCTGGGTGGAAGGGACGTATGATTATCGAGAACAAGTCGGGTTTGACTTGGGTAATCCGAACCCTTGAAACATCTTATTGTTTGCTTTGATTCATTGTTGCTAATTCTTATTTCCGCATCTTTGTTGGATTAGGAATTAAATTGGGCGTAATTTCTTAGTTAAATTTTATAAACACTATTCAACCACTCCTTCTAGTGTTTTCCTCGTTGCCATAGTCCTTACACACGTGCCATGATCGAACAAGGCAGTTAGCCCACGATAAGACCGAAGAGATATGACCCATATAAAAGGACCAAACCACGAAATTATCAAAGGAGGTACTCTGATACCACTTTCCTTTTACTTTCGACTACATATTTCTTCCTCCCTAACTCGGTCGGTCAGCCTCACTGTCGATCTCCATAAGGTCAGACTCGCTGCCCCGAGTTAGTCTTAAATTCATTCGCTAACTTGGCATCGGAGGGGATTTGGGTCGGAACTCAAATCCGACCCCCACGTCTTCTTGTGTTACATGTAACTCGGTGGACGCACTTCCACCAATTCGGAGTTCCTCGAAGTCAGATCGGACGTCTTCACAGTAGCTCAGCCACCACTTCCTATACCCAAGCTACCCAACTGAGGAGCTTGATCACTCTCGCTGACGAAAGTCCGTGTTGACTCGCAGTGTCTAAGTCAGCCCACCTCATTGTTGACCGAAACCCTACTGTCAACAGTACAAGTTTGCAACACTGGTAGTGTTGGCATCTTTGTTGTTTACTTGCGGAAAGCAAGTGTTATTGTGGATTGAAAATCTCTACTGGGAAGAGGGGACTGGACGTAGGATCACAAGAATCTGAACCAGGATAAATCTCTGTGTTTGCGCTTGCTATTTTCTGGATTATGTTCATTTACTTCCTCACTCTTATTGCAATTTTTAGTTCCTTTTAATTTTGCAATTTCGTCGTGATATACACTATTCACCACCCTCTAGTATATTTGGTGTGCCAAGAGATCCAACATTTGATATCAAAGCATGGTTAAGATGGCCAACACTTATCCGACGAACAATCCAACTTCTTCTTCACAATTTCCAGAAGGGCAATCTACTACAAGGCCTCCACTATTCAACGGTTCAAACTACTCCTATTGGAAGAAGAGGATGACGAATTATCTTTAAAGCATTGACTACGAACTTTGGAACATGTTGGAAACTCTATAAGAGAATCCTACAACTTCTTATGCCCAATGGAATGCAATTGGAAAATCTGCTACATCCTACTTCCCAAAGGCGCTGAATGCACTATTTTACGCAATGGACAAGAATAAGTTCAATCATGTCTCCTAGGCCAACTCGGCATCTGATATCTGGCACACTTGAGGTAACACACAAAGGAACTAGTAAAGTTAAGAAAACTAAAATTTCTGTTCTTATTCACATGTTTGAGTTATTTAAGATGAAGGACAATGAGACAATTGGAGAGATGATTATTAGATTCACCAACATCAGCAACTCTCTAATTGATCTTGGTAAGACATATACTCAAACAGGACAAATCAGGAAGATTCTTCGTGCCTTGACACCAGAATGGGAGAAGATGACAACAGCCATAGAAAAGCTAATGACTTATGAACTCTCAACGTTGAAAGTCTCGATGGTAATCTAATGGCTTACGAAGTACAACTCCATGATCGCAAGGAACAATCAGACTCAAAGAAGAAAGTGCTTTCCTTCAACGCATCATCTGACACCGATGATTCAGACATGGATGATGACGATGTGGCATTAATTACTAGAAACTTCAAAAAGTTTCTAAGAAGAGGTAAGTAAAAATTTGAAGTCAAAAAATACAGATGCCTCTTTATGTTTTCAATGTAACAGGCTTGGGCATATGAAAAAGGATTGTCCACCCCTTAAACAAAAAGATAGAACATTTAACAACTTCAAAAGGGATAAGAAGTTCGAGGAGGAGAAGAAGGCACTAGCAGCCACTTGGGATTCTTCATCTTCTGAAGAAGAAGAAGATACTAATAAACACAATAATGAATAAAATGCTCACATGTGCTTTATGGCACAAAATGCTGATGAGGTAAGTAAATTAGATAATGAAGAATTATTGGATGCTTGTAATGAATTGTTCATTAGGTTTAAAAAGTTTAATGCACAACATAAGTCTCTAATGATTACTAAGCAAGAATTAATTTCTTCATCTTCATTATTAGATAGTCTTAAAATGAGAAGGAATCTTTATCTTCTCATAATGATAAATTGCTTCATGAAAATTAGATTCTCAAATATGAGAATAATAATATGATGTCACGTATTTCTATATTAGATAAGGATATTTTATCTTTAAAATTGAAATGTGATGATATGTCTTCTAATATTAATAAGTTTAATAAAGAAAAGATAATCTCGATGAATTACTTAAAGTACAACATCCTGCTAATCATAGACAAGGTTTGGGTTATAGACATATACTCAAATCAAATAGTTTTGGTAATGCTATTGTTTTGGAAAAGAAAATGCAAGTATTTATAAATTCTAAGAAAATGATGCTTCTAATATTTTGCATAAGAATGATATATATATTCCAAAGAAGAAAACTTTTATAACATCTTCTAGGTATTCCATTACTTATTCTATTTGGATTCCTAACGATTTATGTTTATACGACAAGGATTTATATGTTTCTAACTTTATGAAAAATGTCATGCATTCTTTAAACTATTTGAAGAAGACAAATTCTACTTGAGTTTCGCTTCCTAAAGACTAATCTCAAGGACCCATATAAAAGGGACCAATATTTATTGTTTTTCTTTTAGCTACCCATAAAAAGATGGATACTGGATAGTGGATGTTCCAAACACATGAATGGAAATATCAAACTTCTATCAACCGTTCAATTCAAAGATGGTGGCACAGTTACCTTTGAAGATAATAACAAATGTAAAGTTATTGGCATTGGAACAATTGATGATCCAGAAAAGCCAATTATCGAAAACGTACTCCTCGTTGACGGTTTGAAATATAATCTCTTATCTATCTTTCAATTATGTGATAAAGATTTTAAAATAGTTTTTGAAAAGAATGCATTCATTATATATGATTTTAATATGGATAATATATTATTTCATGGTAATCGTAAGAATAATATATATATATTATGCATGAAAATATCTTCACGTAATATTATTTATTAGCATCTATAGAAAACACACTTTTGTGGCACAAACGTTTTGGACACACTAACCCCAAACATTTGGCATGTATTTCTATATATAAGCTAGTTTCAGGAATGCCTAATATATCTTTTAGTCATACACAATTTTGTGATGCATGTCAACAAGGTAAGTTGCATAAATCTTCTTTTAAATACAAGATGCTATTTCTATAAATCGACCACTTGAACTTTTACATTTGGATTTGTTTGGTCCATCTAGAATAGCATCTTTAAATGGAAGTAGATATGCATTTGTAATTGTAGATGATTATTCAAGATATTCTTGGGTATTATTTTTAAAACATAAAAATGATGCATTTGAAGAATTTACAAAATTTTGTAAAAGAATTCAAAAGTTAAAATCTTCATCCATTATTGCTATTCGTAGTGATCATGGTGGAGAGTTTGAAAATGAATTATTTACAAAATTTTGTGATAAGCATGGCATAACACATGATTTTTCTTTTCCTAGAGTCGTACCACAAAATGGTGTAGTTGAAAGGAAAAATAGAACTTTATAAGAATGTGCTAAAACCATGTTATGTGGTACTACCTTACTAAAATATTTTTTGCACAGAAGCTGTTGCTACTGCATGCTATATTTTAAATAGAATTTTGGTAAGACCACAACTTAATAAAACTTGTTTTGAATTATTTTATGATAGAATACCTTGTGTATCATATTTTAAAGTTTTTGTTTGTAAATGTTTTATTCTTAATACTAAGGATGCATTAGATAAGTTTGATTCTAAATATGCTGACGGTATATTTGTATGTTATTCTACACGTAGTAAAGCCTATATGATTTATAATAAAAGAACCTTATGCATTGAAGAATCACTTCATGTTAGTTTTGATGAAAATTATTCTTCTAACATACCTATGGAAGATGATGATTCAATGTGTCTTATTAATTCACTAGAAAATATTAAGTTAGATGACAATGCTGATTCTACTAATTCCATCCCTGAAACAATTCCAGAGAATACAAGTCTTTCTAAAGTATTTGTTGAAGTTCCCAACCATCCACGTGATTTAGTTATTAGAGATATAACTGATGGTGTATGAACTAGATCACAAACAGAACAAATGACTCATTCTGCATTTGTCACGCCTCGCTCCCCAGTATAACCGAAAAGTACGAATCTGTCCCAAGCATTCCTGAAGAGGTGGAGGTGACGAAGAAAGAGAAGCAAAGAGAGATGAAGAAAACAGAGGGTACAATTCATCCACATTATTAATACAAGGTCAAATACAACATATAATACAAATGTACAACAATGGACTTTAAGTCGAAGCTGCACCTCCCAAGTACAATACCAACTCCATGACCCCAGAGTACAACTCAACCCTCTAAATTATCCCCATACCCCCAGCTCCAAGCTCACAAGTCTCCAAGAATCTCCAACTCTCTGCTGCCTGATGCCAACTTGATGGAAAGGGATGAGTGCACGTCAAAGCGTGTCCAGTAGAAAACCCAACTTGGAAAGAACGTTTCTTTTTATTTTTATAATATTGTTTTACAAATTATTAAAGTTCTAACAAAACTACTAAACAACAGTGCATCTGTAGTAAACTAAGAGAAATGAAACAAGACAACATTTTCATGGTTATTATTAAGTTGGAAACCTGAACACTACGTAGTGTATCAGGGACTGGACTTCACCTCAGGTGGGTGGCTCACCAACTACCTTGCCAGTGGTACACGAGCACTGATGAATTTTAACAGGACCTCTCGAACTCTCTCGTCACTCTAGTGGGAGTGAGATAAAATCAACACACATCATCACACGGTACATTGCCCTGTGGGCTACACATATCTTATCAAATCCTCACATGTCAGTCCTGATACATATGTACTATTTAGGTATCCCCCAACCATTTCTTGGGAAATCACATTCCTTAGAGAGGAATGAGACATCCCAAGAGATTATTTGTTCAACAATTATTGTTTATGTAACTTCACAAGTATGACATTAAGGTAAATGTGCATTAAGAGAAAGGGTGCATAAGTATGAACGTGTATAAAGAGCCGAGGCAATGGCATAAGAGAATCGAACATACACACATGCATGTATTAGCATGGAGGCATATTTGGCACGTTCACTCATTGCAATATTCTTTTCCTTTCTCCATTTCTCTCATTAACAACCAAAGGGTCATGCACTTAAGTGCCATGCCCATTAGTAATTCCATCACAACGTCACCACTTCATGCCATGCAAAATATGTACCCTCCTTCAATACAAATTAACAACACACATAGTTTAGAACACCACTTTGACATTCTAGCTTGCAGGAAAAATGTAAACATTCATGAACAATAGCAGATATCATACAATTTCTTTGTGAATTTGTTGAAACTCTTTAAATAACAGTTGTAGATATTGAAGTCCTCTACTCTGAGACTAAATTTCATAAATTTAGGGTTAGTAAGCTAATTAATATGGGCTAAACCCCACAATATGCAGAATCTGTTTTGAAACAGAATTGTTGAGCTCTAAATATCGGTAGTATTCATCAACTTACAATCAGAATCTAAGTGAAGTCAAAACATGAAAGTTGTAGCCATTGATGTTATCTTCCAAAATTGACTAAAATAATAGCTATTGGATCACTACAGTGAGAGATGTCCCATTTTTGGTAACAGTGTGCATATTCTGGCAGAATCAGATACCATAGTGTATTTTAGTGTTGCAGTCAAGATATATACTGAATTTGGCCAAGATTAATAAATGAAAATTGTGAAGAACTTCATAATATTTACATATTATATTTTTTTCACTATTTTTAGCATTCTATAATAAGATATATGCATGAGTAAAGTTGCAGCAGAAATCTGATTTTAAAAACATCTTTATCTTAGTAAGAAACTAATTAAATTAACATATGGAGGGATGCATATAAGTTAATTACCGGGGCTAATAGTGAAAAATAATCCTAAAGGAATTCAATTCAAGTTGGTTTCCTACCTTGAGGTGATGAGAGGAAGAGGGTAGCTCTCCCCCTTCCCTTTTTCTTCTCTCCTTCCTTTTCTACCTCTTCTTGCTCTTATTCTTCTTCTTTCTTCTCTTCGTCTTCTCTTATTTTTTCTTTCTTTTTTTTGCATGAAGAAATTCGACCAGCTAAGGGAAGGTAGAGAGGAGTGGAAGGAAGATATGAAAAAAAAGGAAGAGGATAAAATTGTAAGAAGGGGTTTCTAGAAATCTCCCCTCTTTTTTCTTCTTCATATTCTCTTCTATTCCTTTTCTATTCTATTAAGAATTCAATTAAACATTGCTTAAAAATAAAATTTACCAAAGCCACATCTAACCCTATCACTTTATTTATAACCCATTGTGTAAATTATACAAAACCCCTCATTTTGCTAAACATTTTCTAATAAACCCCTCCTCCATGCATACACACAATACACATAGACACTCGCACTCATGAATATAATCATACACTTATGCATCCAAATACCATGCACACGTAGTCATCTAAGCAAGCTACATAAGTACAATCATATTATACACGTGACATCGTAGTTCATACATATGAGCATTACATCCTACCCACCTTAACATAAAGTCCGTCCTCGAACTTTCTAGGCTAAGGGTCAACCTAGGGATGGACATGTCTAGACACCAAAGGTCACCCATGTATACATATATAAGGTATTCAGACACGCAAATATTTCTACATACACATATATACTACACCATCCATACATACCATTATTATACCACCACACATTACATTATATCGATAAACACGTAATATGAACAAGACGAATCATACACTAATATCTCAGGTCCACTAGCACACATACACACTAGGGCATTCACCAATAACATATGTTGTTTATCCAAAGCTCACATATAAATGAAGACACCACAAATATAACCACAGCTATACAAACTATATATACATATACAACGACGCCAATGTATACAATATCCATACAACGATAGAAACTGACTTATACACAAATAAGTATACATACGATCACATACACCTGTATACACATTCACATCTCCACGTAAATATGTACGCACCTATCGAAGAAGGTCTCGTATAGACATCTACACGTAGAGTATGTCTCTACATAACATCTCTAGGCAGACATTTTATATCCATACACATGATCATATACACACATACCTACATAATACCTGTATACAGAGATATATCATTCATATCCTACACGCGAACATATATCCATACAATAGATCATATTAACTCAATACATAGCTTATATCATTATATAGATACATATATCACATTTAATGTTAACGAACCAACGTATCGTGACCCAAAACCATGCAATACATGTAATAGATATACACGCTAGTACACCTAAGAATGGTACAAAGGAGGCACACAAAGTTGTGGCCTTGCCTCCATACATAAGAGGCACACAATCATGCAACATACAATTTACACTACAACTCCAAATATATATACCAACATACAATACATATATGTCCCTGCATACACTGCTACATAACATCAATAGACTTAATACAATTAATGAATACGCCTATTTGTGTATATATGTATGTATATACACTAGACATTTGTACACTTACATACATCTATATTAAAGCCATATACAACGAACATTAGAGCCAAATTTATAAACGTAAAAATATATAGGACATAGTTACATTCGTTCAATGTACAAAGCAACATTCCATTCAATGGATAGGTATATAATTCAACAACTTATCCATATAAGAGTAGGCACAAATTTACAACTATCCATACTACTAGACTTACAAATGTACATACAGTATACATCCAATTATGCATACAAGCACAAATTCATATACAACTGGTCGTAGGTAAGCACATACTTACATGAACACATTACCCATTCAAAAATGGATACACACTAACATAGTCGACATCGATATCTGTTGGGTTTTCTGGGCCGCTAGGGCTATAAAATTGATGCCCGATCTAAGTCGAACGGACGACAAAAGCATAAAATGCAGCAGAAAAGACGACTTAAAACTATTTTAAGTCTAGCCCTAAATAGAACAAACCCTAGCTAGAATCTCTACTATTGTGGAGTTGGGTCCGACCTACCCCTAAAGATAGATCTATCAACCTATTTGTAATTAGAAGCACATGTTAATAAACTACATACCTATCACTTCGTTTTCGCAGAATACGAAGCATCGTTTTCAGTAATGTTTCTTTATCTATGAAGAGATGCCCCGAGCTGCTTCTCCGAGCCAAACCGCGTCATGAACTGAACCACGTCCCGAGGCGAGCCAACACCCTTGTCGCCGAGTGCCTCGTCTCAAAATGTGTGAGCGCTACTCCCAAGTGTAGGAGATCGAACAAGTAATAATCCCGGTGAGTCCATGTATCTTATCCATGGAACAACTGACCTGCAAAACCACGAACTTCAGTTTATAAAGAGTATTAAAATGAAAATAACCAACCACCTATCAGGTATAAAGATATGGTATCAAGAGTTTAAAATAATAAAAGGAAATCCTACGATAGTTACGGTGAATTCGATATTGGGGTACTAATATGGAGAGTATGTGTTGGTTGTGATTGCGTTAGGGTATATGCAATCGATGATTATTAATATCTTTTCTATAACTCAACGTTTCATCCAGCTAGGGCATGAGAACGACAGAAAGTGTGGTGATAAAGAGCATAAAAATGTGCAAAAGAGTAATCACGTATAACGTCGATTTCATAAGGAAAATACGCACAAGTGCCCTCTCGGGTCATGATACGTCCTCTCGGATCGTATCACAAATAAGTCTTACTCAGATCATATTCAATTCAAGCATGCCCACGTCTCCGTATAACATACCCAAACAAGATGTATGTAGAAATCGACAAAATACGTGATTATAACATGCAAATAAGGCGAAAAGATATTGAAATCAATGATTACGACACCCTAACTACATCACAACCAACACATATGAAGATTAACCACATATAAAGAGAAAAGATTCAGTATTCATAGACACATACCTCACCAAAAGCTCAAAATACGTAAATAATACTTCAAATACAAGCCAAATACGTGAAATACAGGGCTAAAGATAGGAAAAATATCGCCAATTCTCTCCAATTAGCCCCAAATCTCCTTTAGATGATAGCTTTGGCCTCTGTCTCCAGGGCCTCCAAATTTCATGCCAAAATACGGCTCCTAGAGCTCCAAATACGCAAGAATACACAACAAACCCCTAAAATACACTTATATAGGTGCATTGCAGGTTTTAGTTGTTAATGGGTTCAAAACCCGCTACAATAGAGTTTAAAACCCAAACCCACAAGCCACAACAAACGACAGCCGCACGATCTGGGCGGGATGAAGCGTGGGCTCGCCACGTGTCCTCGCAGATTGTGAGTTTCGCCCGATTCGCTCGTGAGTCCGAGATCTCTTCGGAATCAGTTTGACCGTTGGATCACCATCCAATGGTGATGATCACGCCATGTCGCCCGCTCTGCATCGCTTCGGGGTACTGTTGGATTCGGGGGCGACGGCTCAGATTGAGCCACGTCACCCCCGCTTTAGTTTCGAGTGGGAACGATGGTGGCCGCTGGATCGTGATCGTGCGATCATCGTGATGCCGCGTCGCCCACTGCTCTGGGTCGTCAGATCGTGGGCGAAAAGCTGTAGATGGTCGCCACGTGGCATAGAGGAGGCGGGACCGTACACTCAGCGTATTTGCGACCGTATTTCCTCTGTATTTCTTCATTTTATTGGTATTCTGCATTCAAAAATTCATAGTAATTAGCACAGAACTCAGAAAAATACAAATAAATAGTTGTTGGAATAGTGAGATTGAGATCTTCAAATGAAAAATACTAAAAGTACAGAAATACTCAGTATATTGCTGTTTTGTGTATAAAATAGAAGTTTGCTCTAATAAATAAGGGTATACAAAATTCGATCGTATTAGAGACCAAATACGCAGCATATACACACACAATGGTGCTAGATAAGGGGTTAATTATGCACTATTCACCCCGAATCACCGAGCCAACCACGTGCTCCAGAAAGTTTCACCTTGAGTGGATCCTTCGTCAAGATTTCGGATCCGATCCGAACTCATTCGCAGCTTTGCTAGAGCACGACCAGGAGTGATGAAGAATTTGAGAGAAGAGTGAATATTTAATTTAAGCTTAGATCCGAGCTTGCTCACGTTTAATGGAGCTACTCAGCTCTGGAGCTTGGTGAGAGTTTCAAGGAGGGGAGTTGGTCCCTATTTATATTGGCGGCTGACCCCTCTCCTTCTCATCATATCCGATGTGGGACTAAAGGTTTTGGAGGAAAAAATTAATTAAAGTTTGCCTTTCACAAAGGCCAATCTTTAGCGAATTTTTCCTCCCTCACCGTTGAGCTTCGCAAGTGATACAACTTATCGAGTCGAAGAGCACTGAATGATGAGCGTAAAAAAACAAACAGTGCATTATTCCGAGTTCGTTTGACACCTCAAACGAGACTCTAAAGTTGCCAAAAACCACAAACTGCTCTGAAATTCGCAGCCGCCAGAAATTGAGCCAAAATTCTGCCTAGTGGGGCCCATAAATGGGTCCCACAGGCCATGCGCATGCGGGCTGGGTGCCCGCCTACATTACGGGCCTAGGCGCCCGCCTGCTGGGCGAGTCAGGTGCCCGCCCATTCTGGTGGGCCCGACCAGCCCAGCTTGGGTGGGTGGGCCCAGCCCTTTGGGCTCCTTTTGGCTGGGTTTCAGCCCAACAAGTTGGACTGACTTCCTAATTAATGGTCGTTAGGCTATTTTGGCTCTAATTTGCTTGTTTGGAGTCTGTTTTGGACGCCATTCGAACCTGGGTTTAGACTGAGACGTTCCTGTCATTCAGGTAACCTTTTCCTCGTATTTATTGTATTAAATATGCTTGTAAACATTTTACGACATATTTAATTCTCTTTTGCATCATTTGCAAAATTTCCACATTTAGTATATTCTAAAGCTTTTGTCATAAACATTTTGTGACGTATTAATTCCCTTGCATCCAATGCATTCTTTCCCTTAATTCTACTATTACTTGACGAAGGTCACACTCTGTGTGAGACCCTACAGCCTGACTCTACTACAGGTTGGGCTCGAAACCCCAGACGGTATTGACCACGAGCAGCATGTGCCGTCCCTGTTTCGGTATCATACGTCTGTGGTTAACTCATTCACATGAGTATTATCGGGACCACCCTGTCTGTGATGAATACCGCAGTTATAGTCCCTTCGTCAAAACTATCTCGCCTAATCAAGCCTAGGGTACTATCAAACTGTCAACCACAATAACTCGAAGCCAGTTAGTCTACATCGGTCTTTAGTCAAATAATATTGGACTTCTTCTAACATACTTTGGCCAAAAAATTTCACTAATGACCGAACCAACACATGCGACACTAACTCCCCATAACGGGAGAGACAAATTCTTTCTTGGTCATTACTCTCCTCGCACGCTTTCACCCAACCAAAGACCTTTCGACAGGCCTTGCCTCGAAGCTAGGTCAGAAATCTAAGTGACACCGTTCACGTATATGTTCATACAATGACATCAAGTCTAAGGACCAACTTGCCTATTATCATAGAGAGTTATCACTGACAGATTAGTTATGTTAACCATGTGATAACTCTCGTTGGGTTGTTCAGTGAACTCATTCTCCAATGAGCACCTGTGTATCGTCTTCGACTTCGCCAAGTCGAACGACCATAAGATCATCGTCACCACTCCATGGTGAAGACAAAGACACAATGGTCTATCTGATATTTTGATATCCTTTTATCGAAGCATCTATGACTACGAACGATTTTAGACTTATGCTACCAACGGTCAAACAATTCTCCATGACCGAGATTTCCATTTCGATACTTGTTTAACCTCGCATTAAGTCTTAGAACTTTGCCTAAGTTCTAATGTTGACTACATTATTATTAACTTAGGTAAATTCTTACCAAACAGCTTACTATTATTTTGAACAAGACATTTGTACACGTACACAGAGATAAAAATGTGTGCCAGCTAAGGGACGGGAGAGAGGAGTGGAAGGAAGATACGGAAAACGGAAAGAAGATGATAAAAATGTAAGAATGGGTTTCAAGAAATCTCCCATATTTCTTCTCATTTCTATTCTATTCTATTCTATTTCTGTTCTGTTAAGAATTCAATTAAACATTGCTTAAAACTAAAATTTACCAAAGCCCCCTCTAACCATATCACTTTATTTATAAGCCATTGTGTAAATTATACAAAACCCCTCATTCTGCTAAACTTTTTCTAATAAACCCCTCATACATGCATACATACATACAATACACATATACACTCTCACACTCATGTATACAATCATACACTTATGCATCCAAATACCATGCACACGTAATCCAAGCAAGCTACATACGAACATTCATATTATACACATAATATCATAGTTCACACATAGCATTAATTATATCATCCATTGAACCAAAGAATGTTAATGAAGCATGCAAAGATAGTCATTGGATTATAGCAATGCATGAAGAACTTAATCAATTCAAAAGGAATGATGTATGTGAATTAGTACCAAGACCTTCCGATCATCATGTTATAGGAACAAAATAGGTTTTTAAGAATAAGTTAGATGAATCTGGTCAAGTAGTTAGGAATAAGGCTAGATTAGTTGCACAAGGATATAATCAAGAAGAAGGTATAGATTATGACGAAACACATGCATCAGTTGCACGATTAGAATCGATAAGAATGTTATTAGCATACGCTTGCTATATTTATTTTAAGTTATATCAATAGATGTTAAAAGCGCATTTTAAATGGAATTATAAATAAAGAAGTTTATGTAGAACAACCACCAGGATTTCAACATGAAACTTCGGGAAATCATGTTTTCAAATTGAAGAAAGCATTTTATGGTTTAAAACTTGGTATGAAAGATTAAAGAATTCTCTATTGAAATCTGGTTATTGTATCGAAACGATAGATTCTACCTTATTTACCAAACATATAGATTCTGATGTTACAATTATTCAGATATATATTGATGATATAATATTTGGATCTACTAATGATTTGTTATGTCAAGAACTAAGGAAATGCTGAATGAATTCGAGATGAGTCACATGAGTGAACTAACCTACTTTCTTGGACTCTAAATCAAACAAATGAAGGAGTGTATATTTATTCACCAAAGTAAATATATAAAGGAACTCATCAAACGATTTGGACTTGAGAATTCTGCAGCAAAACATACTCCGATAGGTACATCATCAACTCTTGACAAATATATAAATGGTAAAAGTGTCGATCAACGACTATATCAAGGTATGATCGGATCATTACTTTACCTTACTGCTAGTAGACCAGATATTATGTTTTCTGTGTGTTTATGCGCTAGATATCAATCTGACCCTATGGTATCACATTTGACTGCTATTAAAAGGATAATTAGGTATATGAAACATAAATCTGATTTTGGTTTATTCTATCCAAAATCAAATTCATTTGATTTAATATCATATAGTGATACAAATTTTTCTGGATGCAAATCTGATCGCAAAAGTACAAGTGGAACTTGTCACTTTTTAGGTCAACCATTAGTATCTTGGTTTAGTAAGAAACAAAATTCTGTTTGTTTATTAACCACAGAAGCAGAGTATATTTCTGCAGGTTTAGCATATGCACAGATTTTACGGATGAAACAAACCATTTTGGATTATGGCATTAAATGTGCAACATGTCCAATCATGTGTTATAACACTAGTGCTATTAATTTTTTCCAAAAATCCAGTACATCATGCTCGTACTAAGCATATAGTTATCTGTCATCATTTCTTGGATGATCATATCCAACAGGGTGATATTATTTTGAAATAAATTGATATTAAAAGTCAAATTGCCGATATCCTTACCAAATCTCTTAAGGAAGAGACTTTTCTAAAACTTAGATAAGAATTAGGTATAGTAAGTGAATCACAGTCTTAACACTATATTATTACTTAATATTATATTATTTTCAATATATAATTTTTCTGAATGTTTCTGAATAATTTCGTAATAATTTTAGCGGGCCAGTTAAAGGTTCTGGTCGACTAATACCTTATATCCAGATTATCCAAGTATAGATATATAAATATTAATATTGTAATTAGTAATATTTATAATTTTTGTCTTCAATAGATTTTAAAACACTAGAAGACAACCTGCATTTGGAATTTCCCACTAAAATGGGACCAAGTACATATGCATTGTCAACATCTTACACTCTTACACACTCTTACACACTTTACAGCATTCTTACAAAAGGACTAAGTAATATGTCCTTAAAGTAAAGTGTAATCACTTTTCTCTTACACCCTAGCACAAAGAGTACTGACCGGTCAAAACCTTTTGACCAATAATTAATTTAAAAATAATTAACTATTTACGTGTCTTCCCCAAACAATTCAGCACAGACCCCAACTAGTCGACTAGTCAAGATGCCTAGTCGACCAATCGCTGCATTTTTCCTGAAGAACAACCGATTTTGGCTGTTCTTTTGCGCGATTTTAGATTAGTTTTCTTTCCCATCGGGAAAGAGAAGTTACTAGGAGTTATTGTATAGTTTTAATTGGGTTTTGAGTGTTCAAAATTCGAATTTCCCATTTAAAATCTCTATTTAAACTTCATGGATTTCCTTCTTTTCACCATGAGATGACCAAAGAGCCAATATTCTGAAAAATCATCCATCTTTAGAGAGAGATCCCGCAAAAATCCATCACACATGGCTTCATCTTCCAACCCTCGCCATCAATGCATCCAACTCCGATCGCGGATGCTCGTGCGAAGTATGCCGCTTTGGAGTATATCCCTTTCTACCCGGAATGATCCATCGACTTCGGTGATCGTACCATCCAAAACTTCAATCTTCATCTTCTTCTTCACACCGTTTCTCTTTTTCATCTATGGTGTGAGGACACTCTTTACTATCCAATGTTGGTTAAACAATTCTATGCCAACATGGTTGTCTTTGAGGATGGTGGGCTTATCTATTTGGATACCAAAGTAAAAGGTATAGATATACACCTTTGTTTTGAAACCCTTGCCCAAAGCTTAAATTTACCAAGCTCCAATCATTAACTTCTTGGGTTTCCCATGGATGATCCACGTATCATTGATCGTTTATCTCCAAACTTTCGTATAGGAATGACCGCGGTTGCTTTACACCCAATCACATGTCTCCTTCTTAAGATCATTACCTACAATCTCATTCCCAAGGTTGGCTCTTTAAACTACGTTATTGAAACTCATAGCAGTGTTCTCTATGCCATCTTGGGTGGGATCAAGGTAGATTGGGCTTGTTCTCGAATGTTGGTTCTAATCAAACCAATTACAAATCACATTTTCCTCCCTTGCACCATCACCCGAATCCTCCGTCATTTTGATGTTCTTCTTGATCGTGAAATTTCACTTTATAATCCTTAACGTTTCGATCATTCCGTTCTCACCTGAATGGAACTTCCACTCATCCACAAAATGAAGAACAAGACCAACCTCTAGAACCACCACCTCGTCGCCGTAAGACCACGGTTAATGTCACGGTCTATTTTTGATCGTACGCTTTACGTGCACGTTGTCTTGTTCGTGCACATATTTATTTTAGACTTTGTTTGTATCCGAACCCTATAGTGTGATATACCTTTGTGACCCTCTCGAAGAATATTAAATTGTGGAATTATTTTGAAACGCATTTCACGGGACATTCTCCCACGATTTGACTTTGTTTGATGAGACGTCGCGATTTTCACTTTTGTTGTGAGATGTTTTTATTTTTAATTTCATCCCTCGTCATCAGAATTGTGATCCATCTTCTTAGTTTCGTTTCTCTCATCCGTGCGGTCACCCAGTATTTATTTCATGATTTTTGGGCTCCGTTTGACCTACTTTCACTTTTTGCCCAACCTAATATCGGTTTAACCCTAAGCGTATCTTGACTCATACCCCCTAATAATTTTTATAATAATCATCCAATATTACTATTGACCCAGCCCCATATTTCCCCTTGGCTGCACCCATACCCAGGGAGAGAGAGGGTGAGAACTTGTGTTTAATCTTATTATAACAATTCTTTTATCCTTAACAAACTACCCACTAGCCTAGACCCCACGTTCGGCCCCTCTCACGTGAGCTACCCTATTAATAACCCCTAGGTTAGTTTTTTTTCACAGCATCGAACGCAAGTCACCGCCGCCCTCTAAAATTCCTGCACGCAACACAAACCCCGGCCTTCTTGCGCTCTTCGACCCCTAACCCGCCGCCGACCGGCCCTCTCCCCTCCGCCGTGATCCCCAGTCACCGCCTGACCCCTCGTCGGCGGTCCTCAAGGCCGCAGCCACCATCATCCAGCCGCAACATCACAGCAGCCGCAACAGCGACCGCTGATCACCGTTGCACCGCTGCTGCGTCGCCGCCCGCGCCCCCTCCGGTGTGTCTCCACCTCCCCGCGACCTCTGCACCACCGTGGCCGCCCCCTCAGGCCGCCATTGCTCTGAAACAGCGAGCCCTCTCGCTGTTTCGCGTTTCTCTCGACGTCTCGACGCGTCGTTTCGCCTCCTTGTCGTTCTCTCTCGCTGTTGGGTTCTTTCGGCAGCCCCCTACCTCTCCTAGAGGTGTTCCTCAACGTCACGATCAGCCCCTACGATGCTCAACATCGTAGTCGTCATGTGCGTCGACCCGTTCGTCTCCGTTTATTGTTATGGCTTCTCGTGAGCCGTAGAACGTCAACCGTTCACTTTGCTCGCTGTTTTGGACGCTATCCGCTGATCTCGTCGCTGTCCTAGGATTGGAAAGCTTGGAATCTATTTTGGAATCTGGAATTAGGAGCGTTTTCTTTATTCCAACCCCTGGCGTCGCTACCCGATGCCAGTGTAACTCTCGCGGCGTGTAAGGGTAATTTTCTGATCACTTAGGACCCCCAACCAATGCATGCTAATCAAGATTAAAAATCAGTGTTTTAATTGCTTGGTAAATCACTAATGAAGATAATCTAAACTGGAACTGTAGGTTGGTGAATCCGAGCACATAGGTAGATTGGACTGGTTGGACGATGTTTGCAGAACGACTGATTGCAGGCAAGTGAAACTTGCCAACTTGTGTTTAGGCCATGTTTTTAGGCTATCTCCTTGTTTTTAGCGTAAAAGAGACTAGGCGATGAAATTATAGTCGCCTAGACGCAACTTTAAGATCTAGCTTGATAACGAAGCTAGATCTGACACCCAGCCATGTCATACAAACATTCTACATGTCACGTTTAATTTACATATCTGTATGCATTTTATTTGTAATCTGTGATGCCTGTCACGTTTAAATTCCATATCTGTACGCACTTTAATTGTACCCTTGCCATGCCATGCATCAATACATGTCATTCCATGCTTGAATGTTGCATTTGTAGCACACGCTACTATACTTCCTTATTGAGGCTAGGCACCTGCGTTGCATGCACAACCCTATGCCAAATACACTTCCTGGCTCGTGAACCAGCAGCGGGCCACATGTGTTGGTCAAAAGCCAATGACCGATTACACGTGGAGGGGTAGGGTTAAGCGATCACTTGAGCTTAGGAGTTGGCCCGTACAGCCGCTCCAGCTAAAAGGCGTAAACCTTGTGCACGACGCGCTTACTTGTCTTTTAAATTCCATATGAATGTTTAGTAGCTTTGCTACCCTTGCCATGTCATACTTGTTGCACTTTATTACTTGTTGCATTCATATCTTAAACTACCATGTCATCGCATACTTTTAGAACTGCTAGGTTGTTTCCTTTCTTTTAGTTTCCTTGCACAAGTCTCTTGTAGACTTGCTTACATACGCCCTCGTCTCTCTTGGGTGTCGCATGTTAGTTGCTGAGCCAGAGTCTGTTGTTGAGGCCGAGGAGTTTGTTGACATTGAGCCTGGGTCCACTGTTGACGTGGAGTACGAGGACACCGGCGACCAGTCGTAGAGACTTCTTTTGGTGTTACTTTCTGCTTAATTCTTGTTAGGTTGTTGGTGCATATCGCCCTTTCTTTCTGTACGTTTGTTTATTTCTGTTGGCCATGCTTGGGCCTTTTAGACTCTTTTTAGCCTGGTGGCTTTTCTGTGATGTTGGACTTTATTTGTGGACATTCTGAGATTTGGATTTTAATCTCTCTTTCGTTATTATTATTTTTGTTCTGTTTCGTAATTGCAAGGACATATAATTGGTTATTCCAGACGCTTTACAGACTGTAGCCTCACAGCTTCAAGTCTGAGCGGACTTTTCACACCTCGCCTTCCGTTTATAGGAAGCGGGTCGTGACAGGTTTTATTGGTGGTCCATGGAGGTCTCATCTTGCAGCTGCGAATTATCGGAACAACGATAATAATTATAGAATGTCCATTAAATAAATTAAAACATCAAAGTCATAAGCTTTGAGTCTAATTTAATTCGTTTCTATGTCACTGGATGGCTGGATGACGACAGACCCGAGCTGGTGGTGGGCCCGACCGTGATACGGTGCCGGATAGAGAGCCCACCAATGCTAAAGTCATGAGGATGATGCATCAGATGATGCAGGTGCAGCAGGGCATGCTCCAGAATGCCCCTCACTTCGAGCCGGGAGCGAAGCAGTTTCGGGAGCTGGGCCCGATTATTTTGATGGATCAGAAGAACCGTTGGCTGCAGAGGAGTGGATCCGGAACACGAAGGACAATCTGAGGATGTCGAAGAACAACCCGGCTGGATGGGTTGATTTGGTGAAGAAGCAGCTCAAGGATAATGCCCGCAGCTGGTGGGATGCAGAGGAGGAGCTGTTGGTGAAACCTATTCCTAGGGATACTTTCAAGGCTAGGTTCGATGAGGAGTATTTCCCGAAGGCTGCCAGGAGACAGATGATGCAGCGATTCATTGATCTGAAGCAGGGAAATATATCGGTGGACCAGTATCATCAGGAGTTCACCAAGCTGAGTCGATTTGTGCCAAATATGGTGCAGGATGACGAGGAGAGAGCTCAGAGGTTTCTGCAGGGTCTTTCCTTATACCTATAGAGCCTGATGTCTTCGTCAGATTTGGAGTCTTATCAGAAGTTGCTGGTAGCTACTAGGAGGCAGGAGCTGATTGCGAGCCAGAAGAGAGGACAGACTTCTGGAGCTGGGAAGAGGGCTAAGGAGCATGTTAGAGCAGTGGTTAGGCCTGGGTTCAAGCATAACCAGTCGGTGCAGTTCAAGAGGCCAGGTGGGCCTACTCTGAAGACTTGCCATTTCTGTGGCAAGACTGGGCATGTCAAGGATCAGTGCAGGAAGATGCTGGACAATGCTTGGTTTGTGGTGATCCTGCTCATGTCATGAAGGAATACCCAAAGTCCAGGCAGCCTTGGAAAGGACCAGTTGTAGCTCAGCCATTGCAGCAGAGAGTACCTGTACCTGCTGGACGTGGAGCAGCTCTTGTTCTGCGGAAGCAGGCGTTTCAGCAAGCTTTTTAGCTGAGGAGGCAGGCTTTCCTAATGACTGCAGTTGAGGCTGAGGCTGAGGATGAGGTTATTGCAGGTAACCCTTAGTCTAGTTTGTTTTCATTTCCTTAGTTGATCTTGTTTGTTAGAATATGTTTGTTTGCTAGTATATATTTTGTTTGCTAGAATAGGTCTTAATTGTTAGATTGTTTGTTAAGTGTGATTTTGGTTTGCACTTTCCCTGCACGAGTCCTCTTTGACTCTGGTGCATCGATGTGCATTATATCCCGGAGCTTCGTGGACAAGCATTCCTTGTCGACTTTCCCTCTTCCCAAGAGTTGGGATATCGTTATAGGGAATGGCGTGGTCTCGGTGCATCGTGGTTGCAAGTCTTGTCCTTTGGTGGTCTGTGGACATGAGCTTTACGCTGACTTTATTGTCCACGACATCATCAACTATGATGCCATCCTTGGGATGGACTGGCTTGGGAGTTTCTATGCCACGATTGATTGCCGGTGAAAGAAGGTGGTGTTCGAGATTCCAGGTCATCCGATGTTTGAGTTCAGCCGAGGCAGCAGTTTGCTTGGTCCAGTCAGGTTTCGGGCCAAGCCGGTGGAGATTGTTGCCATACAGATGAGCAGAGTAGACCAGCTGTGGTGCGAGAATTCGACGACGTCTTCCCCGAGGAGATATCTAGACTGCCACCCGATCGAGCACTTGAGTTTTCGATCGATCTTATTCTGGGAGCGCAGCCCATATCGAAAGCACCGTATCGTATGGCTCCAGCAGAGTTGGAGGAGTTGCGTAGACAGCTGGATGAGCTTTTGCAGAAGGGTTACATCAATCCTAGTATGTCTCCGTGGGAAGCACCGGTGTTGCTGGTGAAGAAGAAGGATGGTTTGCGTCGTATGTGCGTGGACTACAAGGAGCTGAATGTCGTCACCATCAAGAATTGATATCCATTGCCTCGTATAGATGACATCTTTGATCAGCTTGGAGGATGGAGGGTGTTCTCTAAGTTGGACCTGAGGAGTGGCTATCACCAGCTGAAGGTGAGGAAGGAAGATATCCAGAAGACAGCGTTCAGGACAAAGTATGGTCACTACGAGTTCGTGGTTATGCCTTTTGGTGTAACCAATGCGCCCGCAGTTTTTATGAACCTGATGAATCTGATCTTCTACGACTTTCTAGATAAGTTTGTCGTTATCTTTATTGACGACATCTTGATCTATTCAAAGTCGAAGGAAGAGCATGCATCGCACTTGAGGACAGTATTGGAAATTTTAAGGAAGCATCATTTGTATGCTAAGTATTCCAAGTGCGAGTTCTGGCTTGATAGGGTTGCTTTTCTTGGGCATGTGGTGTCAGGATATGGAATATCGGTGGAACCTGAGAAGATTAAGGTTATCAGAGAGTGGCTGGTTTCGCAATCAGCGTCTGAGATCTGGAGTTTCCTTGGGCTTGCAGGTTATTATCGGCGTTTCATTAAGGACTTTTCTCGGATTGCTGAGCCGATGACTCGATTGCCGAGGAAGGATGTGCCGTTTATCTGGTCCGATGATTATGAGGAGGCCTTTTCTACTCTGAAGGCAAGGTTGACATCAGCGCCTGTTCTTGCTGTGCCCGATCGGAGTGGATGATTTGAGATCTTTTGCGATGCTTCTGGCAAAGGTCTCGATTGTGTTTTTCACCAGCATGGGCACGTGGTTGTGTATGCTTCTCGTCAGCTTAAGGCTCGTGAGAAGAATTACCCGACACACGATTTGGAATTGGCTGCAGTCGTATTTGCGCTCAAGATTTGGAGGCACTTCTTGCTGAGTGAGAAGGTGAAGATCTTCACCGACCACAAAAGCTTAAAGTATATCTTCACGCAGAAGGAGCTCAACATGCGACAGCGTCGATGGTTGGAGCTCATGGCAGATTATGAGATCGACTTGTAGTATCACCCTGGTAAGGTGAATGTGGTTTCGGATGCGAGCAGACTTCCAGCGGTAATGATGTTGACTTCGCAGTGGAGGTTGCAGCAGGAATTTTGCGAGTCTGGCATTGAGATCGTACTTCCTGGAGAGGCTTCGTCGTTGATGTGTATGCAGATACAGTCGACGATCGTGGTAGGATCAAGGCAGGTCAGGCTGGAGATTTGAAGCTGAGGAAGATCCGTGAGGAGGTAGAAGCTGGTCTGCGGACTGACTTTTGGATTCATGAGGATGGCTCGCTGAGGTATGGAGCCAGAGTTTGTGTGCCAGCTGGAGATATCAGAGAGGAGTTTCTTGTTGAGGCACATAGCTCGCCGTATTCTGTGCATCCTGGAGGTACCAAGATGTACAAAGATCTTCGTCTGAACTATTGGTGGCATGGTATGAAGAGGAGTGTGGCTCAGAGCATAGCCAAGTGTTTGGTATGCCGGCATGTAAAGGCGAAACATCAGCGTACGGCAGGGTTGCTACAACCGATTCCGATTCCGATTCCGGAGTGGAAGTGGCAACACATCACTATGGATTTCGTGACTGGACTGCCTCGGAGTCCGAAGCAGAATGACGCGATTTGGGTGATCGTAGACCGATTGACCAAATCTGCGCACTTTATTCCCTTCCGAGTAGGACAGTCTACTGAGAGGCTAGCGAGGAGATATATGGAGGTAAATTCTTTTACCCTTCGTTTATTTCTTTTTCCTAGTTTAGATAGTGATGTAACGTGAATCGTGCAGGAGATCGTGCGACTTCACGGAGTCCCAGTGAGTATCGTGTCGGACAGAGACACAAGATTCACATCTCAGTTTTGGCAGAGTCAGCAGAAGAGTCTAGGTACGAGTCTGAGTTTCAGTACCGCGTACCACCTGCAGACGGATGGACAGTCCGAGAGGACGATTCAGATTTTGGAGGACATGCTGAGGGCGTGCATGTTGGACTTCAAGGGATCCTGGGAGGATCATCTCTATCATGTGGAGTTTGCCTACAATAATAGCTATAGGCGAGTATTGGCATGGCACCATTCGTCGCGCTATATGGGAAGAAATGTCGATCGTCACTGAGCTGGGATGACATTGGAGACAGTGAGCTGTTAGGACCAGAGATGATCATGGAGGCTGTGGATATTGTGAGAAACATCCAGGAGAAGCCGAGGATCGCGCAGGACCGTTTCAAGCATTGGGCAGATGCTAAACGGAGGCCTTTGGAGTTTCAGCTTGGAGATCACGTATTTCTTAATATCTCTCCGAATCGGGTAGTTATCCTATTTGGAAAGAGAGGCAAGCTGAGTCCGAGGTACATTGGGCCTTTTGACGTCCTGGAGAGAGTGGGAGCGGTGGCTTATCGCTTGGCATTGCTGCCATCACTGGAGGGAGTTCACAACGTGTTTCACGTATCTCAGTTATGTCGATACATCAGTGATCCATCTCATGCTGTGGATTTCTCGGAGATCACGGTTCATCCGGATCTTACCTATGATCAGCAACCAGTGGAGATTCTGGATCGACGGCAGAAGCAGCTGAGGAATAAGACCGTCGACTTGGTTAGAGTGCAGTGGTGTCATGGTTCCCCTGGGGAGTCCACCTGGGAGCGTGAGGATGATATGAGAGAGTGCTTCCCGCACTTGTTTCCGAGCAGTGTTTGATGTTGATTCCGAGGGCGGAATCATTCATAAGGTGGGTAGGATGTCACGGTCTGTTTTTGATCGTACGCTTTACGTGCACGTAGTCTTGTTCGTGCACGTATTTATTTTAGACTTTGTTTGTATCCGAACCCTATAGTGTGATATGCCGTTGTGACCCTCTCGAAGAATATTAAATTATGAAATTATTTTGGAACGTCATTTCACGGGACGTTCTCCCACGATTTGACTTTGTTTGATGAGACGTCGCGATTTTCACTTTTGTCGTGAGACGTTTTTATTTTTAATTTCGTCCCTCGTCATCAGAATTGTGATCCATCTTCTTAGTTTCGTTTCTCTCGTCCGTGCGGTCACCCCAGTATTTATTTCATGATTTTTGGGCACCGTTTGACCTACTTTCACTTTTTGCCCAACCTAATATCGGTTTAACCATAAGCATCTCTTGACTCATATCCCCTAATAATTTTTATAATAATCACCCAATATTACTTTTGACCCAGCCCCACATTTCCCCTTGGCCGCACCCATACCCAGGGAGAGAGAGGGTGAGAACTTGGGTTTAATCTTATTATAACAATTCTTTTATCCCTAACAAACTACCCATTAGCCTAGACCCCACATTCAGCCCCTCTCACGTGAGCTACCCTATTAATAACACCTAGGTTAGTTTTTTTTTCACAGCATCGAACGTAAGTCGCCGCCGCCCTCTAAAATTCCCGCACGCAACACAAACCTCGGCCTTGTTGCGCTCTCCGACCCCTAACCCGCCGTCGACCGGCCCTTTCCCCTCCACCGTGATCCCCAATCGCTGCCTGACCCCTCACCGGCGGTCCCCAAGGCCGCAGCCGCCGTCATCCAGCCGCAGCATCGCAGTAGCAGCAACAGCGAGCGCTGATCGCCGCTGCACAACCGTTGCGCTACCGCCCGTGCCCCCCCTTCGGCGTGTCTCCACCTCCCCGCGACCTCTGCGCTGCCGTGGTAGCCCCCTCAGGCCACCATTGCTCTGAAACAGTGAGCCCTCTCGCTGTTTCGCATTTCTCTCGACGTCTCGACGCGTCGTTTCATCTCCCTGTCATTCTCTCTCGCTGTTGGATTCTTTCGACAGCCCCCTACCTCGCCTAGAGGTGTTCCTCAACGTCACGATCAGCCCCTACGACGCTCAACGTCGTAGTCATCATGTGCGTCGACCAGTTCGTCTCCGTTCGTTGTTACGGCTTCCCGTGAGCCGTAGAACGTCAACCATTCACTTTGCTCGCTGTTTTGGATGCTATTCGCTGATCTCGTCGCTGTCCTAGGATTGGCAAGCGTGGAATCTATTTTGGAATCTGGAATTAAGATCGTTTTCTTTATTTCAACCTGTAACGCCCCGCTCCCTGGAATACCCGATAAGTATGAATCTGTATCAGGTACCTCCGACGAGACGGGTGCTACGAAGAAGAATACAAAATTTCAAAGCACAGGCAGGCCCACTGCGCACTGCTGGATAGTACCTGTAGCATTCTAGAAAACAAACACAAAACACCAAAAGGACAACAGCTCAACCTGAAATATAAGCAAACCACTGATACATATAAACACACGACTATCCAGAGTTAACATCATTAATAAATATCTCATAGATACAACATGATCCTACAAATTGCTAGAGCACAATAACACCGCCCAAAACTCTCTTACTCTCTAATGACCTCAACTCCAACCAACTGGACTAGTGGGTCTCCAACTCCACAAGCCAACACCTGAAAACTATCAACGGGACACGTCACAGCGTGACCCAGTAGGATGTCCAAACCCAACTCACATGGTGCACAGACACGACAAAGGCATACAAAAATGTAAATGGCGTCATTAACAAACACATACCTGCGGCAATAGGATAGCCTGTAAAACAAAGTGAGTATGGCATGTAAAGTGTAAACTACAGTATTAAGAACTTGAACTTATCGTTGCAACATATGGACTACAACATATATTCCAAGCTTTAGGCCATTAGCGTTCTTGGCAAAGTAAAGCATTCCCTAACCTAACTAGCATTTTGGTTAAAGGGGAAACATCGTCAAGCATTAGTAAATTTAGCCTACCTTCCAAGAAGGGAATTAATTCTTGACAAAATCAAATAAATGAACATCTAGCATGCGCGGGTAATGATGTAATCATGCTACACATAAGTTTCCACAAAATACCAACTTTAAATAAGAATACCAAGAGGGGTTCCATTCTTTGCATGGTTGGGTCAATGTACTTAAGGAAAGAACTATTTCTTCATGCATAATTTGGTAAAAAAAATGTGAGAGAAATAGCAAGTAGGATTTGCGTAGCTATCCTAGCTTAAGTTTCTAATAATTCGGATTTTATAAAAATTTCGGCAGAGTTTCTCTTGTATTTTCCAAACTTTTCCAAGTACAACATAATAATATTTACAAGAACCTGCTTTATTCATAAGAAAAATATAACAAGGATCAAGAATCATAAGAGAGGTGCCTTGGATGAAAAAGGACTTGCATTGAAATTAAAAACCAACATACCCACTTTAAGATCTTTGATGTAAACAAAACGCAACTTTCAACAACTTATTCACTAGCTTCACAATTGTCCCAACAAATTCCAACAAAACTCACATTCCAACAAACTCAAGGACAATTTAACTAGCAATCATTCTTTCACATTAAATGGAGAGTACGCAACTCTACTCTCATGAATACAATTAGCCTTGAAGTTACTAACTTGAACATAATCCTAGAAGAAATGACTAACTAGAGCATGACTACATCATTCACATGACACGAGTGCATCAAACTTTGGTAAGGATCACTTACATGCAAAAGAGGGCAATTTGCATACCATTCAATAAAGTTTTCCATGTTCCCATTGACTTTAGCCAATGAAAGGGACTAACTACGCAAGGGTGCCAATTCGCACATGGGTTCTCAATCAAATTAACTACTTGAACACAACCGGTAATAATTTAGCAAGGGCAATCTTTAATTAGCAAGGCCCTCAAGGACATCACCTTAACACAACTACACTATGGAATTAAAAAGGATGGAAGCTTGCCTTAGGATCTTAAGTAAAACAACAATTCCTCAACAATTAAGGCTACTAGTAACTTAACGATCCAAATCACTTAGGAAGGAGTTAGCTTTGGTTAAAAGAGGGGTGAATAATGTTATCTTGGCCTTAAGTTGAGACATTAAGAACAACGCCAACAATAACACCAACAACAACAACCACTACGATAACGTCATCAACAACATAACATCCACAACAACATTTTAATTCAAGAGAAAGCAACACAACTCCAACCCAATTTCAAACCCCACTTTCCAACATACAACCATTTCAACATATAATGCATTCAAGGCAACATTCATTCTCATGAAGCAACATTCACACATATATATCACCCCAATCACACAAATGCTCGATGATGCCATGATGCACATGAATCACAAGCAACTGATGCAATGTAATGTAATGGGGATCCCATGAGTGAGCCGGCGTGCACGTGCAAATAATTCTACTCTGTTATCAACGTGGAGCCACCTAATGGATCAAGAGGTGGCCAACGGCGTATTCACCTGCCTCCTACCGCGGCACTTTGTCCATGCCCGTGCACTCCACCTCGTGTCCTAACGTGACCATGTCACACATTCCATATTCCACGTGTATCCAACACCACTCCGCCAATTTTCCCATCTCATTTACATATAAACTTCATTTCATGCAAATTAAATTGAATAATTCATTTCCAACATATTATAATAACCACCAACATCCCAATATTTCATATAGCTTGCATATTACATAAAAATGGGAACATAAGCATGAACTTGGGATAAACATTATTCCTTGCATGACAAAGAGAGCATCTTGCAAGCAATGCAATAAAGATCACACCCTTGAGTCAAAAATATCACCTTTGTTTAAACACAAGCAATTTAGCAACTTTAAGCAACTAACACATTCAAAGAAGGCAACATAAAACTATTAGCAAGATAACAACTTTTTGTGGAAGGATTAATTTCATGGCATGCGGAAAATTGTTTGTTCATAATTCATTTGGAATCAACATATAAAATCTAATTAGAAACAACATTTCCCCTTCTTCACAAATTCTCATTCCAACACATAACTTTCCAACCACAACACTCCAACATAGCCAAATTATGCAAAACAACTCTCTTTTTCCATTTCAACTTCATGTAAATATTTTCACAAGCACATGGTGGGCATAATAACAAGCCCTTAATTCAAATGAACACAACATGAAGCCAATAGCAAAATGACAACTTGACTCCATATAGACATTTTTACAAACACATAGTAGGCATATTAATAAGAGTCAATAATTCCATTGAAGCTACATGAAACTAATGGCAAGATAATAACTTGGGAGCATGTTGATTAATTTCATCACAAGTAAGGAATTGCTCATTCAAAATTAAATTCATGCACACTCAAAATTAGAGGTGGCCTCCTTAACATGTTTGGATGACATTAAGGATAACAAACTATATGAAGAAAGGTTTCCTATAACAACCCCAAAAAAATTGCATTCCCTACTCATCAAAAATGAAGGAAATAAACATGAGAGTTGAGATTGGAGTCCTACCTTAACCAAGATGCCAATTCCTCTTCCAATTCCAAGCTCAAGCCCCAATTTTGCAATTCCCACCATCAATCCATCTCCAAGCTCCAACTCCATGATTTCCTCAACAAAGAAGCAAACCCACCTACTAATCTCATGAAACTCCTCCATCTTCATCAAGTTCCCCAAATCCCAAACCCTAGCTTTCTCCTCTTCTCTTCCTCCTTCCTCCTCCTAATTCTCTTTCTATCTCTTCCTTTCTTCTACTTCTTCTTGTTGCTTTGCCTGGAAAATTCGGCCAGCAAGAAAGATGGGTGGGGTGAGGGGAAATTTAGGCCATGGGGGAGGAGAAAACTTGGAGAAGATGAAGGGTAGAAGGTGGGGATGAGTTAGGGCTTTTGATTCTCTTCCTCCTCTTCTTTTCTTCTTCTTTTTCTCCTCCCTTTCCCCCTCTAATTCGACAGCAAGGCCTGGGCAAAGGGGGGTTTCAGCTGAAGCTTGGGGAAGAAGAAGTGGGGAGAGGAAAAGGAAATAAGGGTTCTAAGTATTTACAAGTTTTCCATTCCCAATCACATTCATTTCTGGAATTTGCAGGACAGTCCCAAACAGAGGCACCTAACTCAATATTTTTGAACTACACTTAAGTTTTACTCCTCTTATGAGTTGTAGATATAGGTGTTATGCATTCACATATCAATTTTCATGATGTTTCACCAAGTATTCAATTTAATACAGAATTTACGGCGAAGGGTATATGTGCTGAAACTGTGCGGGAAATTAGAACAGAAACTGTCCTGTCTTGAGGACCAGATTGCTCCTAAATACGGATAGATTCAGGAAAAAAATGGAAAGCTACAAAGTTGTAGGACTTGAAGTTAACTTTCCAACGAGACCAAGAACACACCATTTGGTTAAGAACTGAGGGACTGATCGTCGTTCCCGTAACATGTGTCAAAGCTGAGTAAAAACAGACATGCTGATTTCACGAAATTCCTATTCCAATTTCTAATCCGAATTTGGAAAAGTGTTCAACATGAAAGTTGGAAATAATAGTCCCAAGTTTATGTCGTAAAATTTCCAGGACATTCGTAATTCTAAATTAGGAGAAATCATCAACACTTTAAGCATGTATTTCTGCCCAAATTGAATGAATGATAGCTTCCAACATACGAATTCCAACATACGAAAAGAGAGCAATTTCACAAAATAGATGAAACCAACAATCAAGACAATGGGATGAAACCAACAATCAATCCCTCTTCTCTCGTTTAATAGTCTAGCCCACCTATGGAAGCCCAATCAACACTAACTAACAATAAGCCAAACCCAACTCTAGCTACCAAATTAACTAAGGCCTTAACAATAGTAATAATAATATCAATCAACATCATCAATAATAAAAATATCAATACCCAAAAATAATAACAACTTCACCAAATTAACAACCAAACATCAATAATACCAATGTCACTCATTAATAACTATGACAACATCACCAATAATCATGAACATACCGCTTTACTATGTAATGCCCTACAAGCTACTGCACAAGTACTAGAGGGGGGTGAATAGTACTTTAAAATAATAAGGAGTATAATTCCAAATTAAATTGCAAACAACTACCAAATCAATTTGCGGAAGCTTAAATTGAATGACAACAACAAAATTAACAATGCAAACAAATGATGTTAATGGGTTCGGATCCACCCAAGTCTCCCCGACTTGTTCCCGGTGATCCTACGTCCCAACCACCCGGATCCCCTCCGGATACTTAGGTTAGAAACCCTAACCCAAGATTTCCACTATGAATATCTTGTGAAAAACCTTCACAAGATCAAATCATACAACAACGGCAATAGTGAATCCCACAACCCGGGATCACAACCTTCTCTCACAACCGAGAGAATCAACAAGCAATATAAAAGAGTTTATATTGAAATAAGCAAACTTACCACAAAATCCTATACCTTGAGTTTTTCTTACCCAATAGGTGAAATGAAGGATTTGAGGAAGATGAAGTCACCAAGTCCTAGCACCAAGGAAATGACCAGCAATAGGTGCCTAGGAGAGATTTGGAGACTTGGATCAAGCTATAGCTTGAAGAGCTCACCAAGAACAAGCTTCTCTCAAGATGGATTCTAGATCTAGAAATGAGAGAGAATGGGTTTCTTGTGAGGAAGAGAGCTTTAGATTTGAGTGAGAATAGCTATCTCTTTTGATCTCAATGAATCTCTGAATGGAAGCTCTAACCTAGAAAGAAATGACCTAGGTTCGTATTTATAGGGTTCCATAAAAACAAGTTAGGTCATTCTCCAACGGATAGAAATCTGGGAGAATTAGTCGGTCAAAGAACAATCACTGACCGACTAGTTTATCAACTAGTCGGTCAGTCAAACAGCATGGACCGACTAAGTGAGGAACTGAGAAGAGATAGAATTTCAGACCTAGAAATCTAGTCGGTCCAAGAAGACTTTCTGACCGACTAGTTTCACAACTAGTCGGTCAGTCAATGAACGTAGACCGACTAAGAAGCAAAATGAAATAGTCTGAATACAAATTGACTTAGTCGGTCCAAGAACAAAAGTTGACTGACTAGATTGTCAACTAGTCGGTCACCAAACGTTCTTAGACCGACTAACGATAAACAGTAGCTAAGGAGAAATTTAGCATGAACAGTAAGTCACAACTAGTTGGTCAAAGAAGCATCACTGACCGACTAGTTCACAAACTAGTCGGTCGGTGAGTCAACGTAGACCGACTAACTGTAAACAGTAAAGTCCAAGAAATTAAGGAATCAAACTAGTCGGTCCAAGAATAGTTGCTGACCGACTAGATCACCATCTAGTCGGTCAGTACTTCTTCTTGTACCAACTAACATACACATACAAGTCCGAATCGAAGCGCGACGCTTCGATGAAGTTAGAATGAACTTGTACTAAGATCCTAGAGCTACGATATGAGCGTTATGAAGTTAGAATCGTAAGATATACTCAAGGCTTAACATTCTATTGATCGAAGCTTAAAAGACTATAAATAAAACCTTAATAAACGGTCTTCGAGAGCTTCGATTGATTCTTCATAACTTTCAAAGCGGCGCAAGAGCTTCAACGAAGCTTTAGGCATGAATACGAGCTTTGAGAAGTGTTGAGATGTCGCTTTGAATGTTCTCGTGAATTTGGCGACGATCTCCAATACTGCGCTCACAAATTGTTAGTTCATGGATTATTTATGTTTGCTCATCATCAAAACCAAATCCGGGGAGTCAAATATTCAACATTCTCCCCCTTTTTGGTGATGACAAACCAACATAAATAATAATCAAAAATAATGATTCAAATGTAAATTACTTACTCCCCCTGCATTGATGACACGTTAATTCCAAAATGAATATATATGAATTGCATCAATCAGACGAGTAAGATAAATAAAGAGAATCGATTTTCGAAATATCGGATTTTGAAAATCCTTATATATATCTTAACTCCCCCTGAATCTAACATATCAAACTAGATTCTTGGAAATTGAGTTAAATTTTCATTTGCCCTATTTATTATCATTATCTCTCCCCCTTTGGCATTATCCCAAAAATGGGGGGCATACAACGACAACAACTAGGAAATGGAAAATCCAACATCGGGAGTCGTAGACAATGACGATGGACCTAATTGACACCAAGGGAAAAATGATGAAATCAAATCAAGGTGTGCCAAATTGTCCATTATCAAAAAGCGATAATCAAAATCATCAAAAATACCAAATAATTGTTTATTTCTTGAATAAAGAAACATACTCTTCAATATTCAATATTCTTGGTTAAATTTGTGCATGGAAAATAATTCTATACAAATATAGAAATATAATCTATTTAACCAAGTTTTTCAATCGTCGAGCGACGATTTTACATAGCATGGACATTGAATGAGAATTAATGTGCACGACGAAGTAAATATCACAACATGAACATCGATGTATATATATAAATGATAACATCATGAGTACATCCAAAAAGATATCGATACATCAAATGCAACATACCCATCAAAAAGAAATACATCATTCATCATTGATACAACATCATCATGAGAACATCAAAATCCAACATCATCAACATCCAAAAGATACATCAAAATATCCAACACCGACATCCAGAAAACTCAAAAATACATCAACACAACCCTCAAACTCCATCCTAACCCAAAATACTCTCAATAAGATATATCATCCAAAGAGTAGCGGAGAGTCCTCGGAACAGACGATCACGAGGAAGTGGCTGGATCTGCAGTCTCCGTGGGTCCAGTCGACGGAGTGGACTCAGGCTCTGCAGGGAGGAGAGGTGTCTCAACAGACGAGATCGTCGGGGCAGGAGTGGAAACGACTGGCTCAACAGCAGGGGTCGCAACAGAAGTATCAGCAGGTGAGACAGGAGCAGGCTCGTCAGCAGGAGTAACAGCAGCCACAGAAGTCTGGACTACTGCTGCAGAAGTCTCTGGAACACCGGAAGAGGTGCCAACTCCAGGAGCAGAAGTGGTAGCAGCAGCAGCAGCAGCAGTGGCCTCATCGCCACGGGCTAAGGAAGTGACAAGCTCGTCAATCTCCTCATCGTCCATCTCCTCGGCCTCAGAAACTGAAGGAGGAAGATCAACCCCCATCATCTGAGCCATACGGCAGACGACCTCCTCGGTACGAGCCAAACGCGACTCGTGCCGACGAAGAAGGCGTACGACATCATCTAATGTAGCAGGAGGAGTGGAGGCTGCAGCAGCTGAGGGAGTAGCCTGGGAAGCAGATGTGGTAGACCTCTGCACGTGACGAAGCGCCGCTAGAGATTTCTTAACGGCCGTCGCGTTCAGAGGAGTACCCAAGGGACGCTCATCGTCAGGAGGGAGAGGGACTCGGAAATGACGAAAGACAAGGGTCAGCAGACACGGATATGGAATATGCGCAGATTTATTGGTCTTGCGTATACACTCGAAAGAGTCCATCTTATCGAGTATAACGCGAGCCCAATTAATCTCGCAACCCAAGAAAAGAGCGTAGATAAGCTTCAAAAATGGCTGGGATGGAAGTGAAGATGAGCCGTACTTGGGAAGCAAGCACGACTTCAGAATGAGATTCAACACCCATGCATTTGGCTTGAACGACTTCGAAGGAACTCCAATAAAGGCAGGAGAGATCACATGGAAGATATCAGAAAGAACGGACTGATCCAAGGAGGCGATATCATCGACGGAAATGTCAGAAGGAAGGAGACCGGACGACGAACAACCAAGTATCTCCCCCAAGATTTCTGCCGTGAGAACTATAGGAGTTCCCAAGACAGTAGTCTCGATGGAGTGACTCGCATCGTACTGGCCTCGGACACGATTGGCATAGAACAATTTTACCAGGCGAGGATATGGTTTAGGGTTGGCCTTGGAGTCATAGCGAAGATAATCAAGTAGCCCACTATAGGAGAGGAGATCAGCTAAGCCAAGGAAATCTGAAAACTGAATATAGTGCTCCAATAGCATCGGGCAGTGTTCAATACGGTTGTAGGCCGCGAGACACATAGGGTCGTCGCGACACAACGATATGTCAACACCACCTGCTGGCATTGGGCCTTTTCCCTTTGGCTGGCGAGTCCTAAGACGAAGTGGAGGAGTGGGTTCCCTATGGCTAGGCTCATCCTCAGGCACAAACTCAGTGTCGGAATCAGGAGGAGTCGAGGGAGAGTGGAGTATGGGCTTTTTGGTCTAAGATTTTCTGGGTTTGACAGTCGCCGTCCTCTACTTCTTCAGAGGAGGCGAAGCCGGAGAAGCTTGGGAAGATTTAGCACGACGCTTGGGCTTAGATGGATTCCTAGGCTCAGAAGGCTCTACAGACATTGGGGAAGCCCCAGATGAAGTGATAGGGATCCTCGTCTTTGCCATGATCGTGGCACGACGAGTACAAGCAAGCGATGACGGAAGATCAAATACCCTAATACAAACCCTAGAACTGAAAAACAAACTGAGATTAACAAGCCCTAGATGAAAAATCGAAACCCTAGTTCACCTAGAAGTTGAAATCAAGGAGAGCAACCCCTAGAAAAGGAATCGAGACCTAGGAGAGGGAGATATACCTAGGAGGAGTCGGTCGACGGCGGCGGACGGCGGGGATGGCCGGAAAACTGGCCGGAAGTCGAAGGGAAGATGAAGAGTCTCGAGAGGGTTTGGGGTTTTTGCGGGCTGGAGAGGAGATGAATACCGACTAAAATGAGTTTTAGTCGGATAAAGAATGAGATAAGTCGGTCGGGAAGCGAAAAGACACATTTGCCCAAACACACTTAGTCGGTCATAGTTCAAACACTGACCGACTAGATTACGATCTAGTCGGTCGGTCAATGAGCTTGAACCGACTAAGTCGAAACAGAGGCAAACAGGAGATTTTTAAGGCTAGAATTAGTCGGTCGCAGTATACTCACTGACCGACTAGTTTTCAATCTAGTCGGTCGGTAAGTGTACTATGACCGACTAAAAGAAGTCAATGACAATAGAGAGCTAAAAGCTTGAACTAGTCGGTCTGAGTTCACTTGCTGACCGACTAGATGAGCATCTAGTCGGTTGACAAATGAACTGAAACCGACTAGAAGAGTCCAAATATTGAAAACTGATTTCTCTTCACAAACCACTTGGATGAAACATCTTAACACTCTCATTAGTCATCTAAATTACCCCATAAAACATCGAAATCTTAAATACGACATTCAAATAAGAATTCGATCATAAATTCAAACATATCACATAAAATTCCCAAAAATTCAATAAATCTAGCATGAACGAGATATCGCGAAATATAATAGCATGCAAGATAATTGAATGAAATATGAATCCTATATCTCGGATTCACCCATAATCCCCAATTCTCGACGCAACCGTACAAAGGAGTCCTCCTTTAGGGGTTTCGTGAAAATATCGGCGATTTGCTTTTGGGTTTCAACGTACACTAAAATGATGTCCTTTTTAGCAACATGATCATCTAAAAAGTGGTGTCGGACATCTATGTGTTTTGATCGGGAATGGTGCACCGGATTCTTTGAAAGACAGATAGCACTTTGGTTATCCACCATGATAGGGCTAGTATCACAGTGAATACCAAAATCCTTCAAAGTGTGTCTCATCCAAAGAACCTGGGCACAAGCGGCACCGGCGGCAATATATTCCGCCTCGGTGGTTGAAAGTGATACGGAATTTTGCTTCTTGGAAAACCAAGAGACAAGAGAATTTCCAATAAAATGGCAAGTGCCACTAGTACTTTTCCTGTCGGATTTGCATCCCGCATAATCGGCATCACTGTATGAGACTAACTCATACGTGCTAGATTTTGGATAAAGTAATCCAAAATCAAGTGTATAACTTAGATAACGGAAAATACGCTTTACCGCTACTAAGTGAGACTCCTTAGGTTGAGACTGATAACGAGCACATATGCATACGACAAACATGATATCGGGCCTACTTGCGGTAAGATAAAGTAAACTACCTATCATACCTCGATATAGACGAATGTCTACATCCTTACCGCCCGTATCCTTGTCAAGATGCGTAGTCGTGCTCATTGGAGTCTTTTTCCCGGAAGCACTTTCCATTCCAAATCGCTTAAGCAACTCCACCGTATACTTCGTTTGGTGGATGAAGATTGCATCGTTCAATTGGCGAATTTGGAGACCTAAGAAATATTTGAGTTCGCCCATGTGGCTCATCTCAAATTGTTCCTTCATAACATTAGAAAACTCTTCGCAAAGAGTGAAGTTAGTAGCACCGAAAATGATATCATCAACATAAATTTGAACTAATAAAATATCATTATTCGCATGCTTAACAAAAAGTGTAGAATCGGCTTCGCCCATTTTAAAATTCAAATCCAAAAGAAAATTCTTTAGGCGATCATACCAAGCTCGAGGAGCTTGTCTCAAACCATAAAGAGCTTTCTTTAGTTTAAAAACATGATTTGGAAATTTTTCATTTATGAAGCCCGGAGGTTGAGAAATGTAAACTTCCTCAACAACATCTCCGTTTAAATATGCACTTTTAACATCCATTTGAAATAACTTAAAATTTTTATGGCATGCATAAGACAATAAAAGTCTAATTGATTCTAATCTAGCTACCGGAGCGAAGGATTCTTTGAAATCGATACCTTCCTCTTGGCGATAGCCTTGAGCAACTAACCGAGCTTTGTTCCGGACGACGACTTGATTTTCGTCGGTTTTGTTCTTGAAGATCCACTTTGTCCCTATGACGGTGTGGTTCTTTGATGGTAAAGGAACAAGCTCCCATACCTCATTCCTCTCGAATTGAATGAGTTCCTCCTCCATGGCAAGGATCCAAGCACTATCTTCGCACGCTTCAACTATATTCTTTGGCTCTATTGATGAGGCAAAGGCACAATTGGCGAAGTGGTGGACTTGAGATCTCGTCTTGACACTATCATTAATATTGCCAATGACTTGCTCATGAGGATGGTCGCGAACGGTATGAAGCCGCTTGGGAATACCTTGATCACTAGGCACATTCTCAACAACTTCATTAGTCGGGTTAGTATCAATAGAATCAATTGAATCAATGGACTTAGAATTTTCAAACGAATCACATAAAACATCCATAGAATCATTATCATTTGAAATTCTAGAAGTAGTAAAATTCTCATTAAAAGAGACATGAAGTGATTCCTCGATCGTAGAGGATCTTTTGTTGTATATCCGGTAGGCTTTGCTACGTGAGGAATACCCAACAAATATCCCCTCATCCGATCTCGGATCAAACGTGTCCAAATTATCATATGTGTTTTTAATAAAACATTTTGCGCCGAAAACACGAAAATGTTTAAATTGAGGCAATCTACCAAACAACAATTCATAGCAAGTTTGTTTGGTGTCGGGCCTCAAAAGTATTCTATTAAACACATAACAAGCGGTGTGTACCGCTTCCGCCCAAAATTGATAGCCAAGTTGACTATCTTCGAGCATAGTGCGAGCACACTCCACAAGCGTTCTATTCTTCCTCTCAACAACACCATTTTGAGGAGGTGCGCGAGGGAAAGAAAACGTGTGAGTAATTCCAAGATCATCACAAAAATTTGAGAAAGACTCATTCTCAAATTCACCCCCATGATCACTACGAATAGTGACAATGGTGGTTCCGATGAGATTTTGTACTTTCTTCACAAATATTGTGAAGTTTTCAAAAGCTTCATTTTTATTACATAAGAAAAATACCCATGTAAATCTTGAATAATCATCAACGATGACTAGTCCATATCTTGCATTTCCTAAGGAAGCAACTCTAGTTGGCCCAAATAAATCTAGATGTAATAGCTCTAGTGGCCGTTTCGTAGAAATGCTTTTCTTAGGTTTAAATGAAGATTTAGGATGCTTGCCACGTTGACAAGAATCACAAAAACTTTTCTTTTCAAAAACGAGCTTAGGAAAACCTTTAATGGAATTTAATTTTGAAAGCTTATAAAGTGTTCCAAAGTTCACATGTCCAAAGCGTCGATGCCATAAGTGTTGTTCACTTGTGTTGGCAACGAGACATTGTTCATATGACTTGGGAAGATCCAAAATATAAATATCTTTATGGCGTGTGCCGGAAAATAATAATTTATTATTATCATTTGAAATATGACACAATCCTTTCGCAAAGCTAACTTTGTAACCTTTGTCACAAAGTTGGCTTATTGAAATAAGATTATGATTTAAACCATCAACTAGATAAACATCACTAATTAAGGGTTTAAAAGGGTTACCCACTTTACCAACACCGACGATGGTTCCGCTCTCGTTGCCTCCAAATACGACGCGATTTCCATTTGCAATGGGAACCACTCCGGAGAGCAATTGAGCGTCACCCGTCATGTGTTTTGAACACCCGCTATCGAGTATCCAATTCCCTTTGGAGCTAAATTTAAATTTGTTGCTCCTTTTCTTTTTCTTTTCCTTGAGTACCTAAAGATAGAAACTTTCATATCATGGTACCCAAGGTCATTGGGTCCTCAAAAGTTAGACCTTTGGAAGCCAAGTCCAATTGGACTTTGACTTCCCCACATAATTTCTACTATGCACAACATCCGAAAAATAAGCATTCATATATACTTGTTTTTCATCCATGCTTGTGTCCTTTTCCAAATAGTGAAAATTTTGGGAGCCATCATCCTATTGGGTGCATGCATGCGACATTGATTTCTACGTGATGCATGTTGTGGATAGGCATAAGGAACATGATGGAATGGTGCACGACGAGAATTATTCATATGATGAGGTGGGTGAACATATGCATGTGTGGGAACACGTGCGTGAGGGTGTCTCACATGGTGTGCACGTGCTCGTGAACGTGTAGCATAGAAATCATCATATGTGTGAGACGGTGGAGTAGGACGTGTGTTCCTACGTGGCATGGTATTTGTGTACATATAAGCATGCCCCTTCTTTGGAGGTCCACCCAAAGTGGGTTTCTTTCCAAAAGAGGGTGTAGACGAGGTGGAAGCACCATTGGTAGATGAACTACCAATATAGTGTTTGCTACCACTCGTAGAGTCACCGGAAGTTGGCCTAACAAAAGTAGTGGCCGCTTTGGATGGACATCCCATCGTATACCCCAAACCAATGTGGTGATTGGCCGGAAGTAAGTCACTTAGGATTTTATCCAAATGGTCCTTACCCTTATTGAATTTATTAATTCGGCCTAATGTGTTCTCATATTTCTCTTTGAGAGAACGCATAGAAGTATCCAAAGTGGATACTTGCGATGTGAGCACATAAACACGAGATTTGAGATTCTCGTTCTCAATACTCAAAGTCGAGTTTTGAGAAGTTAAATCCGCTATCCTATGTTCTTCCGGATCATCAATGCTAACATGTTCAAGTTTAGATTTGAGATTAACAATCTCATTTCTTAACTCTTCAACAACGGTGTCGTTGTTGGTGATGATAGTCTTAGGCGAGGTTTGAATGCTAGCTAGGTCATCTTTTACTTTAGTATATCTATTTACTAACTTAGTGTATTTAGACCATAAATGAGAGTTAGCATCCCTAAGATCATCCATATTTACCTCATCGCCTTCGTCGTCGCTATCATCGGAGGAGGAAGATCCTTGATCATGCTCCTCTCTTGCCATGAAGCACATGTGCGCTTGCTCCACTTTCTCATCGTCCGACTCTCCGCTTGAGGAATCCTCGGAGTCGGTGAATGTTGCTCCGACAAGTCCATTTTTGTACCCCTTTTTGTACTTCTTTGACTTGTCGAACTTCGGCGCCTTCCACTTCTCCTTTTGCTTGTTTTGAGGACAATCCGCTTTGATGTGTCCTGGCTTATTGCATTTAAAGCACAAAGGTGGAGAGGCGTTAGTAGAAGGAAATTTAGATTTTTGTTTGAAGTTACCCTTTCGAAAGAAGCGATTGAACTTCTTTGCCATGAGTGCAATGGATTCCATGTCCATTTCTTCTTCCGAGTCCTCATCATCGGTAGAGGTGGATGAAGCCGCCTTGAATGCAATCGCCTTTTTCTTAGGCGCGTCTTGGTTCAAATAGGACTTCATCTTTTCTTGTAACTTCACCTTGCTATCTTTGCGTACCTCGTATGACATCAAAGTACCCATCAATTGAACTACGGTATACTTATTCATGTCATTACCTTCCTCGATGGCGAAGGTACGTTTTTCCCAAGACGAGGGAAGTCCTTCAATAAGCTTTGAGCACTTCTCCTTTTGAGTGTAGGACTTGCCGAGGGCCTCTAACTCGTTTATTATGTCAACGAAGCGAGCGTAATATTCTTTCATCTTCTCGCCCTGTTGCATATGAAACATTTCGTAATCTTTGTTTACGACTACGAGTTTAGAGTCTCTTACCCTACTCGTCCCTTCATGAAGAATGAGGAGGGAGTTCTAAATTTGATATGCACTCTTACATGTGCATATCTTATTGAAGTCCTCGGGCTCCAATGCGCATTGCAAGGCGTTCATTGCCTTGGCATTGCTTACCTCCGCGGCGACCTCCGCGGTTGTCCATTTCTCAAAGTCTTCTTCTTCGGGCTCGATGTATTCCTTCATTGTAGTCCTCTATAAGGATGCACTCCGGAGGAAGGTTTCCATCTGGCATTTCCAGTACCCGTAGTTGGTACTGTTGAAGAATGGAGGCCTCGTAGAGGAATGTCCTTACATAACCGAAGATGCTCCTTCACGGTTCCTGAAGGTGTCATAGTTGGAAGGTGGACGCACGGTCTTGTTGTCGTTGGCAAACATAGCTTAGTATCTGGCTCTGATACCAAATGTAATGCCCTACAAGCTACTGCACAAGTACTAGAGGGGGGTGAATAGTACTTTAAAATAATAAGGAGTATAATTCCAAATTAAATTGCAAACAACTATCAAATCAATTTGCGGAAGCTTAAATTGAATGACAACAACAAAATTAACAATGCAAACAAATGATGTTAATGGGTTCGGATCCACCCAAGTCTCCCCGACTTGTTCCCGGTGATCCTACGTCCCAACCACCCGGATCCCCTCCGGATACTTAGGTTAGAAACCCTAACCCAAGATTTCCACTATGAATATCTTGTGAAAAACCTTCACAAGATCAAATCATACAACAACGGCAATAGTGAATCCCACAACCCGGGATCACAACCTTCTCTCACAACCGAGAGAATCAACAAGCAATATAAAAGAGTTTATATTGAAATAAGCAAACTTACCACAAAATCCTATACCTTGAGTTTTTCTTACCCAATAGGTGAAATGAAGGATTTGAGGAAGATGAAGTCACCAAGTCCTAGCACCAAGGAAATGACCAGCAATAGGTGCCTAGGAGAGATTTGGAGACTTGGATCAAGCTATAGCTTGAAGAGCTCACCAAGAACAAGCTTCTCTCAAGATGGATTCTAGATCTAGAAATGAGAGAGAATGGGTTTCTTGTGAGGAAGAGAGCTTTAGATTTGAGTGAGAATGGCTATCTCTTTTGATCTCAATGAATCTCTGAATGGAAGCTCTAACCTAGAAAGAAATGACCTAGGTTCGTATTTATAGGGTTCCATAAAAACAAGTTAGGTCATTCTCCAACGGATAGAAATCTGGGAGAATTAGTCGGTCAAAGAACAATCACTGACCGACTAGTTTATCAACTAGTCGGTCAGTCAAACAGCATGGACCGACTAAGTGAGGAACTGAGAAGAGATAGAATTTCAGACCTAGAAATCTAGTCGGTCCAAGAAGACTTTCTGACCGACTAGTTTCACAACTAGTCGGTCAGTCAATGAACGTAGACCGACTAAGAAGCAAAATGAAATAGTCTGAATACAAATTGACTTAGTCGGTCCAAGAACAAAAGTTGACTGACTAGATTGTCAACTAGTCGGTCACCAAACGTTCTTAGACCGACTAACGATAAACAGTAGCTAAGGAGAAATTTAGCATGAACAGTAAGTCACAACTAGTCGGTCAAAGAAGCATCACTGACCGACTAGTTCACAAACTAGTCGGTCGGTGAGTCAACGTAGACCGACTAACTGTAAACAGTAAAGTCCAAGAAATTAAGGAATCAAACTAGTCGGTCCAAGAATAGTTGCTGACCGACTAGATCACCATCTAGTCGGTCAGTACTTCTTCTTGTACCAACTAACATACACATACAAGTCCGAATCGAAGCGCGACGCTTCGAGGAAGTTAGAATGAACTTGTACTAAGATCCTAGAGCTACGATATGAGCGTTATGAAGTTAGAATCGTAAGATATACTCAAGGCTTAACATTCTATTGATCGAAGCTTAAAAGACTATAAATAAAACCTTAATAAACGGTCTTCGAAAGCTTCGATTGATTCTTCATAACTTCCAAAGCGGCGCAAGAGCTTCAACGAAGCTTTAGGCATGAATACGAGCTTTGAGAAGTGTTGAGATGTCGCTTTGAATGTTCTCGTGAATTTGGCGACGATCTCCAATACTGCGCTCACAAATTGTTAGTTCATGGATTATTTATGTTTGCTCATCATCAAAACCAAATCCGGGGAGTCAAATATTCAACATACTATACAAACTCACCAGCTAAAACCGCCAAGCACGCTAATGCATGCTAACAATAATATCAATTTACTATCCAACCACACACATTCCCTTACATATATCTGAAGCAGATCATAGTCACCGTATAGCCATACATGTAGGAAATTACTATACACACAACAAAATTACTATACACACACACGCCAATAGTATTTCACACATACGGGCATTACACAACCCCTAGCGTCGCTACCCGACGCCAGTGTAGCTCTCGCGGCGTGTAAGGCCAATATATATAATTAATGGTATACTCATAAATAATTATATACTCATGGGTATTTTTTTACTATATATATTACACCTTCCTTTCTATATGTATGGTGCATATAAGCCATATACTTAGGGGGAGTTTTCTTTTCATAATTTCTCATATTATATTCAATGTTTGTAAAATCTTTAAAAAGGGGGAGAATGTTAGAAACGCGCAACTCCTCATGAGATTTTGATGATACAAACATTTGTATATTATTATTCTATATATACTAACTTTATCTATGCAGATTTTGTAGCCCAAACAGTGCACACTCAGATAAGTCAAATCATCAAAGACAACATATTTTTGCAAGAAGCATCCAACACAAGACAAATGACAATGATGAACTTTTCTATCTTGTAAAAAGAGATGTAATCTTTATTTTTCTTCTTGCATATACTTAAAACGTAAAAGCCTTGATGATGATCTATCTTAGTTCATTAGGGTCCGTCCTCAAAAAATAAACTCAATGACCAAATTAGTCGACCAGTCATTCCTCCTAGTCGAGTAATTATATTCCTCAAAAATTCTGAAAATTGTGAAAAATGTCTCAAACCTATTTCTAAGTTATTAGGATCATTATTCAATAACTTCCTACGCTTTAGTTTGTTAGTCGACCAATAGAAGTTGTTAGTCAACGAGTCAGTTATTTAATAGTTTTCCCAACAACTATTTTTTCAAATTATAAACCAACTTCTATAACCACCCAAGGGTGGTTATAACTACCACAAACGGACAAAACTGACCATTTTTGGTAGTTTCTGGTGTCCTTTCATCCAAGGTTGACTCAACAATCAAATCCCTGATTAGCAGCACAATTAGTCGACCAAGCATATATATTAGTCGACTAATTTTGACAAAAACAGTGCAGAATTTTTTGAAAATTTAGACAGTTGTTAAACGTTCGAAAACTGACGTTTTGGCTTATAAATAGACCTCAAGGCCCCTGTCTAAAAATTACAAAAATTCACTCTTTCTATCTTGTTCTTGAGTTTTGTCATTCACACACTAAAAGAGTGATTTTCAGATTTTCTTGAGGAAACTCTGCAGAAATTCTTCCTATTTAGAAAGTCCAATTTTCAAGCGTGTTCTACAACAAATTAACATCAAAAACCTTGGAGATTTCATCACCTTCCTTGCGATATAATTGCTACATTATCAAGGCTATATGTGATATTGTTTCATACTCTTTCTTTTCTTTATTTTGGTGAATCTCTTATTGAAGAGATTATATAAGTTTGCAATACTGGAAGTGTTGGCATCTTTGTATGCTTGCTTGCGGGAAGCAAGTGTTATAGTGGATTGAAAATCTATAGGGGAGTAGGTGACTGGATGCAAGATCACAAGGATCCGAACCATGATAAATATCTGTTTTTGTGCTTACCATTTTCTGGATTGTGTTCATTTACTTCTGCACGCTTATTGCAATTTTTAGTTACTTTTAAATTTGCAATTTCGTCGTGATATACACTATTCACCCCCCTTAGTGTATTTGGTGTGCTAGGAAATCCAACAGGGATGTGTGATCTGACAATTTTCTTCCTGTCAGTAACTATGTCCGATAACTTTTGAATAGTTTTCTTAAATATAGAGGATATTCAGGATCTCACATTTCATAATTCTCGGATCATAGATTTTTATTTTTTTGTTATTTTAAATGGTCACTAGAGCTTCATGCTTTAACCGAGTTAAGCCTAGTGCTAGGAATGTGGACACATCAATGCATATTCTTCAAGACGTGCTTTTAACACCTCTCCCATTTAGGGTGCAAGGTATCTAATTATTTAGGGTGAATCAAACCCGAAATAGATTCCAAGACGGCATTGAGGTCCTAATTTTATTCTCTGTGGTGATGCTATAGGGATAGCTGTAGTTCATCCAAACATCCTGAAATAGGTGGTTAGTGTTGCTCCGTATATTAATTGCTTCGGAGGCTAAGTCTGACACCTTTAGGGCCTAAGATGAATCAACGATGCTACATTCAAAATAGCACGTCCCCATGTAATGACCAACAACTGGAATTTTATTAACAATAAATGTGTAATCTATTGGAGTCATTTTAATAATCAACTCATCCATCCCTTTTTGGGTGTGAACATAAGCTTTCGGGTGTTCAATTATTATTCCAATTACAAATTAATTTCCCAGTATTATCCAATGTACCCGCAATTTGTTAATTTCTCTTAATGGCTTTGGAAAAGCTGGAATGCGATTGGATAATAAGCTTACTTATGACCATTTAGAGGATATGTCGATATGGTAAGGTACTTAATCTGCCCTTTCTCGGAGAGTGGATAAGGCCACAAAAATTCCTTAAGTACTCTCAAGAAACTCAAAAGTTTCATTATTTCATGTTTAATGGAGACCGTTTAATAAATTTATCTCCTTTAATTTTTTCGAGGAAGCTTTAAGATTCATTGTACACTTTTAGTGGAGATGATCTTGTAATAAATTTTCCCATATAACAATGGAGACATGTGAACTCACCAATTTGAAGAATCTTTAGGTTCTTCAGATTATATCCGTATGATTGGATATGATACGATGCATCATTACCGATCCATAGTGGCCAAGTCTATAATGCCAAAGTAAAAACTTGGATCATTTTGGGCACTTCAGGTGCTTCATTAAATTTGCTTCCTCTCCTCGAATTTTGTATGGTTTGTGCATTCTAAAAGTCCATTTAAATGCTCAATTATGGTCTTCAAGCCATTTTTTAATTAAATCGTTACATACGAATATTCAGTATTTATATTTGCTATCATTTTCTATTAGGGATTTTGTTTTGACGAATATCCATTAAAACTAAGTAAGTTTCCTTTCATGATTTCTGAGAGTACATGGCATCCTCATATTTTCTTCAACAGTTTACATGTTTGCAATGCTTGATCCTCAAGGCAGACGTCCCAAGATAGTACTTTGGGACTATCATTAGGATGAGATGCTTTGATAGCATACGTCGTGAAGGGTCTCGTGGATGGTAGAATTATCCACAGTTGTTTGACAAGTCCACTTAGTGAAATGAGTCAAACTTATAGCAAAGCATAACCATTTAATTGCAATATACTACAATGCATAAAAATATAACAGTTTATCTCAAACTATGTCATGTAAGAAAAAAGATTTCATATGTTATATATTAATGCATAAAAGTATGTTTACTTCAACCTAAAACATGTAAAAAAATGCTATTGACAATTATATTTTGGTAACTACTCAATCAAATTATTGTTTTTAAAATCTATATATGCTCGAACAATAGCTAAGTATACAATAGCTAGATTTATTTCGGCTTTCATCTTTAGACTAACTTTTTAAATCATGCAATTTGCTTTGGCAATAGACCTATAACCTTGCATACTGCAATAGCAATATGGGTCTTGCCAGGCTTTCTTGGACTAGACTCAATTAGCCATCAATATTCCTCTCTGAGGTATACTTTATCTTCCCTTCCCCTTTCTTTTGTTGTTCCTTGTAGGTTCTGTACTCCCCATGTTTCAAATTTTCCACTTTTATAAATTTTTCGGAAAGAAAAAAACATTAGCATCACTTATGAGACAAATACAAAAGCGCGATCTCCCCCGTTTCTATCTTCTAGTTTTTATAAATTTTTTCGAAAGAAGAAACATTAGCTTTACTTAGGAGGCAGATGCTAGGGGGTGAGCTCCGCCTGTTTCTATTCTTCCAAATTTTTTTTTCAGCGGTGGAAGAAGAAACATGGCTCATGGAGAAAAAACAATGACGCGCTTCTCTTGAATTATCCTATATCTCTCTCTCTTATTTTGTCAAGTCACAACTTCAGGCATGATCTTAATATTATTATTTTTCAAAACAGAAATAGTACTTAAGGCTAGATTCAAGAATTCTGACTCATAAGGTGTGATCACTTAAAAAGGAGTTAGCTGTGATATGACATCCTTTTGGTGTCCATATCGGTCTGTAATTAGACCATAGATCTTATGTGATCTATTTACCGTGACATGCTCTTCTTTAAAACTCGTGTCTAGAAGATGTCAAAAATGACTTTCACATTATCCAGTTGTAGTAATTATCGAAATTAGGGTGTTGGCATGTTGGTTGAACTTCAGGTCCAATTGCCAATATATATAATAATTATTCAAAATTTTGAAAACAATAATTGCGACGTGTGCCATTATTGATAATCACACTTATTTGTAAGCACAATTGCATGATGAGATATCAATGTATGAAAATGATAAAACATTTCAAGCATAATAATGATAAAGCAAGTAGGCTAATTATGTGGATCGGCTAGTCAACCACAAAGTAAATAATGTCCACAGTCCAAATTATACAGTCCCTTTTACATAAATGAAAAAGTACAACTTTGGAAACCACATAGGTACCATAATAATCTTCTTCATCAGGGATGGCCTCTGCCTTCATGAACGAAGCCATCGGTCTTGGGCGTTACATTATATTCATCACTTCTTTTTTCTCTCTAAAAAAGGAAAAGTACAGGAAAATAAAAGTGGGACTAAGGCCGATATAAAACCACAATATAGCCATTCATGCAGAAATTGTGCTCAAAACATTTGCATCACATATCTGACACAGATATGAAAATTTAATATTTTCAAGTTTTTTAATTAATTGGACCACGAGATAACGTCATACACTGTTAAATTTGGTAATTAACGGCAGAGCAGTCACAGAATCCACATAATTATTAAGCAAAAGCTCACAAAGATAAGCCAAATATCTCCATAAACATGTCCTATAATATGTGATATACATCATATGAACGTGATCCTAAAATAGGCATTAAAATTGAGAATTATGCTGCAAAGAAAAATTATAAGCATTTGTAACGGGGTTTGGTTCAGAATTTTTTTGAAAACTAAGTAATACCCCAATATTTATATTTATATTATTTATATTCTATACCATTCCCCTTTCTTCTTCTTCTTCTTTTTGGTTGTAGGTCGAGGCCCGCAGCCTTTGGCCCGCCAAATTTTCTTTTTTTTAATGTTGTGGGTCGAGTCCGCAGCCTTCGCTATGGGCTTCGGCCTGCCATTTTTGTGTCATGGGTTGAGACCCGCAGCAATAGATGCGTGCTTCGAACCGCAATTGTTTTGCCAAAACTCTAGTTAGGATGTGGGGATTCGCTACCAGCGGCGGATGCAGTAGCGGGGGGTCTATTTTTTTTTCTTTTGACACGGTATATGGCCAGATCGGTCGCCGGTGTGCGGCCAGATCGGCTGCCGCCCATGATATCTGGCCGCCGGTGTGCGGCCAGATCGGCTGCCGCCCATGAAGGAGAGTGTGGCTAGATTGACTGTTGCCGTGCGACCTGATCGGCCTCTGCCCCTGAATGGGCGTGTGGCCTGATTGGCCGTTGCCATGCACCTCATCGGATTCTGCCCCTGAAGGGACGTGTAGCCTGATCGACCGCAGGGTGCGGTCAAATCGGTGTCGCTTTGCAGGCCTGCGTGCCCCATATTTTTTTGTTTTAATACACGTTTCGGTCTAAAAATATAGATCTAGTGCACAATAATCATGATCATGATATTTTTTGAGAATTTTTTTGTAGGAGTACTTTAAAATCGAAAGGAATATATCGATTTCTATTGGGTTTTCTGGGACCCTTAGGGCACACAAACTCTATTCCCGTCCTAAGTCGGACGGAACATAGACAGAAAAAGAATGCAGCGGAAAATAAAACTATGTTAATCTAATTAACATGCAGTTAAACGATTTAACTTAGTCCTTAGGTACAAAACCCTTAGCCAAGAACTATGTCGACTTGGGATGGATCTGACCATCCTAAGAAGGATCTAACCTACTACGATTAAATTAAACTAATGCTTATTTCAACACATACCTGGAATCTCAACCCTGGGGCATGCGAGATGTTCCGCACCGTCTTCCGAGCCGCTCCACGTCCCACGCCGAGCCGCTCCTCGAACCGCTCCCCGAACCGCTCCTCGAACCGCTCCGCATCCCGAGGCGAGCAATCCTCGTGTCACCGAGCCAACCATGCGTGGAAGAAAGTTTCATGCGAGTGAAACCTTCGCCAAGATTTCGGATCAGAATCCGAACTCCTTCGTGGTTTTGTTAGAGCCCTCAGGAGTAAGGCAGAAATTTAGGGAGATAGAGAAATATTAATTTAAGCCTAGATCCGAGCGTGCTCCAACATTTACGAGAGCCGCTCAGATCTAGAGCTTGGGACGAGTTTTGAGGAGGTGAGCAGACCTCTATTTATATAGGCGGGCGACTGCTCCACTTTACTCAAAATCCGATGTGGGACTAAATTTAGAGTTAATCAAATTCAATTTAGTTTGCCTTTCATAAAGGCTAAACTTCCGTGAATTTTAACTCACTCACCGTTGAGCTTCATGATTGATACAACCTATAAATTCGAAGGGTGTTCAACGGTGAACGCATAGGAAAAAACCGTTCGTCAATCGAAGTTCGTTTGACCCCTCAAACGAGTGTCCAAAGTTGAGCCCAAGAATGCATTTTCGCACAAAACATTAGCCGCCAAAAAATAATCTGCTAGGGTTTCAAAACCCTGCTTGTGGGGCCCACCACGTGGGGCCCCCAGCGTGCGCACCCCAATTGCTGGGCGCGTGCCCAGCACGCGCCCAACTGGCGCGTGGGCACGCGCCCAATTGTCTGGGCGCTTGGGCCGAGATAAGCGGGCGCCTGCGCCCTTTAAATTTGGGCGCTCGGCCCGACCCAATGGGCCGGGCCGAAAAATGGCATATATATATATATATATATTTTCGCATATATATATATATATATATACACACACACACACACACACACCAGTGGGCCTCAATCTTATTGGGCCCTTTGGCTTTCTATTTAAAACTCCTTTTAAATAGACTTATTGGGCTCGTTTGGACTCCGTTTCAGACGCGATTTGAACCTGTGTTTAGAGCGGGACGAACCCGTCTTACCGGTGAACCTTTCCTTGCGTTTATATCATTAAATATTGTTTTAAACTATCTAAAACATATTTAATCTCTTTTGCATCAAATGCAAAATAGTCCCTATCTAGGCTTAAATTATCATTTGCATCAAATACAAATGATCCGAGGGCATATTCCTCTACATCTCCCACTTGCACTCAGGATCATTTATCCCGAATGCAGGAGATGATTGCAAACATCTTTTGCAATATTTTATCCCTTGCATCAAATGCAAATTATTCTCCCTAACTAATTTCTACCTATTACTAGACGAAGATCGCACTCTGTGTGAGACCATACAGCCTGACCCTTACAACAGGTTAGGCTCGAAGCCCTATACGGCAGTGACCACGAGCAGTGGTTACCGTCCCTGCTTTAGGAATCATCATTATGTGGTTGACTCATTGACATGAATATTGTCGGGACCACCCTGACTGTTTCCGTGATGAATTTCGCAGTTATAGTCTCTTCGTTTAAACTATGTCACGTAGATCAAGTCTAGGGTACGGTCAAACTGTCAACCCAAATAACTTGACTCCGGTTAGTTTCTATCGATTTTTAGTCAAATAATGTTGGACTTCTTCCAACATACTCTGGCCAGAGATTTTACTAAAGACCAAACTAACTCTACGACACTAACTCCCATTGACCGGGAGAGACGAATCCTCTCTTGGTCATTACTCGCCTCGTACGCATCAATTGACACCCAATCAAAGACCTTTCGACAGGCCTAGCCTTGAATTTAGGTCAGTGATCTAAGTGGCACTGTTCACGCATAGGTTCGTCAAAATGACCTCAAGTCAAAAGACCAACTAGCCTATCTGTTGGATCCTGTGGATGGCAAACAACACTAGAAGGGGGGTTGAATAGTGTTGTGTATATAGTAAACTTTTTCGCTCAACGATATTAACACAAATAAATTCCTTCTAATGTTGCCTAAGAAACCAAGTAGAGTGATCTACGCTTGGTTCTTAATCAACAAAACAATCTTAACAAGAATATGAAAGAGATTGGATTAAGATCAGATAAATATAACTTTGACAAATAGATCTTTACAAATAGATTTATACACAGCGGAAATTAAAGAGACAATCTTTACAATAAGTTAACAATGAATTACACAGATGAACATTTAATAAGTAAGGAATGCTTGTACAAGAAAGATAACAAATCACAGAAAACAATCGCAAACAAAAAGGATTTTTATCCTGGTTCCCCGCAACCCGGGTACGTCCAGTCCCCGACCAATTCGGTACGAGATTTCCACTATCTGCCTTGGCAAATACAAGTACCTAGTCTCAACCAGGATTTCCAACCACAATACCTAGACTTGTCTAGGATTTACCCTTGCCTCACAAACCGAGGACTTTCCAACTGGCAACAACTAGACTTATCTAGTGTTCCAACAATCAACACAGTGAGAATTTATCCAATACACCACAATAAATGATGGAGATTGGTTTATACACCCGATTCTATAGCCAATCAAAGTTTAGACAAATTTGTGTAGTGGCTTGATAGAATGATAGTCTAGATCACACAAAGATACGAGAGAAGTTCTTTGTGATCTAGATCTTTTCAAAAATCCTTTAAATAAAATAAAGAGAATAATAGTAAGGATTTTGAAAACGTTTTAGCCAATAAAAATAAGAGTATGATCTTCAAAAGAATTTATAAAAGAATATTGCAAGATCAAATAAAATCAAATTGGCTAGAGAGAAAATGAGAGCTTTGAATTCAAGAGAGTTTTCACAAGAGATTGATTTTCAATGTTGTGTTTTTCATCAACGAATTTAGCTCTATTTATCGGGAAAAACTGAGATTTGAATTTCAAATTTCGTTTGACTTTTGTCCCAAAAATTACGGAGTAAATTGCTCAAAGGATTTCAAAATTCAAATTCAAAAACGTCTGAAATTTACAGCTGGTAGTCGACTCCCTCATATAGGTAGTCGACTCCCAGAGAGTTCCAGGAGTTCTTGATCTCTGACAGGTAGTCGACTCCCTACTTTTGGTAGTCGACTCCCAGAGGAGTTTTTCCTGCTGCTCTTCTAGTCAGACGAGTAGTTAACTCCAGGGTGCGTGGAGTTTCACTACGAAAATTATGGAGTGACTAGAAAAAAAGCTCTCGAAAATATTTTGAAGATAATTAAAAGTATTTTCGAAATTGTTTGTGTGTGTGTGTGTTTTTGTCTATTTGATATGGCTTTAACAAATACCCTAAAAAGACACGACACACTCACTATGGACTCAGAACATGTCTTCGGAAGTTTGATCAATTTGGTGAAGCGAAAGCGAGCTTCTCTTTGTGCTTTTTGTTCTGTTTGAGCTTGAGCTTCATCATTTGAGTTTAGTCATGTTCGTCTTTGTCTTTGAGCGTTGAAGTGTGCTTCTTTGAGTATGAGTAGAGCTTCGCAAATTCTGCACATTTTAAGTGTAGTGTAGTTAGTACACTAAGCTTTCATTTGGTGTGCTCATCATCAAAATCACTTGGGGTGGACTTCAATTTCCATCACTCTCCCCCTTTTTGATGATGACACCCAAATGAAAAAAATGAAGTAAGTTAAAGATGAAAATATTTAAGTATACTTTCTCCCCCTGCTTTGATGCGGTTCTCCCCCTGCATCGAAGCTGTTTAGCAATACAATTCATATAATTTCATTTTTGCATTTCATATATTTTTCTCCCCCTTGTCATCAACAAAAACAAAGAAATAATTTCTACAGATCATAAAATAATTAAGAGAGGAATTCAATTTCATATGCCTGCAAGGGAGATGTTAGTTCATAGGAACAACTAAGTCTTGCATAGTAGATAATTTCATAATAGCTAGCATCACACGATAAAAGTTATTACAAGCCATAGTTTTTAGAGAATCATTGTTTTGAAAGAGAACCATTGTTTATGAAGCTAAGTTCATGAAGCTAAGGATGACCGTTGTTCTTCTTCAGTTCCTTGATCTCTTCAAGGATCATAACAAGCGTTTCCCCAGTCATCTTGTTGCTTTTCACGACGATCTCCTTGAGGTCGTCAAGCTTTTGATTGAGATCTTCAAATCCTTTCTCTTGTGAGATCTTCAATTTTCCAATCTTCTTCAGAAGCATTTCCTGAAGTTCAAGAATGTATGCCGGAACTTCTTCTTCTTCTTCTTCTTCTTCTTTTTCTTCTTCTTCTCCTTCTTCTTCTGAATCTGAAATGACAACTTTCTTACCTCGCCTTGAGGATGATGATACTCCTTCGGCAACAATTTGTTCTTCAGGGACATTTTCATCAAGGTCATGATGGAGATTCATTCTCCTAAGAGCATGTACATCAAAGACACGAGCAGGTTCTAGAATGGATGTTTCATGATCCAGTGGCATGTTGTAGCTAATGAATAATATAGTAAGATAGTGCCCATGAGAAAGAGTGGAGGAGGGTCTATCAGAGGAAGCTGAGGCTAGGATGGAATCCATAATCACTTTAGCCCAATTAATACGAATGTTACCTAGGATGGCATAGATGCACTTAGCTTGTTTCTCAGATAGGATTGCATGGCTCCCAGACTTTTGAGTTATGTTATAAGACAATATATTAGCCAAGATCCTTGCCGGATAGCGAAGATTGTTACATTGAAGTTTGGTTTGAAAGTGTCTACCGGGCAAATACATTCTTTCTAGAATGTTCTCATCAGTCATTTCGATTTTGTCAAGAATCATACCGGAGTATGGGATTCCTAGGGCTTCTCCTAGGGATTTGACAGTTATAGCAAGTTTAGTATCAAGAACTTTTGTTATGAAACGACTTTTCACAAGATCATAGTCCATGTTTGCATAGAAAAGATGAACAAGTCTAGGATAACAAAGGTACACATTTTCAGAAGAGAACAAGTTTGCTAAGTTTTGAAAATCTAACAGACTGTCAATGCCATAATTGATAACATCATTAAGTTTGACAAATCGTTCATGCAAGATTGGTTTCTTTGAGATCTTAACAAAATGCTCATAGGTAGTTGATTTGAAAAGATAGGGTAGGATAGTTTCTTTTTCAGAATCAACTTCTGTAGTAGTTTTCCTCTTCTTGGAGAAAATCCCCTTGATAGGCATCTAGATAGAGTAAAAAACAACAACATTTTTACACTACTAGATAACCAAGAGAGATGAATTAATAAAAGATCATGGAGTAAGAAAAATTTTACCTTGAGTAATTTTGGAGGAGGATGAGAAAATAGCTCCAAAAGTCCAAGCACCAAGGTGAGAAATCAAGAGATGAGGAGGAGAAAGGGGGGGAGTCGGCTACCTCTAGGGTTTTCTTGGGGTTTTGTTTGTTTGGATGAAGAGATGGGGAGAAGAGAGGGCCTTTAGATCAAGTTTTGGATGGCTAGGATGAGTTTTAGGCTTATTGGGTAAGTTGTCTTAACGGATCTTGACCCATCCACTCAATAGAACCCATTAGGAGTTAGTCAAAAAAAAGAGCAACCCAGAAATTTTCGCACGGGTAGTCGACTCCCTCCTGTAGGTAGTCGACTCCCTGCTGGGTTGAGTCGTTTTCTCATCCCGGGGAGATTTTGATCCAGGTTGAGTGTGCTTTCTGAAAAAAATATTTTAAGAATAAAACACAATCATATACACATATTAACTCATTACAACACATTTAAATATATATATATATATATATATAATTTAAAAAAAAATTTTGTTCTGATTCAGCCGTTTTGACTTCTTGAAATTTCTTCATTGTTTTCCTCCTTTTAGAGTACCTGAAAAAAAATAAGCGTTTTATGGTACTCTTTGGTTTTGAGTCCGAGGAGTTAGTCTTTAGGAAGCCAAACCCAGTACGGTTTAGTTCCTTCATGAACAACATATTTATAATTTTTGTTAAAATGAATTTGTTGAACAAAGTTAGTAGCGTACCTTTCTTTTCGCTGATCAGATAATCTCTTTGGTACCCAGATGCTCAAGACATTATCGTTAGAATGATGCATCCTAGTATGCTTAACCCGTTTCTTGGTATGATGTGAATCATAGCCGAGTCCGGTTTTGCTGGATGAAGTTTTTTGATTATCTATTATACTATCTAGCTTCCCTTTTCCTTTATTGAAATTCTCAATAATTTTCATCGTAGCGTCATATTTATCTTTGACAGATACGAGAAGATTATTTAGATATCTTTTTGCAGAAGATCATTCTTTTCTTTAAGAAGACTATTTTCTTTAATGACTTCTTCTTTTTCTTTAGTATCTCTTTTGATATTTCTAGTGTTTTTCTATGTTCTTTAATGAGCTTTTCATGCATTTTGCATAGCTCCTTATATGCTCCCCTATAATCCAAGTCTTCATCATCGCTTGACGATGACTTATTGTCGCTAGATGAATCATGATGCGAGCTTACCTTGGAGGATGTAGATGCCATGAAGCACATGTGTGCCGTCTTTTTTCTTTCATCATTATCTTCTTCTGAGGATTCATCGGATGAAGATTCGTCACTTTGGTCGAAGGCTGCATAAGCTTCTTTCTTTGGTCGTCGAAACTTGTTTCTTACATTGTTTCGCCTCTCATTATTGTCTTTGTTCTTCCCACGATCTCTGGAATCACGGTTGTTTCTCTCCAATGGACAGTCTCTCTTGACATGCCCTGGTTTATTGCAACCAAAACAAATAATACCGTTAGTGGGTCTAAAAGATCGTTTTCCATACTTACTAGTGATGAACTCTTTAAAGTTCTTTGAGATGAACGCGATATGGTCTTCTTTGTCCGCGTAGTCGGAATCTTCCTCTTGTGCTTTGAACGCAAGATTCTTCTTCTTTGGCTTTTCTTCGATTTTCTTGTCTTCTTCAAGCTCAATCTCATATGCCATGAGATTTCCCATTAGTTCTTCGATGGTGAGGTCTTTCACATTATGGGCTTCTCGAATGGCCGTAGTCATTCCCTTCCACTCGGGTCGGAGGGATCTTAGTATCTTCATTACCTGTTCATACTCGGAAAGTTTCTTTCCTAGTCCTGCAAGCTCATTCGTAATATTAGTAAAACGAGTATTCACATCGGTGATACTCTCTCCTTCTTCCATTTTAAAAGATTCGAACTTTGAATGTAAAACGTTTATGCGAGATTCTTTTACCTTTTCAGTTCCTTCGTGACTTACCTGAAGAGTATGCCATATTTGATGTGCTGTCTCACATTGGGAGACTCGATTGAACTCATTTCCTATAACAGCGCAAAACAGAGCATTCATTGCTTTTGCATTGAGATTAGCTCTCTTTTTGTCGTCGACAGACCATTTCCCAAACTCAACGTCGGTCGGTGCGATGTACGAGACTTTGGTAATAGTCCAAGCTTCAATGTCTAATGACTCTAGATGAGTCTTCATTCGGATCTTCCAGCTAGCGTAGTTGGTTCCGTTGAATAGAGGTGGTCGCATAGTATTCAGTCCTTCAGAGTGAAAAGATGTTGACGCCATCACTTTTGTAGCCTCGCTTTGATACCAAGTGTTGGATCTTGTGGATGGCAAACAACACTAGAAGGGGGGTTGAATAGTGTTGTGTATATAGTAAACTTTTTCGCTCAACGATATTAACACAAATAAATTCCTTCTAATGTTGCCTAAGAAACCAAATAGAGTGATCTACGCTTGGTTCTTAATCAACAAAATAATCTTAACAAGAATATGAAAGAGATTGATTAAGATCAGATAAATATAACTTTGACAAATAGATCTTTACAAATAGATTTATACACAGCGGAAATTAAAGAGACAATCTTTACAATAAGTTAACAATGAATTACACAGATGAACATTTAATAAGTAAGGAATGCTTGTATTAGAAAGATAACAAATCACAGAAAACAATCGCAAACAAAAAGGATTTTTATCCTGGTTCCCCGCAACCCGGGTACGTCCAGTCCCCGACCAATCCGGTACGAGATTCCCACTATCTGCCTTGGCAAATACAAGTACCTAGTCTCAACCAGGATTTCCAACCACAATACCTAGACTTGTCTAGGATTTACCCTTGCCTCACAAACCGAGGACTTTCCAACTGGCAACAACTAGACTTGTCTAGTGTTCCAACAATCAACACAGTGAGAATTTATCCAATACACCACAATAAATGATGGAGATTGGTTTATACACCCGATTCTATAGCCAATCAAAGTTTAGACAAATTTGTGTAGTGGCTTGATAGAATGATAATCTAGATCACACAAAGATACGAGAGAAGTTCTTTGTGATCTATATCTTTTCAAAAATCCTTTAAATAAAATAAAGAGAATAATAGTAAGGATTTTGAAAACATTTTAGCCAATAAAAATAAGAGTATGATCTTCAAAAGAATTTATAAAAGAATATTGTAAGATCAAATAAAATCAAATTGGCTAGAGAGAAAATGAGAGCTTTGAATTCAAGAGAGTTTTCACAAGAGATTGATTTTCAATGGTGTGTTTTTCATCAAAGAATTTAGCTCTATTTATAGGGAAAAACTGAGATTTGAATTTCAAATTTCGTTTGACTTTTGTCCCAAAAATTACGGAGTAAATTGCTCAAAGGATTTCAAAATTCAAATTCAAAAACGTCTGAAATTTACAGCTGGTAGTCGACTCCCTCATATAGGTAGTCGACTCCCAGAGAGTTCCAGGAGTTCTTGATCTCTGACAGGTAGTCGACTCCCTACTTTTGGTAGTCGACTCCCAGAGGAGTTTTTCCTGCTGCTCTTCTAGTCAGACGAGTAGTTAACTCCAGGGTGCGTGGAGTTTCACTACGAAAATTATGGAGTGGCTAGAAAAAAAAAGCTCTCGAAAATATTTTGAAGATAATTAAAAGTATTTTCGAAATTGTGTGTGTGTGTGTGTTTTTGTCTATTTGATATGGCTTTAACAAATACCCTAAAGAGACACGACACACTCACTATGGACTCAAAACATGTCTTCGGAAGTTTGATCAATTTGGTGAAGCGAAAGCGAGCTTCTCTTTGTGATTTTTTTTCTGTTTGAGCTTGAGCTTCATCACTTGAGTTTAGTCATGTTCGTCTTTGTCTTTGAGCGTTGAAGTGTGCTTCTTTGAGTATGAGTAGAGCTTCACAAATTCTGCACATCTTAAGTGTAGTGTAGTTAGTACACTAAGCTTTCATTTGGTGTGCTCATCATCAAAATTACTTGGGGTGGACTTCAATTTCCATCACTATCATCACTCAGAGTTATCATTGACAGATTGGTCAATATAACCATATGATAACTCTTGTGGATCGTTCAGTGAACTCATTCTCTAATGAGCACCTGTGTCTCGTCTTCGACTTCGCCAAGTCAAGCGATCATGAGATCATCACCACCGCTAAACGGTGAAGACTAAGACATAATGGTCTATCCGATGTTTCGATATCCTTGTCTCGAAACATCTACGACCACGAACCCTTTTAGACTTATGCTACAGATGGTCAAACATTTCTCCATGATCGAGATACTCATCTCGATACATGTTTGACCTTGCATAAAGTCTCAGGACTTTACCTAAGTTAATATCTAATGTTAACTACATTATAATTTAACTTAGATAAATTATTACCAAATAGCTTACTATTATTTCGAACAAGATGTTTGTGTTATTCACACATAGAGATAGATTGCCTCGAGTGTATCATCTCTCAAAATCTCCCACTTGCACTCAGGCCCATTTATCACGGTATCGTATACCGTTTTTACACATAAGTTTTCCCGACTTCATATGGTGGAGCCTTCGTGAGTGGATCTGCTAAAACCGTCTACACTATAGACTTAAGGGGTTTCTTTGTTCATGTTATACCAACCATTTGAACCTCATTCAAATAATTCACTTGGTCTTTCGGAATCCATAATATTTTATTTCTTTGGATCTTATCCAGTTCATCGTACCTTACGATAATCATTTAAATTTGTTAATGGTCATTTCAAATGGCTCATATCTATTTCTGATAAAGTATCAAACTTTTTGATTACTTTGTCAAAATATATGTTCCATTTCTTTGATGCCTAGCATGTAATTTATATGCTCCCACTGACCTTGAAAACTATCTGGCTAATTCATATAAGTTGGTCCGTCTAAATCATATTTAGAAAAACGAACTTATAAGTGAATGCTCCAATTTTCATGGTCAACTTAAGCGTTTACATCGAGTTTGGTTCGAGTAGGTCTGTATACATCTGCTGGCGAAAACAGTTTCATTCTAATCCGTTTTATAGGAATTAGGATGAAAACCATTCTTGATCAACATGATTGCACTTCACTATTTTCCTTTCTGCACCAATCTTTCAACTTAAGGATTTACTTGCAGAAAGGGAGGAAACATTTTCCTTGGGCACGTAAACTAAATTCTAAAATTTATTTACGCACCGGACATATTCTGATTGCATCAAGTTATAAGTCGGAGTTACTACTCCGAATTTCATCCCGGAAGTTGACTAAGTCATCATCAGTAATGATGTCTAACTCGAAAATTCGTCCCACGAAATTCGAGTAATTTTTACAACTTCCTTACGATTTATTTAATGAATACCTTATTGATAATGTCCTCATAGAACATTATCAAAACCTAGGCATTATTATCTGGGACTTAACACAGAGGGAGGACTTAACTCAGAGTCACTTGCTATGGATCGCACCAAGTCTAACTAAGTGTGATTCATACCTTTTAACACACCGATGTGTTAACAGACTTGACTTGAGAGAAAATCCTATTTTCTTTTAATTACGCAAGATTTTTATGTAGCTAAGTATTTGACCATTCGATCTAATCGAATTAGTTTAAATACTTTTGTCATTTCGTTCTTTATTTTATCAGACTTGTGTTTCATCAAGAACACGTGTCTTAATAAAATATACGAATAACTTATTTTGGTTAATCTAGACTCGGATACATCAGTATGTACGAGACTGAGTTCGACAACTCACTCTCCCACTGTCTTACAGATGGGTTTCGGCTATTATATCTAAGAGGGTAAGACTCACAAGTGTCCGTAGAGTTCATAATACGAGAGGTCAGACCCCACTTTATGTGACTTATGAAGCTTAGTCTCTCGATACGGCCTAGTCTATTTTGCCATACAAGTTTGCTACTATCTTGTGTATTTATACATTAACATTTAATATATATATATATATATATATATCGTTATACATATTACTCATTGCTTCAGAAGCAATGTGACGACATTCCTCAAAATGTGTTAACCTTTTGTATAACAATAATTATGAAATCGTGACATCAGAATATGTCACATTTTCATTTCCTCCACTTTATGCCTTTGTTAATGATAAATTAAACTAACTTTATCAATTGACTTTCCAGAGTGCCTTCTTCCTTTTCTAAATCATATTTAGATATTAAATAACCCAACATAAATAGCTATGCAAGCATCTCATGTATCCAAACGCCTGAGAGTTGCAATCTTGATTGTAACTCAAGAGGTTGCTTGTCTCAAGATCCGGTTGGGATACATAGTCTTGCACCGCTCATGCACTCGTATTTGACTCAAACGGTTTGATCGAATTCTCGAACTTTGCGGATCAAAATTGTTTATCCATACAACCTTGAGGGTAGCTCGACAAGTTGTAGGGAGAAACATACTTCGAATACCCTATATGTTCCGGCTGCCTCATATAGAGACGAGTGTCATGTAGCGTGAATTTATTTGTTGGACCCAGAACTTAATGAAATCATATTTCTTAAGTCCGTTCTTTAGAAGGTCATTTTAATGTCAACGAGAATATAATTTAATTCTATCAATTAGAATTTAACTTGACATTCAATTAATCAACCTAATTGACCAGTTAACTTATTTCATTAAAATATTATAATATGATTCCTTCGATAAACATAGTCTTGCCCTAGTTTAGCATATGTTCAAAATTAAATATAGGTAGAATGGCTTTTATCAATCTATATCCTCCCACTATTTTTACGATCGTTTCAAAGCTTAATAACGAACGATTTAATCGAATTAAAATTAATGGGTAAGAGTTCCAATCACCCTGAGCCTAACAACCTTGAGTGTATCTCAACAAGTTGCTTGTCTCTGTGACCGGAAGATGACTCTTTATCGATCATATCAGATATGACCCTCTTAATCGGTTTTACCCCTAGCCATTTGTGATCATGAGTGTGCTCATCCAAATCACAACGTCTAGTCTAGTCGGACCTTTGTTTTCGTGTCTAGCCTGACTTGCTCTGGCGCTCGGTGTATTCACGACACGTCGGTTTGGGTCAGGTCTTAGACTACATCTTATGTATTTAAAGAGTTGGTTTCTATAAGGTTGCCATGTCACAGCTTGAGTGTAGCTCAACAACTGTAACACGGGTCCTATAGTTGCTAACCCCTAAAACAAGGAGGGCTACGGCTAATCTTGAAAAATATCATTAACATATTTGACTTAGATATAGTCCAGGGTATCATACAATCATGATTCGCGACATTGCGGTCCAGCGGAACTCAGCTAGGGAATTGACTAAGCCAGAATCACTATCCCGAAAGGGTGATCCAGCAAACTTAGCCAAGCACATTGACTCGATCATGGTCCATTGAATGAAGCTTGTCATTTTTATATGTGTGCCATAGACTAAAAGGCTTTTATTAACAACTAATTAATCATATCAACTAGTTGCATCCTTAAATTCAAAATTTTAGGATTTGTTTAATAACTTTTATTAAGTCCTTATCAACTATAAGGTTCACGTGCTATCCTAATCGTTATTAGGATTTTAATAAATTTATTAACAACGCTAAAAACGAAGTCCTTTAATGAGAATTAATTATAATAATTAGAATTAAAATTTCATTAAAACGACTACCCTAATCAGGAATTAGGTCTTGAAGGGTTGTTAAAAGTTTTATTAAAACATAGCATGTCATTAAAATTCAATTAATACATTTTAATCATTTCTTAATGGCTAACCTAAAGGGTTGTCTTGTGTTATCAAATAAGGGACAAGATGAACTAGCCATTAAAATAAAGCTACACTAATTTTATCGCATAAAATGAAAGTGTACAACTATTTAACAATTAAATAGACTAAAGTTTATCGCATAAACAATTTTAGACTTTTAAAATCAGTTTTAGAAATATCTTATAAATTTAAAACATCATTTTAAAAGATTTCCATGTTCAAAAATTTATCATATAGAATTTTTAAACATCTAAATCATTTTAAACTTATCGCATAAATTTAAAAAGGCCTTAAAATCAATTTTAAAATTATCACATAAATTTAAAATCATCATTTTAAAATTTTCATGTTTAAAATTTTATCATATAAAATATTTAAACATCTAAAATCCTTTTAAAACATCTTTTAAAAAATATCGCATAAATTTTAAAACATTTTAAAAAGGGCATCTAAAAATTATTTTAAAATCATCTCATAACTTTAAAACATTTTATAAAGTATTTTGAAAAGCATTTCAAAGTTTAATAATAATCGCAGGCTAGATCGTTACGCATACCAGGCTCTGATACCACTGTAGGGTTTTCTGGGACCCTTAGGGCACAAAAACTCTATTCCTGTCCTAAGTCGGACGGAACATAGACAGAAAAAGAATGCAGCGGAAAATAAAACTATGTTAATTTAATTAACATGCAGTTAAACGATTTAACTTAGCCCTTAGGTACAAAACCCTTAGCCAAGAACTATGCCGACTTGGGATGGATCTGACCATCCCAAGAAGGATCTAACCTACTGCGATTAAATTAAACAAATGCTTATTTAAACACATACCCGGAATCTCAACCCTGGGGCAGGTGAGATGTTCCGCACCGTCTTCCGAGCCGCTCCACGTCCCACGCCGAGCCGCTCCCCGAACCGCTCCTCGAACCGCTCCGCATCCCGAGGCGAGCAATCCTCATGTCGCCGACCCAACCACGCGCGGAAGAAAGTTTCACACAAGTGAAACCTTCGCCAAGATTTCGGATCAGAATCCGAACTCCTTCGTGGCTTTGCTAGAGCCATCAGGAGTAAGGCAGAAATTTAGGGAGATAGAGAAATATTAATTTAAGCCTAGATCCGAGCGTGCTCCAACATTTACGAGAGCCGCTTAGATCTAGAGTTTGGGACGAGTTTTGAGGAGGTGATCAGACCCCTATTTATATAGGCGGGTGACTGCTCCATTTTACTCAAAATCTGATGTGGGACTAAATTTAGAGTTAATCAAATTCAATTTAGTTTGCCTTTCATAAAGGCTAAACTTTCGTGAATTTTAACTCACTTACCGTTGAGCTTCATGATTGATACAACCTATCAATTCGAAGGGTGTTCAACGGTGAACACATAGGAAAAAACCGTTCGTCAATCGGAGTTCGTTTGATCCCTCAAACGAGTGTCCAAAGTTGAGCCCAAGAATGTATTTTCGCACAAAACATTAGCCGCCAAAAAATAATCTGCTATGGTTCCAAAACTCTGCTTGTGGGACCCACCACGTGGGGCCCCCAAGCGCACGCACCCGAATTGCTGGGCGCGTGCCCAGCACGCGCCCAACTGGCGCGTGCCCAACACGCGCCCAGTTGGGCGCGTGGGCACGCGCCCAATTGTCTGGGCGCTTGCGCCCAGATAAGTGGGCGCCTGCGCCCTTTCAATTTGGATGCTCAGCCCGGCCCAATGGACCGGGCCGAAAAATTGCATATATATATATATATATATATATATATATATTTAAAAAATATATATATATATATATATATATATATATATATATATATAATTTAAAAAACAGTGGGCCTCAATCTTATTGGGCCCTTTGGCTTTCTATTTAAAACTCCTTTTAAATATACTTATTGGGCTCGTTTGGACTCCGTTTCTGACGCGGTTTGAACCTGTGTTTAGAGCGGGATGAACCCGTCTTACCGGTGAACCTTTCCTTGCGTTTATATCATTAAATATTGTTTTAAACTATTTAAAACACATTTAATCTCTTTTGCATCAAATGCAAAATAGTCCATATCTAGGCTTAAATTATCATTTGCATCAAATACAAATGATCCGAGGGCATATTCCTCTACAATTTCGTCGTATTTTTGCGCGGGAACGTCCTTTGATCCTTCGGCATCCGAGAATCAACGATCTTTTGACCCTTCATCGTTTGCAAAAGCTTTAGTACCACGTTGCCTCTCTTTCATTGAAGAGCGTGCTAATAACGTGTTGTGTAGTACTTTATAGGAACCCCGTACATTTGTATATATACGAAAGAGTTCATAAAAAGATAGGATACATGGTTTGTAATAAGATAGACTATTCATGGTAAGATAGACTATTCATGACAAAAACAATAATTGAAATGATGGACCAAACATTAATTTTTGCCTCTACTGCCCGAGCATGTTAATTTCTCCGTTTTGTAAAATTCAACCTAATTCAAATTTAAATCCCAGCAAAAATCCAAATCTGAGGCTAAAATCGAAAACCATTAACTCCCATGTCGAGACCGTCACGGTGACTCCGAGGACGATTAATATAGTCAACTGTTATGTTAACAATTTGGTGATTCAAAACATGGTTTACAAATTATCTCATGAGGAGGACTATATACACCTCAAAAGTGAGTTGCATGTGATGATTTGTTACCAATTTTAGAAAAAAATATCAAATCATTTGGTCATCTCACATCTTCTCTCTCTTGTTTTTTTAAAAGAGGAAAGTAATCATCACATGCACGGCTCGCTTTTTTTCCCCAAATAGTTGGACTATATACACCTCAAGGTTAAGTGTAGGGATGTGACTTTTGTCAAAATTGGCAAATCAAATCTCATTTATATGTCACATCTCTATATCTCTCTCCATTTTTTTTGCCAATTTTGTTATAAGTCACATTCCTATGTCACGGACGCTACGTCATCGACACATCATCTCCTACGTGGCACCTATTTGGCATAAGATGTGGCATTCTCTAGAATATCATATGGCATGCTTGTAAATAATTGTATCTAGAATGTTCCTATATATTCTTTTGTATTCTTTAGAAGGGAGAATAGTGGAGAAGGATCTAGTACCCCATCCTAGCCATCAGATCTAGGAAGTCTCTAGAATCTCAATCTCCACCATTGGTTGTAAGGAAGCCTCACCTATGAATAGGGGCAAGGGGAGGCATTTGTAACCATCCAAGAGTTGAAGCAATACAAGCAAGGCATTTTCCAAGTTCTCTTGAGTTCTCTTGTACTCTTAAGTTCTTTCTTGAGAGTGAGTGTGAGAGTTAGGCTGACTTAGCCATTCTAAAGAGGGGTGAGTGAGCTAAGTGCTGCACGGGATTGGGAGAGTCAAGTAGGTAAATAATCCGCTCGTGACAGTTGGTATCAGAGCTTACGGTTCGGGGAAGGATGTCAACTAGCGACGTCACAAACAATGCTGGCGATGCTGAAATGGCAAAGAGGCCGCCTCGCAGAGAGAAGTCCAGGGACATCATGTCGACGTTCAAGGCACGGTTGGACAAAGCGGAGCTTACCGTGTCTGAGGCGAAGGAACAGTTCGAGACTATGGAGAAAAGCATCGAGGAGCTACGGGCGGGAAGGGACGAGCTTCGTGAGGAGATGCTGACGGTCTTGAACTCGACCGTCGACATGCTCTAGAAGAAGGACGATCTCTTGGAGCAAAGGAATGCTGCTTTGGAGACATAAGTGGTTGCTCTCATGAAGGAGTTAGAAGAGCTCAAGGGCGAACTCAACCAACAAAAGATGGTATGGGCGAGTGGAGCGGTCGTTAGCCATCCCTTCTTGCCGAAGGTAGACATCCCCAAGCCAAAGCCAAATGGAGGTATGCGGAACGCTCGAGAACTTGATAATTTCCTATGGAATTTGGAGAAGTACTTTGATTCTATGAGGATCAAGGACGATGAATCCAAGCTCCTCACGGCTCCACTCCACATCCAAGATGTTGCTACGTTGTGGTGGCATAGAAGGTTCGAGGACATAAAGAAGGGAACGTGCACTATCAACACTTGGAAGGAGTCAAGGTGGAACTCAAGAAGCAATTCTACCCCGAGAATGCGGAAGATGAAGCACGAGGTAAGCTTCGCCGCCTTACTCAGAAGGGTTCTATTCGGGATTATGTGAATGAATTTTTAGAGTTGCTCCTTGAGATTCCCGACATGAGCGAGAAGGATTCGCTCTTTACCTTCATGGATTGCCTCGCGGGTTGGGCCAAGATGGAGCTTCAGCGGCGGGGAGTCAAGACCCTCGCCCAGGCTATGGCCGTAGCGGAGTCTTTGATCGAATTCAGGAAGATGGACTCCGACTCTGGCAAGCCAAAGGAAAAGAAGGTGAACCATGGCAAAGGTGGGGGTGAGAAAGAGAAGCAGTCCAAAGACTCCCACCCCAAGCCAAGCGAGTGGAAGGGCAAGTAAGCTGAGAGGTCCAAGGAGGATCGTCCGAAACTCCAATGCTACTTTTGTGATGGTCCCCACAAGGCTCGAGAATGTCCGAAGAAGTCCAATCTTGCAGCCCTAATCCAGAAGGAAGAAAAGAAGCAACAAGAGGAAATGCGGGTGAACTCGTTGCGGCTACTCAATGTCATTCATGCCAAGGTGGATGAAGGGCCACGAGGGCCAATGTTCGTGGAGACGAAGATCGTGGGTAAGGTCTTTAAAGGTCTTCTTGATACTGGTGCTTCCCACTTCTTAATTTCTGGTAGGGTGGCAGGGGATTTGGAGCTTGTGGTGGCTAATGAGAAAGGGGTCATCAAGGCCGTCAACTCGGAACCCACTCCTATTGTTGGCATGGCACGACAAATTCCAGTGAAGATGGGAGAATGGTCAGGGCCGGTAGATATAACGGTGATCGGGATGGATGACTTTGATGCGGTCATCGGCTTAGAGTTCTTGGATCAGATGAAGGTGGTGTTGGTTCCGTACGCCAACACAATGTGCTTCCTCGAAGGCAAGGCATGTACGATTCTGATACAAAGAGAGAAGGCCTTGTCAAGCAAGATCCTCTCGGCTATCCAACTCTCGAAGGGGGTTCGGAGGAATGAACCTACCTTAATTGCTGCGGTGAAGATGGAGGGAGGCCCAACCAAAGACGAAGAGGTCCCTACGGAGATCCAATCGGTCTTGGAGGAGCACCAAGACATTATGCCCGAGAAACTTTCCAGCAAGCTACCACCTAAGAGAGAGGTGGACCATAAGATCGAGCTGATGCCAGGAGCGCAACCACCAGCAATGAGACCCTATCGGATGGCTCCACTGGAGTTGGAGGAACTTTGGAAGCAACTGAAGGACTTGCTGGATGCGGGGTACATTCGACCATCGAAAGTTCCATACGGCGCACCTGTGTTATTCCAGAAGAAGCATGACGGATCTCTCTGATTGTGCATCGACTATCGGACGCTCAACAAAGTCACGGTGAAGAACAAGTATCCAATACCTTTGGTGGCGGACTTGTTCGATCGGCTGGGACAAGCGAGGTACTTCACCAAGCTGGACCTCAGATCGGGATACTACCAGGTGCGGATCGCCGAAGGAGATGAACCCATGATGGCATGCGTGACGAGGTATGGATCGTACGAATGCTTAGTCATGCCTTTTGGACTAACAAATGCACCTGCTACTTTATACACAATGATGAATAAAGTGTTGGGCCCTTACTGGATCGCTTTGTCGTAGTCTACCTTGACGACATAGTGATCTATAGTCAAGACATTGCGAAGCATCAGGAGCACTTGAGACAAGTGTTCGAGGCCCTTCGTCGGAACGAGCTCTACGTCAAGAGGGAGAAGTGCTCGTTCGCACAGGAGGAAGTTGTGTTCTTGGGACACATCATCGGACGGGGACAGATACGGATGGACCAAGGGATGATTCGGGCCTTACAAGAGTGGGAACCTCCCACCAAGGTGACGGAGCTGCGGTCGTTCCTCGGGTTGGCGAACTACTACCGGAGATTCATTCGAGGATACTCGGCTATCGCGGTTCCACTAACGGACTTGCTGAAGAAGAATCAGGCTTGGTACTGGAGCCCGAAGTGCCAGGAAGCGTTCGAGGGACTGAGGAGAGCGGTGACGGAGGAGCCGGTTCTCTCCCTTCCAGACTTCAGCAAGCCTTATGAAGTCCACACCGATGCGAGCGACTTCGTCATCGGAGGGATGTTGATGCAAGATGGGCACCCCATCGCCTACGAGAGTCGAAAGCTGAACGACATCGAATGTCGGTACACTGTCCAAGAGAAGGAGATGACGGCGGTGGTCCACTGCTTACGGCGGTGGATGCACTACTTACTTGGCTCCAAGTTTGTAGTGAAGACGGACAACGTGGCCACTAGCTACTTCCAGACGCAGAAGAAGCTGTCCCCCAAACAAGCAAGATGGCAAGACTTCTTGGCGGAGTTTGATTACACGTTGGAGTACAAACGGGGCCGGGTAAACTTGGTGGCAGCTGCACTAAGTCGGAAGGCGGAACTTGCAGCAATGGTGAGCCGACCACAAAGTTCCTTGCGCGATCGCATAAGAGAAGGCATAACGCAAGATCCAACGACAAAGTCCTTAGTGGAGTACGCCAAGGAAGGAAAGACTCGGAGGTTCTGGCTTGAGGACGGCTTGCTCTACGCTAAGGGATCGCGAGTATACGTGCCATCGTTCGGGAACCTAAGGCGTGAAGTTATGAAGGAATGTCACGGCTCTCCATGGGCGTGGCATCCAGGAGTGCATCGGACACTGGCACTACTGGAGGATGCTTATTATTGGCCTCGGATGCGGGACGACATTGAGGCCTATGTGAAGACTTGTCTTGTGTTCCAACAAGACAAGGTCGAGCAGAGAGCACCGACGGGATTTCTCGACCCATTGCCGATTCCGGAGAGACCATGTGAAGGCATTTCCATGGATTTTATCATGGGGTTACTGAAGTCTGAAGGGTGCAACATCATCATGGTGGTGGTCGACAGATCCTCGAAGTACGGGATCTTCAGCACCAACGAAGTGTCTAGCAGAGGTAGCAGCCCCACTATTCCTGAAGCATGTGGTGAAGTATTGGGGGCTACCAAAGACCATCGTGAGCGACAGGGTTGCTCGCTTCACGGGGAGATTTTGGTCGGAGCTCTTCAGATTTCTGGGATCTGACTTGAGCTTTTCCACCAGCTTCCACCCTCAGACGGATGGCCAGACGGAGAGGGTGAACGGCTTACTGGAGGTGTACCTGAGGTATTATGTGAGTGCCAACCAGCAGGACTGGGCAAAATTGCTGGATGTGTCACAGTTCTCGTACAACCTACAGAGGAGTGAGTCGACCGGTAAGAGTCCATTCGAGCTCGTGATGGGTCAACATCCACTCACTCCAAATGCCATAACTACGGGCTATAAGGGAAGTAGTCCAGCGGCCTACAAATTTGCTAAGGGATGGCAAGAGCAGAACGAGATGGTGAAATCGTGCCTTAGAAAAGCCACGAAGAGGGTGAAGAAATGGCAAACAAGAAGAGGAGACACGCAGAATACCAAGTGGGGGACTTGGTACTTGTCAGGCTTTCGACACTAGGCCGGCATAAAGGACTACATAAGAGCATGATAAGGAAGTATGAAGGCCCATTTTCGATCATCAAGAGAGTGGGAAACGTCGCCTATAAGGTGGAACTTCCTCCAAATATCAAGTACCATCCCGTCTTCCATGTAAGTATGTTGAAGCCATACCATGAAGACTCGGAGGACTCGAGCCGAGGGAAATCTTCTCGTGCACAGCAGGAGTGCGGACGGAGTTCACTAAGGAGGCCGAGGAGATCATCACGGATAGGGTGGTTCGGGAGGCCAACAACCATCCACGGCTAGAGTACTTCATCAAGTGGAAGGGATTGCCAGATAGCGAGAGTAGCTAGGAGCCGGCAAAAGCGCTTTGGCAATTTGGAGACTTGATAGAGGGCTTTCGCAAGGAGAAGGCCAAGCGATGAGGGCATCGCTGGAATTGGTGGGGGAGAATGTCACGAACGCCACGTCATCGACACATCATCGCCTACGTGGTGCCTATTTGGCATAAGATGTGGCATTCTCTAGAATATTCCTATGGCATGCGTGTAAATAATTGTATCTAGAATGTTCCTATATATTCTTTTGTATTCTTTAGAAGGGGGAATATTGGATAAGGATCTAGAATCCCATCCTAGCCATTGGATATATGAAGTCTCTAGAATCTTAATCTCCACCCTTGGTTGTAAGGAAGCCTCACCTATAAATAGGGGCAATGGGAGGCATTTGTAACCATTCAAGAGTTGAAGCAATACAAACAAAACATTCTCTAAGTTCTCTTGAGTTCTCTTGTGCTCTTAAGTTCTTTCTTGAGAGTGAGTGTGAGAGTTAGGCTGACATAGCCATTCTAAAGAGAGATGAATGGGATAAGTGCCGCACGGAATTGGGAGAGTCAAGTAGCTAAACAATCCGCCCGTGACACCAACACCTATGGGGTATATGACAAAACTCTTTCCAAAAAAAGGAAACTAATCTTAAGGTGTATATGGTCCTCTGTTTATCTGATATCGCCCCCCTCTCACGTGACTTTCAGTCTGTGTGACCAATTCATACCGACACCCGGCATACGAGGATCAGTCCATCTGATAGCCACGTGTAATTTCATAAGCCGTCGGATCTGCGACCACTTGTCGATTGATCCATTCCGTATAAAATCACTCGCAGCAGACTCTCACGTTCTCTTTCTGACCACCGGAGGCGTAACCTAGAACAATCTGTTGCTTGATTCCTAGGGTTTCTTTCGCTCCTTCGCGATTCTCCCGAATCAAATCGAACTAATGGAGAAGGAGCTCGTAGAGACCTTCGAGGTGGCAAAGAAGGCTGCCGACGCGGCGGCGGAGGGCGGAGGATCGCCGGAGGAGGGCCGGTGCGTCGATGCGCTCAAGAGGCTCAGGAAGATGCCGGTCACTATGGATATTCTTGTCAAAACACAGGTATTGTCTTCCGATCTTGAAAAATTTTGAATCCGATTTCCGTTTTTTTAATGTTTGGCATATTTTTGGGTTCGTCTCTAAACGGCCGCAATTTGGGGCTTTTGCGCATGTGCATTTGATTGGTTGAAATCACGTGTAAAATATTTGAGTTTGCCGTTGCTCTAATGCTTAATTTGTTTGATCAAAACTGAATTGCGATGGGTTCTCTCGTCTGTTATAGTTTAGCCTGTTTAGGGGAAAATGCTGCAAACTTAATGAGAAACTTTACATAATATACTGACGTTTTTTCGGGAAACCATACTATACTAATGTTAAATTCTGCCAAAGGACATTGTTTGTAAATTTGAATATCTGGGGTAGGTCGTAATTGTTCTATTATTTCTACAAGTTTTGGTAATTATTTGTTCTTTTCTTGTTCTTATCTTACTGAATTGGTACTTATCCTGATGATGTTTTATGTTTTGCTCCAATACTAAAATATCCATCCGTTTGAGAATTTTTGGAGCATTAATTTCCTACATGTCATAGTAAATTTATGTATTTGGATTTTTGATTACACAATAGATTGTAACCCAAGAAAAAGATTTTCTTTTGTTATTAATATTATCGGAGAGTCTTATGTCAAATCAGAGTCAGCAAATGGTGGAAAGGGAACACGTCATATTATTTGTGAATAAATTCCTGTAGTTGCGATAAAATTAAATATAGTATTTGTTTTCAGCCATTTGGCATCATATCATCATGGTCAAGATTTATTTTTCCTTCTAAAGACGTGTTTTTACCCCCTGGATCAAGTAACTATTTAGCATGGACATGGATATACCACCATGGTGACAACATGACACGATGACATTCAAGCAAATTCTAAAAGGTTTACTTATAATTGAAGAATTGTTGCTTATTCCTGTGTCTAACATTGTCCAACACGGCATTGTTCCGTGGTTGAAGTGTCTGTGCTACTAACATACTTTATTTTTAACACCTTGAATTCAGAGATGTCAAGACTGGATTTTTTTTATTGGGTGTCTAAACTTGGTACAATATATGTTACAACTTTGGAAAATTCTTGGATATGCTACTTTGATGACGGATGGATTGGCAAAGTTACGTAATCACTGTACCCAACTTATAAAGTCACACACAATTTCTCCTTTCGCTTTGGAGAGGTCTCTTAACTGTGGGGCATCGCTGACCCATTGCACTTTCCTTTTATATAGCTCTCGATGTTCTTCACTTTCACAGTTTATTTAGTAATCTATGAACTTTCTATGTCAGTAACAGAACCAGTCAGTTAGCGCTTAAATGGTTCAAAGAATCCATGTCATTGTTCATGAATATTTCCTGTCCTCCGGGAAGATTTTTTATGATAATTATTTTGGACCCATAAACTTGTTTCCATCGTCAGGATTGGTGCTTGTATATTTATTTCCTGGATCATTGTTAATGAATATCATTTGAGAATCATCCCGTCTTAAAGTACAGATTTTTTGCTATCCTCTTTTTAGTGGCATTAACTTGATTCATGATCAGTTAGTAGTTTCAAGACTATAAATTGAGATCCAGATGTTGTGAGAAATATGATGCTCACTGTCTAAAATGGGAATTTATGTTTCTTCATCGAATTCAGATGGTTCGGTGTCTTCTATTCAAAGAAGTCTCATTTTCTATTTTCTAATATTATAGTGTATCACCGATTTATGATGTTTCTTTTGTCATTAGCAGCAATGATTTCTTTTGTCGCACTTTTGTCAGTTTCAGATTTCACCATGATTGTGACTTTTGTCCATTTGTGTATTTATATCTCATATCACTTGATCAGGATCCAGGCAAAAAAATATGGACCATCTTGTAGCTGGGTAATTAAAACTAGGGATTAATGTAGAGCAGGTGGCACCTGATCCAATGGATCAAGTGCAAGACACAAAAAGATGGGACCCATGAGTACAAGCCCGTGTGGGGGCTTGTACTTCCCACCTTTTTTGTGTCTTAGCACCTGATCCATTGGATCAGGTGCCACCTTTTCTACATTAATCCTTAAAACTATTGGAATATTAGTTCTATGGCGGTGTTTCATGATAGTAATTTGATCACTAGCCAGCATTATTGTGAGTATGTAGCTTCTGACACCAGTCATGTGATGTAGATTGTATGTGTTTGGAGAGTGCCATTAACAGTGGGTCATTTCTTTTGCCTTTTGTTTAGCTTCTTTTTCTTTTCTTTTTCCACTTAATTGTTCTTAAACTTCCTAAAGCAGTAAGGGAAAGTAATTTCTAGATTACATATGGTTGTTTGCTTGGTACAAATACCATTATAAATTTTCAACAGTAATATGATTGTGGGGTTGCCACCTTGGAGATTGAAAAAGGTCTGCGTACTTGGTAATGATAACAAGCACGGGAATCTTCTTCATAATTAAAATCATATAAATCATTATTTGCTTATGCATTTATCTCGTAACAAATTGGATAAAATTTAAAATTTTCATAGTAAAAGCTACACCGGTGGTTTAAGTTTTGAACTAACAAGGAAGTATTGATCTTCATGCGGCATATGCACTATTACTAGACTTGTCATTTCTATTTATATTGTTACGGTTTATCTCCTTTGACATATCTGCCTTTATTTTAACTAGTTAGGGTATTTGGTTCGTAATGTTAGAATAATTTTTACTAAATTTAAACACAGAACCTATGCGAGTGATACATGCATGTGTCTTCTCTTTACATAATGAATTAATTCATCCATTTAAGTCATATCATGGCAGGCCCCACCAACCAATTATATATCAGTTTAATGTAAATCATGAATATATTTAATCATCTTATTCCCGTATCTCATAAATATAATCGTTTAGTAACACATGCATTTGCATGTGCAAGAAGACTAGTCCGTATAATATTAAATACTTAACATTGAATATGGCCCACCAATGCTATAATCTGTGTCAACACGACATTTATTTTATCATACACCATATTTGATCTTGGTATTCTTCTCCTTTTAGTGAAGTTTGATTTAGTATTAAATTGATGATTCCTTATTGTTGGATATATGATCCCCTATTAGGTTTTGATGATAAGCAAACATTATTTTATTATATGTGCATACGAACTCCATATATGCAGATTTTATAGACACACTAAGATAAGATAATCATCGAAGACACCATTTTGCAAGAAACATCAAACACAAGACGAAGTATAACGATGAAATTTTGTAACTTGTGAAAAGCGACGTATTCTTCATTTTCATTCTTGCATATACTTAGAATGTTAAAGCCTTGATGATGATCTATCTTAGTCCTTTAGGGTCCGACCTCAAAAAATCAAGCCAATGGCAAAATTGGTCGACCAATACCTTCTGCTGGTCGACCAATAATATTCTACGAAAATTCAGAAAATTTTGAAATTTTGTCAAACCTATTTCCAAGTCAATATGATCATTTTCAACAATATCCTAAGTTTCAGTTTTTTGGTCGACCAATAAAGTTGATTAGTCGACTGGTCAGTTATCAAAATAGTTATACCAGTCAGTTATATTTTGGACAGTTTAATTTGAATGTTTATGTTGGTTATTTTTTCAAATTCAAACGCCCATTTTTGGAACCACCCAACTGTAGTTTTAACTACCACAAACGGGCAAAATTTTGACTTTTTTCTGATAGCTTCTGACTGTTGGTTTGTGTCCTTTCGTCAAAGGTTGACTCAAAGTCATATCCCAGTTTAGCTGCAACACTGATTGACCAACAACTTCTATTGGTCGACCAATTTTAAAAAAAACGGTTCAGATTTTCATGAAATTTTGGGCAGTTGTCAAACGGTTATAAACTACCCATTTGGCCTATAAATAGACCCCAAGACCTCTGCCTTGACATCCGAAACAATTCACACACTCTCATTCTTAAGTGTTCTCTCTCTCTCTAGAAAGAGAGTAACTTTCAGATTTCCTTGAGAAACCTCTGCAAAAATTTTTCCGTATTAGAAAGTCCAGTTTTCAAGTGTGTTCTATAAATTCACATCAAGAACCTTGGAGATTCCATCACATTCCTTGCGATATATTTCCTACATTATCAAGACTTAAGGTGATATTGTTAATATTGCTTCTTTACTATTTCTCTTTATTTGGTGAATCTCTTGTTGAAGAGATTGTACAAGTTTGCAACACGAGCAGTGTTGGCATCTTTGTATGTTTGCTTGCGTGGAGTAAGTGATTATAGTAAATTAAAAATCTTTACTGGGAGTAGGGGACTTGACGTAGGATCAAGAGGATCCGAACCAGAATAAATTCTTGGTGTTTGCGTTTGCTTGGCTGGTTTGCTTATTTGTTTTGTTTCACTTATTTGTTTTGTTTCATTAATTGTGTTGAATCTTTCACTTCAAGTTATTTAAATTTAAAGGAATATACAAGTAACTTTGTATATCCCCTAATTATTTACAATACTAATCATTTTTGCTGTTTAGTATTGAAATAGCCATATCGACGGTCCTAACAATTGGTATCAGAGCTTGGTTCAAGAGATGTGTCTATTTCCAATCTAACAATTGGTATCTCTGGTGATCTATGGCTTCAACAACAAGCACCTCACAATTTTCCGAAGGGCATTATACCGTAAGGCCTCCATTGTTCACGGGCTCCAACTACTCATATTGGAAGTGACGAATGATGATCTACCTCCAGTCAATCGACTTCCAACTTTGGAACATCGTGGATACATCTTACACCAAGTCAACAACCTCTTATGGTGAATGGATCACTGTAGAGAAGGCCAATGCAATGTTGAATTCTAAGGCGATGAATGCATTATTCTGTGCCATGGACAAGAACGAGTTTAAAAGAGTCACAACCGCCTCATCAGCCTACGAGATCTGGCATACGCTCGAGGTAACTCATGAATGCACAAATAAAGTTAAAGAGACTAAAATCACTGTTTTGTCCACAGATTTGAACTATTCAAAATGAAGCCTAACGAAACAATTGCTGAAATGTTTACGCGCTTCACAGATATTACCAACACCTTGATCGCACTAGGAAAGACTTATACCCAAGTCGAGATGGTCCGAAAGATTCTTCGTGCTTTGACTCCTGAATGGGAGAAGAAGACCATGGCAATTGAAGAAGCCAACGACCTATCCACTCTCACAGTCGAAAGCCTCATTGGAAATCTTATGGCATATGAAGTCCAACTTGATGATTGAAAGCAAGAAAGCACCCACAAGTACATTGCCTTTCATGTGTCATCAGACAATGATAATTCATATGATGATGATGATGATGATGATGATTTGGGATACTTAATAAGGAAGTTCAAGAAGTATCTCAGAGGTAAGTTTAAAAGTAAGAATTTTACAAATACTAATGAGAATTCTTTTTTGTGTTATCATTGTAATAAGCCAGTACACTTCAAGAAGGATTGTCCCCTTTCATAGTCAAAGAATCCTAAGAACTTCAACAAAGTATATAAGAAGAAGAAGGCATTTGCGGCAACATGGGACGAATCTTAAGATGAATATGAGAAAGAAAAAGAACAAAGTACACATATGTGGTTCATGGCTCAAGATGACAACGATCAAGTAGTTTATATAATGAAGAATTGTTAGATGCATTGAATGATTTGTATATGCGCTTTAAAAGATAGAATTCTATGCACAAATCTCTGAAACAAAAAAAATGACACTTTAATTATTGAACACGAGTGGCACTTGTCTCAAGACGTGCATCTCATGATATCTGAAAGAGAACGACTTCTCACTCAGAATGTGACCTTAAGCAAAGAGAATAAAATTCTAAAGACAGAAGTCCATGTTTTGTATGCACACATATCCAAAATGGATACAAGTATTTCATCACTCAAGATGAAATACAACGAGATATCTTCTAATGTTGAAAAGTTCAACAAAGGAAAATATCATCTTAAAGATTTGCTCTCATTTTAATATCATGCAAATCATCGACATGTGTTAGGTTATTCAAATAAGAATGTTACCAAACCCAATGTCTCATCTTCTTTGGATGTTAAACATAAGATTGTTAAACCCATGGTATAAGGTTTCAGCCGAAACCCACACGTTTCGGCCGTTTCGTATCGGTACCGGTGGGTACCGATACGAAACAGGCGGCAACGTTTCGGTTTCGGCCGAAACGTTGCCGTTCCGGCCAGTTTCGGTCGAAACCGGCCGAAACTGGCCGGAACGGCAACGTTTCGGCCGAAACCAATATAAAAAACGAAGGAAAAAATGAAGAGAAAGATAGAGGAGGAAGAACAAGAAAAGAAGAAGATTTCCAACCAAAAAAATCAAAAAGAAAAAAAAAGGAGAAGAAGAAGAGGAAGGGGAAAAAAACCTAACTGATCTCGATCTAGTTGCCGCCTTCTTCGCTGCATCCGGTCTCGCCATCACCTGCACCAGATGCCGCCTCCCTCCAATGTCGATGTATCCCTCCGATGTCGCCGCCGCCTTCATCTCGTCGCTTGGAAGCTGGGGATGAATCATTACGGGCTTTAGGACAGCACATAGATTTATTTACATACATTAATTTACATGTTTGGATGCAGATGCACATGTATTTACAAGTTTGCCATCTCATACAATCATAACATTTATCTACAACCTTGCCATCTCCACTTGCAAATTACAGCATCAAATTTATAGGCTTGCCAGCACATTTATTTACAAGCTTGCCATCTCCACTTGCAAGTTGCAACAACCCATTTATTTACTAGCTTGCCATCTCCACTTGCATCTACACAGTTATTTACAAGTTTGCCATCTCATTTTTGTAGTTTCACTTGGCAGAAGCCTGTAAACATCTTCCATGTATTTACAATTTTGCCATGCCCCTTTAACAACAGTGTTGCTGGCCAACCAAATTAGTAAACTTACACAATGAATTGATATATTTAGCAAAAAAGCATAACATATTTACATGTATTTAGCAAAATGTTAAAAAAAATAGATTCTTAACTATTTGATAGTATTTGATAGGGGTTTAAGTATTTGAAACGACCGATACGGACGAGCCGAAACCAACCTCCGAAACCACCGAAACGGACGATACCGAAACTGAAACCTAAATTTCCATAAGAACGAAACCGATACCGATACCGAGACCTCAAACATTGGTTAAACCTGAGTAGTATCATGCATCCACCCATGCTTATACTCATTTTGTGCCTAAGAAACCCACTTATTTACATAACTGGGTTCCTAAGGACTTATGTCTGCATAGTGCATAATAAAGATTTATATGTTGCTTCATGTATGAATAATATTATTTATTCACATACTTATGTAGGAAAACCAAATTCTACATGGGTTTGGTTTCTTAAGGACTAATCCACTGGACCCTACATTGTAGAGGGTACCATTTCTTAAATGTTTATTTTTTTTTCATGTATTTAAAAGAAAAGAAGATCATTGATTCCAATATCCTTTTTGACAATGACAAAGGGGGAGAAATGTAAAGAACTCTATATTTTTATATGTGATACTAATGTGCTTTTTGCAGGGGGAGTAATGTTGAAATTTCATTTTAATGTTTGTTTTACATATATGTTTGTCATCATCAAAAAGTGAGAATGTTGGATATAGGATCCCTTATTAGGTTTTGATGATAAGCAAACATTATTTTATTATATGTGCATACTAACTCTATCTATGCAGATTTTATGGACCCACTCAGATAAGATAATCATCGAAGAAAACATATTGCAAGAAGCATCAAACACAAGACGAAGCATAACGATGAAATTTTGTAACTTGTGAAAAGTGATGTAATCTTCATTTTCATTCTTGCATATACTTAGAATGTTACAACCTTGATGATGATCTATCTTAGTCCTTTAGGGTCCGACCTCAAAAAATCAAGTCAATGGTAAAATTGGTCGACCAATACCTTCTACTGGTCGACCAATAATATTCCACAAAAATTTCGAAAATTTGTCAAACCTATTTCTAAGTCAATAGGATCATTTTCAACAATTTCCTAAGTTTTAGTTTTTTGGTCGACCAATAGAGTTGATTAGTCGACAGTTATCAAAATAGTTATACCAGTCAGTTATATTTCTGACAGTTTAATCTGACGTTTCTGTTGGTTATTTTTTCAAATTAAAACACCCATTTTTGAAACCACCCAAGGATAGTTTTAACTACCACACACGGACAAATTTTTGACCTTTTCTGACAGTTTCCGACTGCTGGTTTGTGTCCTTTCGTCAAAGGTTGACTCAACAGTCATATCCCAGTTTAGCAGCAAAACTGGTCGACCAACTTCTATTGGTCGATCAATTTTTGAAAAAACGGTTCAGATTTTCCTATTTTCCAGAAATTTTGGGTAGTTGTCAAACGGTTATAAACTATCCATTTGACCTATAAATAGACCCCAAGACCTTTACCTTGACATTCGAAACAATTCTTACTCTCACATTCTTAAGTGTTCTTTCTCTATCTAGAAAGAGAGTAATTTTCAGATTTCTTTGAGGAACCTCTGCAGAAATTTTGCTTCATTAGAAATTCCAAGTTCTAAGTGTGTTCTACTACAAATTCACATCAAGAACCTTGGAGATTCCATCACATTCCTTGCGATATAATTTCTACAGTATCAAGGCTATATGTGATATTGTTTTTTTACTCTCTCTTTATTTGGTGAATCTCTTGTTGAAGAGATTGTACAAGTTTGCAATACGGGGAGTGTTGACATCTTTGTATGTTTGCTTGTGGGGATCAAGTGGTTATATTGGATTGAAAATATCTACGGGGAGTAGAAGACTGGACGTAGGATCAAGAGGGTCCGAACGAGGATAAATTCTTGGTATTTGCGTTTTCTTGGCTGGTTTAAATCAAAGTGGACATTGATTATCAGGGACAGCAAACACCAATTGGCTGATGATATTATATGCTTTACATGAAGATCGGTCCTTCAGAGTGAAATAGGGATATATAATTTTGGTTTTATTATTTGTGTTTTTTGTCCATCTGCAATTCTATGCTGGATTTGTTAACCTCGCTGGAAAAAATTGGTGCATGTTCTCATTAATGCAGTACTACTGTTCATAACAGCTGCATACAAAGCAGAAGTTTTGAGCTCTTGTGAGGTCGTCTCTTTTGCGTAGATGACCAGCCAAACTCAGTGGTTGACTGTTTGTGTATAAATTCACCAACCTAACTGTAATTGTCTTACTTTATTCAGCTGGCTGGATTGACCTTACTAATCCCGCTAAACTGTTACCACTCCGAATTCTAGATACACTTCTCTCAAGCATGTGAGCCCTTCTCAAACCCTAGAGCAACCAACTTCAGAGTTCTTTCTTTCTCCTTCATGGGCTACAAGGGATGGTGGGATGCCCGACCCCTTAGACAATGCACAATTTGTGAAGGGTCAATAGTGGTGATTAATCATATAGGGGACTTGCCCAGAAAACATGGTTACCCAACTTTAAAGTCAGTGAATTTAACAATTGGTGAAATGTGAATTGGCATGCATATAAAGTGTTGCTCAGCATGATTATGTGCATGTGTTAAATGATTCTTGTAACTGTCCAATTTTTGTTCCAGTTGCACATGCAATCTTTCTGATTCCCAGATTACATGTTTGATTGCAGTGTTAATTTGTAATATGCCAAGAGGTGTATCGTTAACTGGTGGCACGATTTGATTTCCTTTACTGTTTTCTGTTCTTCAGAGTGCTAGATATCAAAATGATCTGACATATTTGATTACATATTTTTCCTGAATGGTGTGGTTCATTGTTGCATGTTTCATCAGATGCCCCTTGGTCCTGTGACCACTTTGCCAAAGTAAAAAATTTGTATTGTTGTTTCACTATTTGCATTTTATTTGATGTTGAGGGGTCCTGTCATGTCTTTGTTATCTGTGGCCTCTTTTTTTTTCCCCTTCAAATTATAAATGTTTTGCAACCTATCTACTTTGAGAACTCTGTGGGGGCAAAAATTCATATAGGCGACAATTGAGCTACATTTTTTTGTCGGGGCCCATCGTACATGAATATCTATATACTTGCTTGGTAGATATATCTTATTAGATTTTGGCATTGGCTTTGATTTGTGTTTCCAAAAATTGATTTTTTCCCCTCATTTTGTTACTGTCAATTATGTTTTTAGATTCAGTCTTCTTTACTCCGATCAATCCATATTACTCTGAGAAATGTGTCTATGTCTAAACATTAGTTGCTTATATTTCAGGTTGGTAAACGTCTCCGTGCTCTTGCAAAACATCCCCAGAAGAAGATCCAGGTGGTGGCTTCTGACTTGTTGACACATTGGAAAAATGTTGTCATTGAGGAGACGGCTAAAGGGGATAAGAAAAACGGTAGCTCCCAAAGCTCTTCGAAGGCTGATGTAAAATCTGAGGGGACAGAGGCTGTCAAGGAAGAGGAGATCTCAAACTCTGGGGATGTAAGGGGCAACACTGTTTCGATGTCAGAAAGTATCAAGGTTGAGAAGGTTACTTCTGACAATGGAATTAAGGTTGAGAGGATGGCAAAAACTGAATGTGTAAAAGTTGAGAAGAGACCTTCTGACAATGTAATAAAGGTTGAGAGGATGGCAAAAACTGAATGTGTAAAAGTTGAGAAGAGCGGGACGAATGGGGCTGAAGCTGTTCATGTCGAAAGGGTTTCTAAGAAACATTCATCTGGCGATGCTTGCCCTCCGAAGTTGACAGCAATGGTGAAGTGTCACGATGCAACACGGGATAAGCTCAGGGAAATTCTTGCTGAGGCTTTTTCTAGAGTTTATAAGGAGACAAGTGAGAGTGAGAGGGATGAAGTGAAGAACATACTGGATGAAGTAGACGCATGTGACCCAATTCGGGTAGCAGTCACCGTTGAGTGTGCTTTGTATGAAAAGTTAGGCCCCTCAACTGGATCTCACAAGATGAAGTACAGATCAATAATGTTCAATCTGAAGGACAGCAAGAACCCAGATTTCAGACGAAGGGTTCTTCTAGGGCACGTGAGGCCGGATAAAGTTGTCGACTTGACACCAGAAGAAATGGCTAGCGATGAGAGGAAACTCGCTAATAAACAGATAAAAGAGAAGGCGCTGTTTGAATGCGAGCGAGCAGGCGCTCCGAAGGCTACAACCGATCAGTTCAAGTGTGGTCGGTGTGGGCAGCGAAAGTGTACCTATCATCAGATGCAGACTCGCTCGGCTGATGAACCTATGACAACTTTCGTGACGTGCGTAAACTGCAACAACCATTGGAAGTTCTGTTGAATTAAACTTAGGGTGGAATTATTTCATTCAAATCGAGTGCTCAATCTAGGATTAGCCATAGCCTCTCCTTGCGAGACCATTCTGCTGTAACATGGTTCGAGGATTCAAGTACAAGGACATCTGGAGCTTCTCAACAATTTCTTTTTATTTATAGTGTGGTCGGCTACCGCAACTACTAATTAGTATAGTGACTTTAAGAAATGCCGGATGTTAATGTGGCTTTTCAGAGCTTTGTTTTAGGATGTCTAGTCTTGTGTGTCTTATGTCGAGGGTAGTGTTTCTTTCTGAATCTGCATTGTTGTTCAGCTGGAATCCTTCGGTTCATGAGAAACTCAACAAAGCGGCAGTTGAGATTCTACCATGCAGCAGAGCAGCCCGGGAGTCGAGAGCCCGTGCTTCAACGTCTGTTAGCTCCACAAGTTGGATCCTGGCTCAGCTTATTTTGCTCTATCTTTCCCTCCCATTCTCAGGATTCATCCTCTTGTACTTGGCTTCATGTGATGCAATGTCTTTTCTGTATGAAGATCATAGATCATTGAACGCATATGTATTAGTGACTCATGGTTGCAGAAGCAGCAACAGGTGACTTATCCATCCAAGATACCGTCAGTTCATCCACTTGTTCTAACACAATTTATTTCCTCAGCTATTTTATTTTATTTTATATTTTTTGAGTGGGTAATTCTCACTGAACGCGAGTATGATCAGTAGTGGTGCTGCGTGCAAATTGATTTGTTTATATATTTTGAGAAAATTGGCTAAATATCACGGGTCAACCAATACTTTTAATTTCTATCATCCACTTTAAAAAGTTTACTAGAATACCATCCCAACTAAAAAAAAAAGACCAAAATACCCCCATTACAATTCCAAAAATTAAAACATCAAAACCAAACCCCCACCAAAACCATCGGACGTTTTCTCTATCCGCCTCTCTCTTCTCTCAAGAGCTCTCCTCCTCCTCTCATCCTCTCTTTTCCGGCAAGAAAAACGCGCGGCCACCTTTGCTCTTCGCTTCTCCTCCTGAAAAAAACGAGACCACCACCTCGTTGGAAGATTCGCCGCCATTTTCGTCCTGGAAAAACGAGGTCGCCATTTTCGCAGGAAGCGAATGGATTCGAAGAAGAAGCCCACGCCACCACTCCATTTTTAGGGTTTCAACAAGAATCAACCATATGATGAGGTCAAAATCCAACTTCGAGCTAATGGATTCGAATAAAGGTGAATTTTTGGCTTTGTACTATGAATTTTTTGTTAAATCTGACATGCATCTTGGCTGATTAGTGTTTTCTAATCTGGGTAATATGTTGTTTGTATGAAACATATGTAAACATCTGTATACGTTGTTATGCATGCATATACGTTAGAATACATGATTAATTTTCCTGCAGGCTTACTAGTTCCAATTAATTATGGGGGACAATGGAAAAAAGGTAGTGATAGTTGTTGGACCTATGATGCATTGTTTACAAGGTATGTAAGAGTTAGAGGGTCGACAACATACCCGGAACTAATTGATAAGATCTGTGCTGAAACTGGGATTAGTAAGGATGATAACATAATTGACGTCAAGGCATGGATTAGTTACCCGGTGAATACTGTGATGCCGCCCTTTATAATGTTGAGGAATTCAGATATTTCAACTTTCGTTGAGCTCAATGCCAAGAGAGATTACACCGTTCCTTTATGTATCAGTACATCGCCAAAACCAAAGGTTGTGATAGCCCATAGTCCGTCAGTTGTGGTAGAAAAAATAAAGGTGGAGGCCTTCGCGGACCATCCAGTGTGCAAGAGCGTGAACAAGCCCGAAACAGTCCCATTTGGTATCCAAGACAACAATGATGGTTGTTCTCCTATCGGTATGGAGGACATTAAACTGACCAATCCAATAGATAATTTTGGTGGTAATGATGACGCGTATTCAATGCACGAAGATGAAGTCGAAGAAGAAGATAGTTGTAATGACGAATTTGACAACGATGACCCCTTCAATGATGTTTGTGATGATGATTCGTATGAACGACAGGATCCATTTGCTTGTGTATTTGATGGTTTGTTTGATCCATATTTTGGTGTATTTGTGGAATCACATCTGACCCACATCCAGAAGAGGGTGCTCATGCAACAGAAAATGTAGACAATTATGATGCTGGGCATTCAAAGAAGCCTGCAGATACACGTCCTCTCCCCATAGTCCCAACTGATCATGTTTTTACAGGTATACTCTCATATACATCTCTATACTCCAATATACACTACATAGTATAATTCACATTGACGTATATTGGCGCATATTGGCTAATACTATGTTATATTCGTGTATACTGTAGTAAAGTATATAATTGTGCAGGTAATCAAAATCCTACCGTCAATTGTGGTCATGATGGTCCTTTTGAAGCACATTCGACCAATGTAAACGTTCATATGTTGAAGGATTTCAGTGTTGGTGAACTTGTAAGAAGCAAGGTTGAACTGTTGCTCCAATTGCGTATTATAACCGTAAAGGCGAATCGCGAGTTTCGCATATCACATTCTGACCGCATGAGGCTTATTGCTACCTGTGTTGACAAGTCTTGCACGTGGAGGCTTAGGGGGGTCATTGTCAAAGAAGCATGGCTCATGGATCATTCGGTCATACGTGAAGGGTCACAGTTGTTCCATTGATGCAAGGTTTAAGCGTTATCGTGGAAGTGCAACAAGCGAAGTTATTGCACAAATGGTTAAATATGATAGTAATGATCCGTGGGATATCGTGAAAATGTTAGAAAAGATGTATGGTATAAAAATAACTTACTGGAAAGCTTGGAAAGCCAATGAGATTGCTACACAATCGGTACGTGATAGTCCGGAAGCATCTTTATGTGACTCCCATCTTACTTGTGGTTGTTGGAGCATGCAAATCCCGGTACGTATTCGGCATATCAGTTAGACGTGAACAATTGTTTTGTGCAATGCTTCTTGGCATTTGGGCCATCGATTGTGGGTTTTGTATTTTGCATCCGACCCGTTATAGCTGTAGATGCATGCTTCTTGAAGGGACGTTACAGAGGCAAGTCGTCCATTGCTACTTGTATGGACGGAAACAACCAAATTTATCCATTAGCATTTGGCGTCGCAGCAACAGAAAACGATGCATCGTGGTCATGGTTCTTTCAGCAACTTCGCCATGTTGTTGGGGCCCGGGAAGATTTAGTTTTTATTTCTGACCGTCATCATTCAATTGAGAAATGTTGCATGGAGCAATTTCCTGAAGCAGTGTATGGAACTTGCATGTTCCATCTGGGGTTGAACATGAATGCAAAGTACAAGGTGAAGGCGAAGGAATTCTTGTATAGTGTGGCTAAGGCTTATACAGAGATAGATTTCGAAGAGAAGTTGCAGCATGTGCGGTCAACAACAAGGCAAGTAAATGACTATCTTATGGATGCCGATCCAAAAAATGGGCTTGGTGTTTTTTCCCTGCCAGGCGATATAGTATCATGACGACCAATATTACCGAGTCAATGAATGCTCTCTTGAAGGTGGCTCGCGAATTTCCTATTATCGCTTTGTTGGAAACTATTAGAACCAAGCTACCGGCTTGGTTCCTTGATCGGCTAAGACTCGCCAACAAATGCACTAGCATACTCACTCCTTATGCTGAGAGAAAGATGGGGAATCGAGACGATAAGCGGTGGCGTAACTAGGATTTTTTTTACCCTGGGCAGAAATAAATTTATTGAACGAGTATATTTAAAAAAATAACAAAGCTAAAAAAATTAAACGCTCAGAATGATTTCATTATATATTGATAATGACCACAAAATAGTAACATAAATATATGCAAAATATGATATATATATATATATATATATATATATATATATATATTAATGGGTATCATACGCCATATGAGAGCCTCTCTCATACTCCCTCTCACATAAAGCACCCAAGTACAAGCCCACATGGGCTTGTACTTGGTTGTACTTGGGTGCTTTATGTGAGAGGACGTATGAGAGAAGCTCTCATATGGCGTATGATAGCCATTATTCTATATATATATATATATATATATATATATATATATATAGCAAAAAATGTACCTAAGAACGTGCGCATGTAGAATTACCTGCGCACGCCCCCTCTGTTCGGTGTTTGTAAATATTTTTTTTTTGAATTTTTTTTGCAGTAGCTAGATATACTTGTTATGAAGCTCCCCACAAAATTTCAGGTCAATCCGACACCGTTTGAGCCTCCGTTCATCGATTTCAAAAACGTTGCGCAAAACTGTCCAAATTCTGGACAGTTTTGCGCAACGTTTTTGAAATCGATGAACGGAGGCTCAAACGGTCTCGGATTGACCTGAAATTTTGTGGGGAGCTTCATAACAAGTATATCTAGCTACTGCCAAAAAAAATTTCAAAAAAAAATTTTTAGAAACCCCGAACAGAGGGGGCGTGCGCAGGTAATTCTACCTGCGCACGTTCTCAGGCACATTTGCCCCATATATATATATATATATATATATATATATATATATCTATTATACATTTGACAGCGATTTTTGAATCCTAGGGCTGACTAGGACAAGCTGACTAGGACAAACCGGTTGATAGAAAGAGGGCCAGGATTTAATCTTGGATGATGAACGGTTAGGATTAAACTTTAAACATACTTTTGATATTTGTGGGTCCAACTTTTTTTGGATAAAGACATCATCACACTTTGAAAAAATAAACAAAATTTACAAAAGCTTTCTGGGGAAGAGCAAAGATCTCAAATCGCGGGGGAAAAGCTTTCTGGGGAAAAGCTTTCATTTAGGCGTGTCTTGATCTTCCCATTAATAAAAGTCTCTCTCTCTCTGCCCAAGACACAGCAGCACCGATTTCGAAGCCCCTCATTCGTCTCCCTCCATCACACACACTCTCTCTGTATGCTTAGGAGTAAACTTCTGATCTCCCTTCAATTTTGCTTCACGTTTGAAGATTTCCAAGATTTCCAGCAAATTTGATCCGATCAAAACATCGAATTTCAAGTAAGTTCTCCATCAAAACAGCGAATTTGATCCGATCACCAGGGATCTCCACCAAAACAGCAATTTCAAGTAAGTTCTCAAGTAAATTTGATCTGATCCGATCTCCAAACGAATTACATTTTCACAAATTTGATCTGATCTCACCAAACGATCTGATCTCCACAAACGAATTCGAAGGATCTCATGATCTCGCCAGAAAAATTTGATTCGCCTTTACCCCTTCTCTGCTCGCAGATACTGAGAAGACCTCTGGACGCCGCCTACTCTCGCCGATGGATCTCTTCAAGGTACGGCAATCCAAACCCTAATTCTAAATCCTTCTCCTTGCTGATGGACCTTGATGGATCTCTACGTTACCCCTTCTCATTGCTTCACATGTTTTTAAATTTTGTTCCTCTACTCGCCCATAGATTCGAGTCCCTCTACAGTACCATGTAAAAGAAAATTGCCAACTACATAGATTCGAGTCTCATGCCTCACTTATTCATGTAGTTAAATATATTTAGCATTTTTACTTACAAACATTAGAGAGTTTGGACAGATTATAACATTTCTTAAAGCATGTTCCCTTTTCCTCAATAGGAGGAGCTCTTTACTAAGGCAGTTCCAGATTTAACATCAAGATTCTAACACACATGACAACACTTGCTTTCACTTAATTCATATCCGTTAGTTCGGAGTGCGGACCAAATCTGGAAAAACTAGCTACTTCATATACTAACTTCTGGAATAATTGATAAACACTATACAGAAACCACAACCTGATACGACAACCGGACTTTATAATCATGATGGAGCTAGCAATAGATATCAGGAAACATTGCTACTAATTGAAAAATTGATGTATTAAATAATCTTAATATTCCAGCAAGTAGTTGCCTTTAGCCAATAGCTCTTCATACCTCCGGCCATCACCAAATCTCGCCCATGGCGATTACGAGCCATGTGAATTTTTGTTTTGACACGGTTAAAGTTGATGTTCAAGTCAATGGTTTTTTGCTTTATTTTCATGCTTATGATCAAAAATGTGTGTTTTGTGTGGGTGGTTGACGAGCTGGTGAATTTTTAATAATTATGTTGTAAATTATACCTTTGTTTGGTTGTTGAATGTTGGAAGGTCAATTGAAAATCATTTGTGTGAGGTCTGGTTTCTTTATTTCAAAAATAACTTTTTTTCCTGTCGGGCTTCTGAATGCAATATGTAATAGCTTCATGTCTTATAGGCCCTGTTTGTACAAGCCGTAACCCCTTCGCATTGCTTCACATGTTCTTAAATTTTGTTCCTATTTATACCAAATGTTCAAATTTGTATCTTTTCTATTGTTTCAGGTTCGATCAAATTAATTGCAGTTAGTATGTAGATGCGAATTTAACATTTTTTCGTTATTTGTTTTGTGGCGTGATTTTGATTATCACGTGCTTGCTTATAGTGATGTCGGAATTCTGATTATTGGCTATTGCTTATTTGTGTATGTATCATGCTGTGTCAAGTTGAAGTTTTTTATCAGATGTAAAAATGAAGCTGTCTTTCCACAACCGGAAGATTTGTTACACATGGCGAAGGACCCAAAGGAGTACATTTAAAATGAGAAAGCTTTTTCCAGCAGCGTTCAATACCAGCTTCTAATGGAAGAGTTGATGGTGAAGGTATTCAATGAATTCATTTGGAAAAACAACTAACTGGAATTATTTGATTCTTTTGCAGATTGCAAGTATATGCATTCTTCTTCAAAAGATGATATCCTCATTCAGTCACCCCTAGAAGCAATCCATGGCGTGAATCATGTAGACATGGATGTAGCAGGTTCAAAAGTAACTGTTTCCTATGACCCTGATCTTTTGATTGCTTTCCATTTCCTTGGCTATTTTTCTTATACAGGTGGGATTTTGATATAGTGGACTTGGCCATTTATGTTGTTCTATATAGAAATTACCACTCTTGCATTCATTGAGTGTTTTCTTTTGAATTTTGACACAAGATCATGTAAAGTGTTGGGTAAAGTAGTTATCAGGGAATCAAAAAGGGCAATTTTTTCTTTTAGGGCTTAATTGCAGAAGGTTCGACTTTTAATCTGAATAATCAGAATGGCAATTTTGATGCAGTGGCTCGATGATAAGATTGTTGATCCTGTCGTTCAAATCATCAAAATGAATTCAATTTTGGATCATTGTGATGTTAACTTGATTGCCCATCTTAAATTTTTTAAGGATGTGAAGTTTGCTGCTTGATGCATGTTCATTGTTTAATGATTCCAAGCCGTGATCTGTATGAAAAGAACCCTATTGGCTTTAATATCTAGAATTTTTTTTCATATTGTTTGCTTTTGCTCTGCTTTTGTTCAGGCCCTGTTTGTACAAGCCTTTACCCCTTCAGTAAAGAAAATGTAGCAGGTTCAAAAGTAACTGTTTTTTGAAAGCAATGTTATGTGCCCTGTTTGTAATAGCCTTTACCCCTGTCTGTAGCAGGTTCAAAAATGTAATAGCTTCATTCTTTTAGGCCCTGTTTGTATAAGCGTTTACCCCTTCTAATTGCTTCACATGTTCTTAAATTTTGTTCCTATTTACTGCAAATGTGCAAATTTGTATTTTTTTCTATTGTTTCATGTTCGATCAAATCAGTTGCAGTTAGGATGTAAATGTGAATTCAACATTTTTTGGTTATTTGTTTGATCCAAATCACATCAAATCAGTGGCAGTCAGTTATGTATTTAACATTTTTTGGTTGTTTGTTGGGCTTGCTGTTGCTTTTAAACTTAAATCGAATAGGATGAGATTTAATGTTCTTTTTGTTGTTATTTGTTCAATCAAATTCACATCAAATCAATGGCAATCAAGTATGTATTTAACATTTTTTGGTTATTTTTCAGTGGGCTTGCTGTTGCATATAAACTTAAATTGAACCGGCTGAGATTTTTCTGTTTACGAAGCTTTTGAAGCTGAAGGAAGAGCTGTGGGAAAATAAGAAGCAATTCATCAGAGGGTCTCGCATAGGATGAAGTGTCATATACCACGGTGAGTATGGGAAAAACCTTGCGGGTTTGTTTTGGGTTTAACCTCTTTCAAAATTCCTATTTGTAAATTTCATTTGAATTTGCATGTGTAAACAGAGCATATTGATTTATTTCTAACGGGGTGATGTTCGGTGGGATTGACGAGGATTTGTGGAGTTTGAGTCTTGATGTGGAGATGGAGGACTAGGCCAATGCGGATCATTTCAAGTGGATGTGAGCAGTGCAATCGCCAAATTGGTGTGTGATTCATAAACATGAACGAGTGGAAATGGTGGATGCATTGGATTTGAAGGAGAATTGTGATGATTGTTAGTTCAACATTGTTTTAGGGACACGTATATCATATGATGTTCCAAAATATTATCTTTATTTAGCATATCAAGGTCCTTGGTTTGTGATAAAATATATGTGCTCTTCTTCGAATTAGTTGAATGGATTAAGCCATGAATGCATAATTCAGCTCTTTTGTCAAGACATCAATTGGGAACATAATGCAAGAAATTCCAAAATATATTGTAATATGTATGATTTCTGTTATCATATGAATAGTTATCTCAACTATTTGCTTAGAATTTTCATTCAATTTGACTGAATGGTACTTATAATTATCATTTAATGAATGTTGCCTGATTGTAGTTATCGTTTGCTTCTCATGCTTTTTTCTGCTTCTACTGCCTATGCATTTCTTCATTATAGATCCATCATTGAGAAGCATGGTCAATATCTTAAATTTTACTTGATTGTTGCTTAACTCATGATTTATGGGGTTTTTTTTAAATTCTGTTGTTTTGTTCTTCGGGACAGTATTCGAATGTGAAGTTCATTGCTTACAAAGCAAGTATATTAATTTTATTTGGCCAACTGTATCAAATTTTATGATGCTACTATATTAAAGTGATATAATGCTTATTTTATATTTCTCAGTTATTGACAACTTCTGTCATGGAGATTTTGATTATTTGCAGATACATTGTCATTACCCAATATTTCTTCTAAACATGCAATGACAGCCACATCAATAACTTGATCGGATTTACATGGAAGTGTTCATGTTTCATGAGTATTATTACATAAAGGCAAATCCATACAGTGATGTGTTTGGGGTAATGTTTTGTTGTTTTCATGGACTTTTGTTATTGCAGTGTTCATTTTAGGTAGCATTCTATGTACATGCTTCATGTGGTAAAGAGGATATGGTCTTTAGGGATTAGAAGAAGTTTGGCGATGACATCGACGACGACGAAGATTTTGTGAAACAATTCTTCTCTAACATATGGTAGGTCGAGGGCAGCACACCGGCAAACAGATGACATCAAGAACTGCTCCCCTTTTGTCAATCGGAGATGGATCATATTCTCCTGTTTTTACCAACCAACTTTATTCCTTTTCTTTTATTTACAGTGTGTAAAGAATAGATGATTATATGCAACTAAGAGAGAATGCAGTGCAGGCAAATTACTGAGATTCATGATACTCATTTGATGTTTAAGTGGTCAATTAAATAATTAAGGGTAGGACCCATTTAAAAGCTTTTCCTTGAAACGAGGGAGGTTTAAGTGGTCAATTAAATAATTAAGCAATTTTTTTGTTAGTTAATATTCAAAAGTATTCACTTAGCACGCACAATTTTTGGGACTAATGCACGCAAATAGCTTGCATCTTGGCATTAAAATTTTGACTGATAATAAATGGAAAAAATATTATCAAAACTTAATAATCAATTGAAGTCCCTAGACTCCATACAAACTATTTTCTGCATTTCGATTAAAAGACAAGCATATGTCCCAGAATTGGGGTACAAAAGAAAAGCAACCCCTTTTGTTTTATGTGTGATTAGCTTCAAACCATAATGAGGTCTTTTTCTACGCCGAAGGCGTCCGCGCTTAATTTTTTAACGCTAATTTGTTGTTCCGGGTCAAAGGCGTCTGCACTGAATTTGTGGTTACGTGCCGAAGGCGTTCACGCCAAATTTGTTGTTCCATGTCGAAGGCATTTGCGCCGAATTTGTTGTTCCGCGCCGAAGGCGCCTGTGCCGCTAAATATTTTTACGCTAATTTGTTCTTTTAAATTTTTTGCTGTGGAAATAATTTTTTGTGGAATAAAGATTTCGCGGGAAAAAATCTTAAATGAACCGTGCCCGAGGAAGAACAAATGAGATTTAATGTTGAGTAATAAATGGTTGAGATGAGATTTTGTGGAAAGTTTTCGAGGGAAAAACATTTTTGAGAAATGAAAATTTCTGTGGAAATGAAAATTTTTGGGGAATGAACGTTTCTGAGGAATAGCAGAGTGCACGCAATTAATTCATTTGGGAAAAAAATTTAACTAGCACTTAATGCTGTAGATCGAATGATGTCTCCCTCAACGTGAGGTCACCGTCTCTTCGACGTCTGGGGAAACAAGATGAGAATAATTTTTCCGCTGAAGGCGCTTGCGCCGAATTTGTTGTTTCGCACCGAAGGCGCCTGTGCCGCTAAATATTTTTACGCTAATTTGTTATTCCGTGCAATTTTGGCTGTGGAAATAATGGGCGTCCGCTAAATTTTTTTACCCTAATTTATTGTTCTACGCCGTAGGCGCCTGCGTCAAATTTGTTGTTCTGCGCCATAGGCGCCCGTGTCGATAAATATTTTTACACTAATTTGTTGTTCTGCGCAATTTTGGCTGTGGAAATAATTTTCGGGAGAACAAAAATTTCGCGGAGGAAAATCATAAATGATCCGTGCCCGCAGGCACGGGTTATGACTAGTATATATATATATATATATATATATATATATATATATATATATATATATATATGCAAAAAATGTACCTAAGAATGACCTCGGGTAGAGATACCTGAGAACACCCCCGCTGTTCGGTGTTTGTGAGTATTTTTTTTCGAATTTTTTTTTGCAGTAGGTAGATATACTTGTTATGTAGCTCTCCACAAAATTTCAGCTCAATCCGACACCGTTTGAGCCTCTGTTCATCGATTTCAAAAACGTTGCGCAAAACTGTCCAGAATTTGGACAGTTTTGCGCAACGTTTTTGAAATCGATGAACGGAGGCTCAAACGGTGTCGGATCGAGCTGAAATTTTGTGGAGAGCTACATAACAAGTATATATACCTACTGCAAAAAAAAATTTCAAAAACAAATATTCACAAACCACGAACAGCGGGGGTGTGCTCAGGTATCTCTACCCGAGGTCATTCTTAGGCACATTTCCCTCTATATATATATATATATATATATATATATATATATATATATATAAAACATACCAAAAAGATGTTGGATAAAATTGCAGATTTAATAGGATGGTGCTATAAAAATTAGAGAAGGAAAGGACTTATCGGAGAGCCGAGGCGTGCTAGGCACTGTCCTTAAGAGTAGATTTCCGCCCCTCAGAGTATGAACTCGGTGCAAGTCAGGTCCAGCGGCTACCCTCCAGGATTCAACGGCAACGGCCTTGTAAGTGTGCACTCACAATACAAGGCTCTAGCGAGCAGCAACTGTTCTTCGATCTCGAACGAAGAGGAAGAGGAAGAGCAAGAGGGACGTAGCAGTCTGCAGCAACAAGGAAGCTGCAGCAAGAGAGGATCTGTTCGCGTTTGTGGAGGTAGAGGCGAACAGAACAGAGGCACAACAGCAGCAACGAATTTTAGGATGGAAGAATAAGTTTTTTTGCGCAGCCCCAGAACTATAGAAATGTTGAGTTTATATAGAGCAAAATTGAGACTTATGTGATTCACAATCAATAGGAAATTTTAATTCGTCCATTAAACAAAATATGACCGTTGGAATTCATCCATTAATAAGAAAATGGCCGTTGGAGAGTTAATGAGCCATCAATAAGAAAATAGCTGTTGCAAAAATTAAACAGCAATTAAAACAAAAAATATGGCTGTTGAAAACATAATGGGCTTTTAATTCTCTAAAAGTAAGAGGGCTAAGACATGATGCTAAACTCGGGCACTCCGCGCGCGCACCCGTGAACCCCCCTGCGCAGACGCGACGCCAGCACACACACGCTAATGTTTTCCGGATCCGACGTCCACATTTTCCATTCGGCTCAACCCGGTTTGGGCTCAGACCCTTGCTTGGGCTCATGCGCACGCGAGCTACCCCCAAGTCCTAGCCCATTAACAAGTCCAATAGCCCATTAACAAGAAGACTCTTATAAACCCATCCAAGGGAGTTCTCACGTCCAATGTGGGACTAAACTTGTCTTGAAATGAATAAATATCCAACAATCCCCCACTATTTCAAAATTTCAAGAGGTAAGGGGAAAAAAATCCAAGATGAGGAAAGAGGAAAAAATTTCGAGATCGAATACGACAATTCAATACATTAGCAATGGTGACTTTCGGTCTATGAACCATTACTTAGGGAATGGAAGTGTGTTCTACAAGAAGTTGGTGAAACATATAGTTTCTATGAACCAATCTCCTTTATTGTAAAACATTGACTCACAACCCATATTGAATCATCAATGAATAGTTGCTTGCTCTTTCGGGTTGGCACGTTTCGGCCATGCGCCATACCTGAATTTTCATGAGTGCTCTAGCGAATGTACCCAAATTCGCATAGGAAGCGGCCCCACTTCCACACCCATATAGGTGGACCCATCAAGTGTGCTCGACGATTATGCACACCACCCAACAAGGGCTATGGTTTCCATTAAGAGTCATATGCTCACCCTCTCTCATCGTCGATAGCATTATCTACACCATAGGAAGGGACATGAACATAATGATAGTGCTCCTCACGATCAACAAGTGACTTGTTATTACCCATATGAACCTACTTCATGAGATCATCAATCACATAGGTTGGGTTACCATCACTCTTGACGTATGTTTTAGGTATAAGTCCCATTCCCCTCGATGTACTTTCCACTAACTTTCTATTTAGTGGTTCTGTCAGAGGATCTGCCAAATTCATCTCTGACCTCACATAATCAAGGGATACTATCCCATGATCTAGCAGCTGCCTCACAATAGAGTGCCTTAGGCGTATATGCCTACTCTTCCCATTAAAAACTTTATTTTTGGCTTTTGCAATTGCAGCTTGGCTATCACAATGGATAGACACAGACGGTACCGGTTTTTCACAAATGGGAAGATCACCTAGAAGGTTCTTAAGCCACTTGGCTTCACTACATGCCTTCTCTAAGGCAATAAACTCGGATTCCATAGTAGACCGAGCAATACAAGTTTGCTTGGATGATTTCCAAGACACCGCACCTCCACCAAGTGTAAAAACATAACCACTTGTGGATTTAAGCTCATCTGAATCAGAGATCCAGTTTGCATCATTAAACCTTCTAAAACTGATGGATCGCAATTAGTCTTCTTCCTAATTCTTTTCCTAGATTCTGGTAAAAGAACTTTAGCTAGGCACCCCCACACATTGAGGTAAACAAGGTTATTTATTTATTTATTTATAAAACAAGATCAAACTCTTGTTTTGACACAATGCTTACGAATGGTCAAGACACCTGACAAGTTTAGCAACAATTTGTTCATGCAAATCAGATGATCCATATGCAAGAGTGGGTATACTGTCCTGCCAACTAAATATTTAAAAAACAGCATAAAACAAAAGTTTCAAAATACCACACAACTAATGGAGCATATATATTTTGCAGTGACAGTAATCAACTTGAAGCAGTCAGAGATCGTTTGACCATAATTAATGTACATGCACAAGGGATGCAAAAGGAGGATATGACACCATTTCTTGTAACATTATCCTAACCAAAATAAACATTTCAACTTTGAAGCAGATGACTGAATTTGCAACACGCACTTAAAATTTTCCAGAAGTTTAACATATATCTGAGACTATCAGATACAAGAAAAGAGAAAATTATATCTGGGTGCAGAGCAGTCATCCCTTTTATTTCTAAGAAATCATTTTAACTTGGCCAATGCTAAATACACCGCAGTAGTTGTAGTGCATGATCATTTAACTTTAGCAGATCATTGTCCAATTTTGCAAATGAATTTCTATGTACTTTAAGTACATCATTGTAACAAGTAGTTTTAGTTAACATGCATCCACATCACTCCATTCTAAACAATTAGACAACCCATCCAAGAAAAAATAGCCATTAAACATTGACTGTTTCATTGGAAACGCCGAAAATACATTGTACGAAGAAAATGGCAAAAGACCTATAGCTTTCAAATCACAATCCTCACTTACAAATAACAAAACAAAAAACATTTCAGAATTTGCCTCATTTCTATTTTCACATCCGAGAACATGCAAATACTAGTCATCAAAATTTTGGTAATATAAATGAAAATGAGGTTCTGTTTTGAATTACACCCCCAGCAACTGCCCAATGACAAAATGCAAGAGACACAGAAATCCACAGAATATTTTCTTGTTGGTGCTTTTACACACAAACAACTTGCATATGAAATCAAAAGCTCGTCTTTTGACACAAAAAGAGATTTTTTTTAAATTAAAAATAAATAGATATGCATTTCATACTAGAATACTTAATAAGGAGTAGCCTGCATCTAATTGATAAAGCCCATAAAAGAGTTCATGAAACGAAGAATGCCTTCTCAGCTTTCAGTATTCGAATACATCAATCAAATGAAAATTTACACATCCCCTTAAACTAAATCCAAGCAGACAAATAATCACTTGAATCATCCACAAAAGGAAAATACCCATTTTCATTTTATGATAGTTAAGTATATATGAAGACAACACATTATATGAGATCATTACTCCTCAGTAAATTTTGAGTTCAACTCTATGTTATAGGCTTAAAAAAATTTAGACATCATCTAAAAATAGTCATTGGCAACCAACAACAAATTCTTGGCTGAGTTGGCTCAAGGAGCATGGGTAAGAGACAAGTTTCAAATATAGGATATCACCCGATATCGATAATGCCAACAGTTTTCATGTTTAAGCTCATGCAGCCAAGCTAAGACGGAAGGGGAGTCAAACACAGTAGACTGCGCATAACTAAAGCATATGTAAACATAGAAAGTGCAATGGACCCATTTGAGACCCCAAAAGAAAAGTTGTCTTGATATAATCATGATCCTTAGTTAAGCTTACTAAACACTTTTACCATACTATGCAGAATTATATTTCTTCACTATAATGTACTTATCTGTATGAATACATCAGGCTACCTCCCGATAATTAATCTCAAATAAAACATTTTCTATAAAATACAAATCGTGCCAACAATGTAAATTCAGTATATTAAGTAAACCGAAAGAAGGTTAGAGAGCTCGCATGTTTTAGAATGTAGCACATAGCATACAATACAAGTGAAGGTCATCCATCCAAATCTTCATTTTAAGCAATTATAACTTTAGGACAGTTAATGAGAAATCATTGAAGAAATTTTTTTAAAATATATAATTCAACATAAATTCTTATAGTCACTATGTGCTGATCATGCATATGTATGATCACAAATAGACCTGAACCCATTTATACAATATTCCTATTGAGCATGACATGAAGACCATCAGAATGTAAACAATTCTTGAATAAATATAGCTTCCAAGTAACCATATATAAGAACATAATTTTTATAACTTGAAATTTGTTTGTCTTGGGCTGTCCGTGAAATAAAGTTATAAGATTAGCTATGAAGTAGGCTCTATAACAAAAGAAATATCAATAGGAGAAAATAAATAAGTGCACTCTGTAGATAACTTTGTTGGTTCCGTAAATATGTGTTCATGAATTAAATGCTAATAAGTCACAAATCAATTTGCATTGTTTAGTTCCATCTCCAAGATCGCTGATGTAACAGCCATATAAATCCGAATGCCATGAAAGCTTTATGCCAATATAAATTTAAAATTCAACAACAACTTTGAGTTGATACGTAAGCATGTTCATATTTTACAAGTATAAAAACACAATAGCATGGGCACCATTTACAATTATAATTAGTGACCAGAATACACAAATATAATAAACGACAGCAGACACTCAGCAAGCGAATCGTATGTCCGATATCAGACCGAACTCAATGCAAAGAAAGGCCCAATATGAATGTACTCCTTAAATCTTCACAGAGTAAAGCATACATTTCCAGACACTAAAAGGTGGCATATTTACAGATATATAAAAAAACATGTAAGTATAAGAAGAGATAGATCTGAATTCGTTTGGGAAGGAAATAGCCCCCAATGAAAACCTGATATATAAAGAGTGATAAATTAATTTTTTAAAATTTTTTTTATCGATATTTTAAAGAAACTAATAGAGCACAGTTCAATCGATGAGATAGCAGGCAAAGCCTAATTATTGACAATAGCAACATCCATAATTCTACTCTTAAGATTGTTGGATAAAATTGCAGATTTAATAGGATGGTGCTATAAAAATTAGAGAAGGAAAGGACTTATCGGAGAGCCGAGGCGTGCTAGGCACTGTCCTTAAGAGTAGATTTCCGCCCCTCAGAGTATGAACTCGGTGCAAGTCAGGTCCAGCGGCTACCCTCCAGGATTCAACGGCAACGGCCTTGTAAGTGTGCACTCACAATACAAGGCTCTAGCGAGCAGCAACTGTTCTTCGATCTCGAACGAAGAGGAAGAGGAAGAGCAAGAGGGACGTAGCAGTCTGCAGCAACAAGGAAGCTGCAGCAAGAGAGGATCTGTTCGCGTTTGTGGAGGTAGAGGCGAACAGAACAGAGGCACAACAGCAGCAACGAATTTTAGGATGGAAGAATAAGTTTTTTTGCGCAGCCCCAGAACTATAGAAATGTTGAGTTTATATAGAGCAAAATTGAGACTTATGTGATTCACAATCAATAGGAAATTTTAATTCGTCCATTAAACAAAATATGACCGTTGGAATTCATCCATTAATAAGAAAATGGCCGTTGGAGAGTTAATGAGCCATCAATAAGAAAATAGCTGTTGCAAAAATTAAACAGCAATTAAAACAAAAAATATGGCTGTTGAAAACATAATGGGCTTTTAATTCTCTAAAAGTAAGAGGGCTAAGACATGATGCTAAACTCGGGCACTCCGCGCGCGCACCCGTGAACCCCCCTGCGCAGACGCGACGCCAGCACACACACGCTAATGTTTTCCGGATCCGACGTCCACATTTTCCATTCGGCTCAACCCGGTTTGGGCTCAGACCCTTGCTTGGGCTCATGCGCACGCGAGCTACCCCCAAGTCCTAGCCCATTAACAAGTCCAATAGCCCATTAACAAGAAGACTCTTATAAACCCATCCAAGGGAGTTCTCACGTCCAATGTGGGACTAAACTTGTCTTGAAATGAATAAATATCCAACAAAAGATGCTATCTAAGTCGAACTCTACGAGTATATCTTGAATCGAACTCATTCACAATGTCTTCTGTGTCGAGTCTGGAAGTAATTTCTTTCTCAATATAAAGTATCATGTTATTAGCAAGCAATTCATCTCCCATCTTGTTGCGCAATGATGTTTTTATAAGTTTCATTGCTGAAAATGCTCTTTCTGTGCTTGCAGTCGAAACATGAAGAGTCAACAAGAGCCGAATCAACCGATTAATAAGAGGATACCTTTTTGATTTTCCCACGCTTACTAACTTTTGGCATAATCCTGAAAGTGTACTGATATTTTGAAAATCCGGGTCACATCGCATATCATGCTCATAATGCTGCAATTGATGCTTCAGCTGATAATTAATCTCCATTTCACTGAAATCTTCAGGATAGTACTTTTTCGCAAGCATGCAAAGGTCATCAACTTTGAATGATTTGAAACAATCTTTTGGATCCAAAGCAGAACTAAGGCTTAGAAGCTCCACAGCCTTATCAGAGAATCTTGCACTTAACTCCATCACTTGTGTGTTAATAACTTCATGTAACATATCAAAGCGACAATGATGTTCAATTGTAATTTCATCACTTTACTGACAAGATCGACCTGTACCCTTCAAATAACGAGCATGTATATCAGGTATATCAATTTCATGGTTTGTGCAAAAGGACACCACAGTTTCGAGAAACTTTTTCCATTTGTAATCAGTTTTCAACTCACAGAGAAGACTTTTTGTGATAGAAATACAATCCAGACCAGATAAAATATCTTGATCTTTTCTTTGCAACGACTGACAAAGTATTTCTGTTACTCCAATTACTTCAACCATTAAGTGTAAGTTAAATATATAGTCAAATGAGCTCATTGCAGCAAACCCTCCACTAGCTTCCGCACGGATTTTTCTATTCAATCCATCTGCCTTTATAATACTAAGAACTTTACGGACAGGTTTATACAACCCAAGTAAACTACAAGCAGAAGAATAATGTGAGCTCCAACGAGTAGAAGCAGGCCGTCTCAAAGTAGTCTGTTGATTACCCACTTTGCTTGTTTGTAATTCACCCTTTTCCATCAAATTTTCAATTTGTTCCATTTGAACAGCTCGTAGTTGTTGATTTCTCTTAGGAGAAGCACCAACCAAATTAACAATGCAATTCAACATCTGAAAAAATAACTCAATATCAGATAATTCACCTGATGCTGCAAGCAATGCAAGTTGTAAACGATGGGCAAAATAGTGAACATAGTATGCATAAGGACATTCTTGTAAAAATAAACTTTGTAACCCACTCCATGCACCTCGCATATTACTAGCTCCATCATATCCTTGCCCTCTTATATTCTGCACGAGCAATCCGTTACGATCAAGGATAAGTGAACACATCTTTTTAAGAGTTAGTGCAGTAGTATCTTCAACACCTGCTACATCAAAGAACCTCTCTTTTATAAAACCATCTTCATCGACAAATCTTAATACGATAGCCATCTGCTCCAATTAGATTCATCACGAGATTCATCAACCAGAATACAAAACTTAAAGTCACCAATTTCTTCAGAAATCTTTTTTCTTACCAAGTCTCCCATAATTCCATAATTTGATTTTGAACCAATGGTGAAGTATAAGAAGCATTTCCAGGGGCATTTTCTAAGATAACTTCTACAACTTGAGAATTAAGAGTCGCACTATACTTGAGCAATTCAATAAAGTTTCCACGGTTTATTGAATCAGCAGATTCATCATGTCCTCTAAGAGCACACCTGACATGCTAGCCAATAAATAGCATTAACTGTAGTGATGACACGGAGACGATTTTTCTTTATTTCAGCATCAGCTTGTAAGGGCAAATGTTTCTGAATATTTTGAGATGCGTTTTTCAAATCATCTAGCATTAACACATTTTTTAAATGTATTGATCCTGTTTCTCCTTCATGCACTCGAAGATGACTATCTTTTCCTCCAGCTCTTTTCCAACTATTAAATTCTTTCGAAATCCAAGCTTCTTGTTTATGATGTTGAGAAGAATTACTGTCAAAGAGAAAACAAGGAAAACAATATGCACGGTCCATGGCTTCGGAATATTCTAACCAATCATAATTCTTGAACCAATCATGTCGAAAGCTACGTCCTTCTTCATTTCTTGGATATTCTTGAAGTTTTGGTTGGCATGGCCCTATTACAATGTAACGACGTCGAATTTCATTTTGTTCATTATATGGATATTTCCATATTGCTTGACGTAATCCCGGATCATGTGATATCGTGTCTTTAACCTTTTGAAGCTTTGGAGGATGTTGCACTTGTTCTATAGAAGTCGATGGAGAAATATCATTTACCATTGGCTCCGTAGAAGGTGTCTCGCTCAAGGCCGCAATAGCATCGTTTTTTGGATAAAATGAAAACAAAGTTTTCATTTCTTTTCGAGACATTTTAGCTTCAAAAATTAATATATCTATAAGTATAAAAAATTAATAAACAATACCTAATGGTCGTAGTTGTAAGTCTAAACTAAATCCCTAGCAAACTTATAAATCACAAAAATATAGCATTAAAAAAACTTACACAAATAATATGCGGTTTCATATCAAATTGAAATTTCAAATCAGTAACGTTCTAACACACACAAGCATATACACAAGCCAGGATTTAAAAAATTATAATTTTTAAATAAACTAGGTATCCAAAAACTGAACATTATTAAGGAAATGCAACCAATTACACGAAATCTAATGCGAAAAAGAAGTAATATCTATGGAAAATTTCAAAGTAATTGCAATATGAATTACTATCAATTGTAGGCCTCTACTGAACAAATCTTGCCACAAGATCTAGCACTAGCTTTTGAACATTAACCCAAAGTCACACATTGCCATTATCATATATTTACATTGATGAAAGGAAATAAACTGATTTATGAAATTATAAATAATATCCATGCTGTATGGATGAAAGGAAATAAACTGATTTATGATATTATAAATAATATGCACGCTAAAATCTACGGAGTGCAGAACAAAATGCAATTAACTTATATAGAATCATTTTAAAACAACTGACTAAACAATTCTCAAAGTAGCCACCTTTTCCATCAGGTTGCCCCGGGAGCTCACAATATCAAAAACCGATCACCAAAAATCGAATTAAACCTGGAGAAACTTCTCAAAATCGTATTTTTACCTCTTGGTTCGACCAACGAAAGGCTGGAGGTATTGTCCTGTGGCTGTTTTGAACCCTTTTAATGAACTCGGTACAATCGATGATGGGCACGGCCGCACAGAGGATCCTCAGTAGAAAACAGCCGGAGAATGGAGATCCAGCAGCCGTCGTAGAGCTTGTGGAGGATGAGATGGATGCTTTGGAAGTTGGGAATCTGGAACTGGGAGGAGATGTGGAGCGATGGGTCAAATAAAGAAACGATTAGAAGAAAAAGCAATGCTTGGATCAATTAATTAGACAAGCATCTCTGCACCATCTCTTGACGCTACCTGTTAGTGTTAATGCATCTGAGAGATCATCCTACCATGGAACGAAGTAACACATCCCAAATCCATTGCAAAAATAAAAAAGACAAGTCACTAAACTGAAGATAGAATTGCCCTACTTCCCAATTCAATTCTTTATATCATTATATGATTATATAATATATCATTCTTGAATCTTGCCTATGAACGAGGTCCTAAAGCCCAGCATTTTGTCAAGGAGATGGAGGACCGTGTCATCTGATAAGTAGACACGAAAACAAAGAACTCAAAAATGAAATTACCTCGCATCGTTCTCGTGAGCTGAAGGCCGTGAAAGAATTTTCAATGAGACGACCAACAAATTTTTTTCCCCTATGGCCTGTGTGTATGCTTTCCTTCTTGACTGCATAGACTGCTGCCCTTCGGAGTAGAGTGGGCAGGGGAGAAGTGAGTGTATTAAAAAAATTGGTTATTTTATCAAAAGATTGGCAGAAGACCGATGGAATGACCCATCTTAAATGCTCTGTGCTTGCTGCTGCAGTGCTGCGCCTAGGGAAGTGAGAGAGGCAGCATTAAAATCTTTTTTGGTTTTCTTTGGCCCTGCGCCTAGGGAAGTGAGAGAGGCAGTATAAATTTTTTTTTGGGTTTTTTTGCCCTGGGCAGCTGCCCAGGGCACATAATGTCTAGTTCCGCCCCTGATGATAAGTCACACAACTTCATGGTACATCCAATTGACGAATTCAGGTTTTACATTCTTGATGGTCAACGTGATGCAATAGTTGATATAAATTTGCACACATGCACGTGCTATAAATTCCAGCTAAACCAGTTGCCATGCGCACATGCAATCAGGGCTTCCAGGACACGTAATATATCTGCTTATACCCTTTGTTCAAGGTAAAATTCGTTATACTTTGGTATACGTTTGTATACTTTCCGTATATCAGTGTTTAAAGGCATATAATAGTGTTTACTGGCGTAGAGTAGTGCATACTGGTATATATTAGTGTTTACTGGCGTGTTACATTATGATTCTTATCTTATGCAGGTTTTACACAATTGAATGTTTAAGGGTGTCATACGCCCTTCCAATGAATCCAGTTCCGCATCGAAGTGAGTGGTATCGAGTTGTATCACAAAGTGTCCAAGATGTGGTTGTACGTCCGCCAGTTGTTTCGAACAAAAAAGGAAGGAGAAAGAAGAAACGGATGCCATCGCAAGGAGAGGAGACACCAGGAAATCTCCCAGGAAAGAGGTATGGATGATGCAGGGAGCCGGGTCATAATAGGCAAACATGTAAGGGGAAGGAGTATGTACCATCTCAAGCAATATGATTGTGTAATTTATAACAATTTTACTTTGCAACTGATATTCAGATTGTAACAATTTGCAACAATGTAAGGGGAAGGAGTAACTAATCATTTGTAGCATGAATAAAGTCAGATTGCAGCTTAAACATGTCCATTTAAACCAATCACTTGTACCCATACTTGACAGTCCTACTGTAAAGACATCCCAAACATGCCCATTGAGATGATTGGAACATGTCTGGATACTCCGAAAACTTGCATGTTCAGCAACTGGAGATGTGCATCAATATGCTGTAAAATACGTTGGAATACGTTAGTAAACACTGGTTTACTTGACAGAAAGAAGCGTAAAGCAGTACATATCAGCGCAAAAAGGTGTATATCAGTTAATGTGAAGGAATATTAGTACTTACCTCACTAGTAAGCATCAATATGCTATAAAATACGTTGGAATACGTTAGTAAACATTGGTTTACTTGACAGAAAGAAGCGTAAAGCAGTGCATATCAGCGCAAAAAAGTGTATATCAGTTAATGTGAAGGAATATTAGTACTTACCTCACTAGTAAGCCAACAAGTACATTCGTTTATATTTACAAAGTAATGTTTTTTGTAGACAAAGCAAATCCAGTGATGAAAATTTAAAGTAATCATTTGTACCATGGATAAAGTCAGATTTGAGCTTAAACATCCATAACCAAAAGTAATGTGTCAATTGTCTACACATAAACTAAAAACATAATAATTTTCCAGCTGAACATGATCAAACTTTGATATTCACCTCATCATATACATATCTCCCGAAAGTTGTCTTGGACCACTTGACAATATCCACAACTAGTTTCCTCCTGTAATCACTGAAGTGGGAAGCAGATAATCCATGGACGTCAGTCTTTATTGCCAAGCAGTGAACAAATTTGATAGCATAAACCCCACAGTCCCAACTGTTGGGCTGCTTTGGAACATCAACAACTGTCACAACAAATGGGATGTCAGGGTCCATTTTGTCTTCATCGTTTGCAAAACTCTCGTTGTAAAGTGAAGGTGCGATTGCATCATGCATACCAAAGACCTCGAGGCACTCTTCCTTGTACGCAATCGACATAGAGTCATACACTTTGACCTCTTTCTCACCAAAGTCGTATTCATAGGCTGCCCAGTGCGACCCCGCTATGTTTTCAATCCCATAGACGTGGTCACAAGAGACCCATGCCTTACTCTCCCAATTCTCATTCATACCTAATACAAACTTGCACAAATCAATGTCCATGGCACCCCATGACACCTCAGCTCCAGCCATCCTCTTCTCAGAATACATCATCCGGTTTTCCACAAACAACTTGTACCCATACTTGACAGACCTACTGTAAGGACATCCCAAACATGTCCATTTTGATGATTGGAACATGTCTGGATACTCCTCAACTTGCATGTTCAGCAACTGGAGTGTGCATCAATATGCTGTAAAATACGTTGGAATACATTAGTAAACACTGGTTTACTTGACAAAAAGAAGCGTAAAGCAGTGCATATCAGCGTAAAAAGGTGTATATCAGTTAATGTGAAGGAATATTAGTACATACCTCACTAGTAAGCCAACCTCTTTCAGAAATGAGTAGTTCCAAGTTCTTGCAAGATAGGGAATCCAGTGTCTTCACAATAGGCACAAGTCCAGCAACTTCGGCCCTTGATACATTCTTAGACAGCCATGAGCTTAACAAAGCAAACCTCGTTGTGTCGTACGCGAAGTCCGTCGTAGTAGGGTTGGTGAGGGGTAAGTCAATAATAAAATCTTTGTCAGCAGGGGCTTCTTTGTCAGCAGTGCATATCAGCGCGTGCTGCTTCTTATCAGCATCTTTCTCAGCACCCTTCTTCTTCCTAGGTTTTTTTGGTCTGCCTGTTTCAAGTATGTGCTAATGACAGCAGCTGCAGGCCTCTTCATCCTCATTGTTCGTCCAACATGTTAGTATGACTTTTAGGCTCCTCGACCACAACACTAACATCAACAGAGATAGCTTCAGACACGTCAGGTCTGTCAAAACCAGCATCGGCAATATCCGCCTCAACATCAACAAACTTTCCAGCCTCATTGATGTCAATCACTGTAGGGGGTTCATTTTTAGATTGTGGGAGGTTCAGTTCAGCCCTTAATTGCTTCTCCATTTTGTGCATAGCCAGGGCGAACTGATATGAAAACATGTCTCTCACACGCTTTGCAACATTGATCTCAACCCTTTTGGCATCCAACCTGTCCTTCTCTAAACATGCCACCCTCTCCTCCAACACGGTCAGCCGATCATCCAACCTCTGGTTGCTCACGGCTATCTTCCTATCTAGCTTCTTCAAAGCCAAAGTCAAGTTTAGAAACCCGGGACGTTCTCATCATCATCTGCTCCTCCCATTGAATATCCTAGATAAGCCGGTCTGTAATCAAGGTAAGCTCGTACGCTCTTATAGTAGTCCGTTTCCAACTCTGCGGCTTCAGGTGTTACTCTCATGAAAGCCAACTGCAAGAACAATGAACTAATAAGTATGTGGTAAAGAAAATGCTAAGATACGTTAACATACACTACTATACACTAGTATACGTTAATATACACTAGTATACGTCGCTATACACTAGTATATGTTGGCGTATTCAGCGTATACTGGTGTATTTAAGTGCATACAATGACATATCAGATTATATAATGAAAAAACCAAAGAATATTGGAAGTTAAATTCATTCTTATATCTTCAGCATCATATATAGTCTGCCTGGCTAGGGAGTAGCCATATGGCAATCCTGTGAAGTATCCCATCTATAGATCCTTGAAAGAGGGTTCCCAGGCACCCTCCTAACTAAGGCAGCAGCGAAATCTGGCAAAAGACACTCTAGAACCCATGCTTGAATAGCAAAGGGAACATTCCAACCTTTAGATGTGCGACACCAGGTTTCTTAACCCTATTCAACATGTGTGCCCACTCTTTCACCAATTCTTCATATATCATTCTGCCCCATGGGTATGAATTGAATAACTCCGGATCATCTGCCAAACATATGGCCCTTGGATGCACAACATTCCCAACATCTTTCACGAAGACCATGCTATGGATGATGTAAAGCACAGCAAGCTTGCGAATTTCAATGCTGTCAGGATTTTGAACGGCATCAGCATTGAGCTTGGCCATCAAATCTGAAAATCGCAGGTTATCGGTGTCAAGGAATGTCCGGAACGGTGTCTCTGCTTCCTCATCACAATTCGGGAACTCACCGAATGGCAAGCCAGTAACAAGCGCAAATTTCACATGACCAAAGGTATACGAATGCCCGGCTATGTTGAACTTCAATGTGCGTTTATTAGGGCTGTTATTGCTTTCAACCTCCCCTCTAGATAATAACCAATGCAAAGTCAGACTTTGTATTGGGAACTTCTCAAGCTTAGACAAGTACTCGATGAAACCGTACTCCTTTAACATTTTCTTGTAGGCATCTTCGCCCAAGTACGCCTTAGCCTCTCGTATGCAATCTATAGTAGCCCGATTATTAATTTTGATTTTACCTATCTACATATCGCAAAACAAATCAGATTAGATAATTAAGTTAGCGTATAACAGTGTAAGTCAGCGTATAACAGTGTAAACCAAAGTATTTACCTAATAAATCAGCGTTTAACAGCGTATAACATCGTATTCTACAAAAAAATACAAAAAATTGCTGCTTATCACATAAAACTGCTTCCTAGTTAGGTATGTACTAATATTCCTTCACATTAACTGATATACACTGTTTTGCGCTGATATGCACTGTTTTACGCTTCTTTCTGTCAAGTAAACCAGTTGCTGAACATGCAAGTTGAGGAGTATGAGCATTAATATCCTGTAAATTTGAGAAGAATTTGAACATGCAATACCTTAACATTTTATGTTCAACTTGCTATATCCTGTAAATTTGAACATACAATAACTTAACATTTTATTTACAGGATATTCAAGGTGAGGAGTATTTTCAAATTGCGAATTATTTGAACATGTAATAACTTAACATTTTATTCTTCTCAAATTGTATTCTTCACAAAACCCTAAATTAATACCACCAAAAAATCTTGTACAAAATCACAAAAAAAATTCCAAAATGCGAAGCAAAATATGCGCAAATCACTTACCTGGTTCGAAAATCAAAAAGGCGCTGGAGGCTTGGTACGGCGGTGCTGTGAGTTCTGCGGCGTCGGAGCTTTGCGAGGGCTACGCCGTATGAGTTGGAGAAGCGGCGAAGGGTTTGAGGGTGCGGTGGTTGGGAGCGTTGCAGCTAAGTGAGAGACGGTGGAAGACGGGAATGGCGGTGGAGGAATGGTCGGAGAGGAGGAAGATGGGAGGAGTTATAGGTTTCGCAGGAATTGTGCAAAGGGGGACGATTTGGGCGGCAAAATGGAGGAGTGCGAACGACGCCCGCTGGAATTGGTTTTCGCAGGGTTTTTAATTTTTTTGGGGTTTTAATTTTTGGGAATGTACTGGGGGTATATTAGTCTTTTTTTAGGGGTGGTATTCTAGCAAACTTTTTAAAGTGGGTGGTAGAAATTAAAACTGATGGTGACCCATGTTATTTAGCCAATTTTCTCGTATATGTTGGTACAAGTTTACTACGTTACTATATGAATGTGGAAATTGATTGCATAATTGAATTTAGCACGAAAGAGAGCTGAAATTCTTGGGGCTCATCAAGGTAAAAGCTCAACGATAGCATAGGGGAACCAATAAAATGTAAATGTACAGAGTCATTTAACAATGACATCACAACTTTTAAGACTGATGCAGAACGGCAACTGCGTGTATTTAGCTACTGATTTCTATATGGGAACTCAGGCGTAGATGGGAGGAGCCAACAAATTGGGGAAAAAAAAATAATAGTATAAAGAAATAAACATCCTAGTCCTCTGCTTCTTCTTCCTGCAGCGAGGGCTGTTCTGATCCTTTGTTTTCTTCACCTTTTGCTTCCTGGAAAAATTACCATCACACAACGATTAAGCCACAGATTAGGGCGATCAAAATTACAGAAATAAGTGCTCACCTTCAATTGGGCAGCTCTCTTCTCCTCTTCTCTAGCTCTAAGAGACTGAACCGGAGCAATCTTCTGCAATTATTTTCACACATCCAAAAACCACACAATAATAAACTTAGACAAATCAATAACAGAAAAAATTTAATCAAAATATAACTTGAAACTCACCACACAAGATATAAGATCCATGACCCAAACAATCCTCTGGATCTCTCTAAACCCCCTCTCCAACTCTGCCCCCCTCTCCTCCAGCAATCTCTCTGTCTTCTCCCTCTCCAATCTCAGCCTCTCTCTCCTCCTCCTCACCGCCCTCAGCTCCTCCGCCAGCGATGCCTCCACCGGCAGCCCGTTCGCCCCGAACGGCCGATTCTCCTTGCCCGCACTCGCTCCCATCTCCTCCCATTTCCCTTCTGCCTTCGGCCTCGGATCCAAATCCCATTGGATGTTCTTGGGCTGAAGGGGTCTTCTCTGGGGGCGAACTTGGACTTCCATCTGGCTCTCCAAAAGTTTGAATTTGAAACTGGGGGGAGGGTAAGTAACGGCTAGTAATTTATAAAGGGGCACATGCTTTGGAGTTTGAGAATATATAACTGAAATGACTACGAGTCCCATCAGAAAGAGACAAGCAATGGTGATCAATGATGGGGAACAGGATTAGATGCCAGTTCATGTCAGATCACAGAGGGCGAAGAGTAAGGGAAGTATTGGCATCTAGTGTGTGTTTTTGGGATGGAGGGATTGAACTGTTGAGACAGTGGGAATCTTTTGACTGCCCTTTTTGTGTGCCTGAGCCATCATTTGCAGAGGGGCAGATGTCTGATTTGTTTTTGGTTTTTGAAAGAGAGGAGACGATTTTGAGGGGCAGAGGGATCTGAATGCGTAGATCATGGACCTAACTACAATTTGTTTCAACATCTAGTTTTGAATGCAGGAAATTATTGCTCTGATTGCATTATTATAATTCCTCCACTATGACTATTAATTCCTTTCTCAAAATACGGCAGCAAATAGTAAAATTGTGTCAGAAACTTGGAATTCGAATCTTGCTGGCATTATTAGGGCCTGTTTCTTTTGTGAGAAAGTCACTTGGAAACCAACTTGGGGTAACTATTCACGCGTCAATTCAGCACTATTCACTCACTTTCCGCTCTCGCGTTCCTCTGGCCTGTTTCTTTCGACGACGAAGCGGCGATTTCGTCGACCCGCCTCTTCTCCGACGTGGCGGCCTTGCTTTCTCGGTCTGAAATCCCCGGAAAATGCGGCGATTTCGCTGATTCTCCTCGTTGCCGGTCCCACATGGTCAGAAACTCCATCTCCTCACCTTCCTTCGTGCGGTTTTCAGTTGGGGGCGGAAAAAACCCTAGATTTCTGAACGCCTTTTCCAGCGGCGTTGCATGCGGCCATTGCTGAGCTCAAGCTTCCTGGCTTTGATTTTCTGATAGGCTCTGAAGGAGGGGGTGTGCCTAGCTTGTTGGGTTCGTCGGTGAAGCTCAGAGCAAAACCCTACCTCGGTCGTCAGGATCTCTCTCTAATTTTGGGAATTTATCTCAGAGGTATAATCTTCATCCCTCTATAAATTTTATTGCTGCTGTGCTGAATCTAGGGTTTAAATGGCATATGAGGGTGGTGTTGGTTTGCTGGGCATGGTGGCTTGCGGCAATTTCTGAGAATATTGGCATTGTGTTTGTTGTTGGTTGTTGGGTTGTTGTTGGGATTTCGTAGAAAATTGCGGCAATTTCAGATTGCGGCTATTGGTTTGCTTGCGGCTATTGGTTTGCTTGCGGCTATTGGTTTGCTTGCTGATGTTGGTTTGCTTGCGGCTATTTCATATAATCTTGGGACGCAATTTTCCGATTGCGGCTAGTGTGTACAATTTATTCTATTTGTGACTGCATAAAATTGTGCAATCTAAAATGTGCCCAATGATGGAAAAAAAATTGTTGATTGAAAGACGGGAATTATGATTACAGACCTACACGTAGGAAGGCTTGCTACGATGGTTCGCTTTAAGCCCCATGATGACGTTTACAATGTTGGGCCATTTTAAAATTAGGGTTTGTATCAATTTAAAATCAAATGTGATTGTGATGATATGTTATGTGATGTCCACGGAGACGTGTTTAAATTTTTTTGTGTTCATGGCTCATCAATGCAATTTGGGATTTAATTACGCTATTACAGGGTCAGTTTATCAGATTATAGGATTTGATTCTATGAAGGTTTTTGGGATATTGATTTTGGTAGTTTTGGCTCATTTTATAACATGGTTGGAACATTCATCCAAGCTTAGGGAAGCGGTTTTGGGATTTTATGTCCATGGTGACTTGTTTATGATTTTTTACTTCATGACATCGTGTTGAATTTGGGGGTTTTTATGCTATTATAGGGTCTGTGTAGCATATTATAGGACCTTGTCTTCGTTGTGGTTTGTGGGATTTAGATGTTGGTATTTTTGGCTCGTTTTATAACATGGTCCTGCCATTCCTCCAAGCTTAGTGAAGCGGTTTTGGGAGTTTATGTCCATGGTGACCCGTTTATGATTTTTTACTTCATGTCAACTTGTTGAATTTGGGGGTTTTTTGATGCTATCATAGGGTCTGTGTCGCATATTATAGGACCTCGTCTCCGTGGTGGTTTTTGGGATTTTGATGTTGGTAATTTCAGCTCGTTTTATACTATGTTTGGTGCATGGTTACTGCTTTTTGTTTTTTTTGTGAATGGGAACTTGTAGAATTTTTGGGGCTTGTCTCATTGTTTCGTTTATGGGGTGAAAAGGATAGAGCAACGGCAAAGCAACCACGTGTTTCCCTATGAGTACACAGTAAATCTGAGGGCAAAACATTTTGATATGCACAATTTTCTGTGAAATGTGTTCCTCATTTGTAGCATGGTAGGTATATAATTAACATTAAATATATGTGTTATTCAATTAAGGGTGACATGGATACACAAGGAGACCATTCGGGTTGTGAGTTATGTACCGCCGCCGCAGCTGCAATAACGTTTGTCGTACTAGCCTTACAATTGCACAATTCCGCTAGGCCCGACCCTATACCCAGAGAGCCCTCAGCTATGCGGGATCTGCATAGGAAATCCCACATGCGGAGAATTTTGTGGGGGTCGGAAAGTAGTTGTTTGCACTACCTACGAATGCGCAGACATGCTTTCATGAATCTTGCAGCATTAATGCGCCAGCGTGATCTTCTCAAGGACACTATTCATGTATCCGTAGAGGAGCAGGTGGCCATGTTCCTTCATATGGTAGGGCACAAGTCAAAGAATAGAGTAATGCAAGTGGATTTCATAAGGGGAGGGGGGACAGTGAGCCGTTATTTTAACAAAGTGATGGCGGGACTGTGTGCACTTAGGGATATGTTCGTGAAGCAAGCTCCGAATGAGACGCCGCCGGAGATACTTAATAATCCAAATTGGTTCCCATATTTTAAGGTACGTGTGAGTATATGTATATGTGGCAGTATAATAAGGATCGCTTTTGGTGCTGCACATTGTTCACATTTAATTTGTTGTAGGACTGCATCGGGCTCATTGATGGGACACACATAGACGCCACGCTACCAGCAAGGCTCGTACCCCGGTTTAGAGGGCGAAAGGGGGTGACGCAGAATGTGCTTGCAACTGTTACCCCAAACAAAAGATTCACATACGTACTGGCTGGGTGGGAAGGATCCGCAAATGATTTTACGGTCCTGAAAGATGCATTGTCTTTACCCCCCCACTGGGGCTGCGAGTGTATGAAGGTAATATATTAAATTTAACATATAAATAAGTTTTACGTATCTCAAAAAGCGTCTGAACAGAAAACTGGTTGCCTTTGTATGCATGTAGGTAAATATTACCTTTGCGATGCTGGATATACGACAATGCCAGGATTCATAGCGCCGTACAGAGGAGTTAGATACCATTTGAAGGACCATACTGACCGGGTTCCTCGAAATCGACGAGAGTTATTCAACCTGCGCCATTCTACATTAAGATCAAAGATCGAGTCCACTTTTGGTATCCTAAAGAACAAGTTTAAAATATTGACATCCAAACCTCACTACCCATTCAAGAGCCAGGTCGCTACCGTACTATCGTGCACTGTTTTGCATAATTACATCCAGATTGCAGATCCTCATGACCCCCAACTATATGAAGAAGAGGATGGGGTGGAGGAGGAAGTAGAGGGTATCGATGAGAGAGATGACGATGTTATTGATCTATCCTAACAGGGGACCGTTCATGAACAAACCGAACAAAGGGATCAGTGGAAAATACACAGGGAGAAGATAGCTTGGGATATGTGGGTGGACTACTGTAACATAAACAATAACGGGAACACAGAAGAGCATGGCCTATGAGGGGGTCGTTCTATTTGCCTAGTCTGAACATTGTGTCAATGTTCATTTCTTATTGCATGACGTTCGGTGTGTTTAGGATGACAATATTTTCATACTTTGGCTGATCATTTTAATCATTTAAATTTCTGTATTATCTCTGCAAATACGTTATCATGTCAATGATGTTTACTGACAACTTATGAGTTTTAATAACAATTAGATTGATGATGTAGGGATGGATGGATCTAAAAAATCAGGGCATGGGGGCGAGCCCTCCCCGGATGGGAGTGATCCAATGCATCATTTATATGAAAATCTATATGGGACACAACGTGGAGATGCCGAGAGGAGGGTGGAACCCATTCTCAACCGTCCAATTCCCATGCGGGTTCCACCTAACCCCTACCAAATGCTTGGATACCAATCTGGTGGGCATGGACTGCCATATCAACCTTATGGAAATTACACATTGCCAATGCAAATGCCCTTGTCTCCTCCAATGCAAATGTCCATGTCTCCTCCAATGCAAATGCCCATGTCTCCTCCATTGCAAATGCCCATGACTATGCCCTCCCATAGTGGCCATGGGTATATGCATATGCTACAAGGGAGAGAATTACCCAATTTCAGACCCACCTCCTCGCACATTGCATGCGCGATGCCCTCGCCAAAAAGTGGAAATGAAAGAACTCCCGGCAGTGACTCCTCGAGGAAGTCGAGCCGTCGTAGTGATGATGCCGAGGGGTCTGTATCAAGTCCAAGCAAAAAGCTGAAGCAGCCTGCCGCTTCTTCACAACATAACAAACTATGGAAGCCCGAGCACGATGCCACACTTATTCCATTGCTAGCAGAACTTGCACGGCAGGGACTTAAGGTCGATAAGACCTTTAAAGGGGCCGCCTTCAATGCCGCGGCAGCTGAAATCAATAAATCTCATGGGACGTCCTTCACAAGTGGTAATGTGAGAAACCACATGAAATCATTGAAGACGCGTCTCAAGGATGTGTACGATTGCATGGAAATTAGCGGGGCGGGCTGGGATGTTGATAATAAGATTATTCATCTGGAGCCAGAAATTTATGACACGTGGGCGGCGGTAAATACTTCTACCTTCTACATAGTCTAGGTGGTAGTTCATAAATTATATATATGAATGGTATATTCATATATGATTTGGTAATCGTTCAGGCAAACCCTCGCAAGCGTGCATATGTGAACCATCCACTGCCATGGTTTGAAGATCTCGTAGTCATCATCGGGGATGACGCAGCACGAGGGGATATGTCCTGTTCCTTGTACGATAGCTTTGCAGGCCCATTCTCTGGAGGGGAAGGTGAGCCCGTCACGCCTGATCCTACCCATATACGTACTCCCCCCACCATGTCCCTGAGGACATACCCACACAGGCGTCGACAGGAGAGTGTCCATCTGGTGGGCCAAGAACTGCTACCCCACCATCGCTGGGGAAGAAGAAACAGCGGCGTCGCGCTGTGAGGGAAGACCCTGATGTAATGCGGGATATTGCCTGCAACGTGAAAGAGGTCGCTGAGGCTATTATGAGTGCACACTCCTAGCCCCACTGGACTGAAACTCTTGCACATAGTGTGTACGCGTTTACGGAGTACCCTCACCACGTCCTGTTGAAGTTGTATAAAGATCTTAGCATGAATGAGCTGGCGGGGCGTCAATTTTTGGCCGTGCCACAGCAGAGTCGAAAGCTTATACTTGAAGATTTAGTGGCAGAAATGAAAAGGGACTTGCGGGACGCTGGTTATGGCAGCGGAGATGGCGTCGGATAGATACGAGATTGGGTGGATTATAAGGTATGGTGGTTGAGTGGGGAGTAGAGGTCGTTAGTGTTGGGTATGTTTTGTATGGGTACGTATGAAACATATTGGCATGTCGCATTGCTGTTTTTTTGGCGTGTCTACTAGATGTTTTTTGTGTGTGAATGTGATACATGTGGCGGAGGGTAATGGGTGCAGGGTATGTGGCATGTCTCCATAATGCAGGTTGTCTTGATATGAAACATATTTGCAATGCTCTATGGTTCAATTTTTTGGTTAATATATCACTTTTGATGATTTGGCTGCATGGTACATATTTTGCTATATTTTATCCATGTTGTTTTTTGTTGTTATGTGATACATATGGGCAGGGCCTACTGGTGCAGGTTTTGGGCCATGTCTACATGTTGCAGTGTGTGATATTATGAAACATAAGTGGATGGCTCCTATTATCAGTTTTGGTTTATGGGTCCTTGTAGATGTTTCCCTGTAAGCCCAATGATGACGATATGCACATGATCCCTGTGTCCATGGGATATGAAAAAGATAGGTGGATATAGGCTGGATGGTTCCACTATCTCTCCGTGTGTGTTATGTGATGGAGCAACTGATTATGACCACCATGATTTATTGCTAACTAAACTTTCTTCCTGAGGGCGATAAAAACACATCTGTTTCTCATTGTTCACAATTTTCGCATGAGAATTAGGGCCGGCTCAACCCCCTTAAATAGCCAAACACCCCCCCAAAAGTCATTTTACCCAAATGCCCCTCTTCCTAAATACCGGCCGCAACACTACTCCGCCCCGGAAAAACCACCTTGTCCTCAAGGTGGTGCGTGAAGGGTATGGTCAGCTACTCCACGTGCAGGTGCTCCGGATCATCGTCCACGCCGGCCTCCAACATTATCACACTTTCTTCTCCCTCTTCTTCGTCATTCACTATCAGGATCTGAAGGGTACGATCTCCGCACCGGTGCCCTGGGGTAAACTTCTCGTCGCATTTGAAACACAGGCCCTTGGTCCGTTTGTCACGAATCTCTGCCTCGGTCATTCTTCGTGTATGCCCCCCGGGTCGTAGTTCCATCCCCTTCTCCTTGGTAACCACTGTGCCGTCAGTGGATGTTGCCCCTCCTGCGGCCCCCTTTTGTCCTCCTCCCGGATCCGGCACTCTAAAGGTAGAGCCTCCCCACGTTCCGCGGGCTCTCCGCTCCGTCTCCTGGTGATCCTCCACCTTCCTGGCCAGCGTCATCATCCCCCGCAGCCCAACAGGCTCGAACTGTCTCAGCCCCGACCGTACCGTGGGCTTCAGCCCCTTCATGAAACAGCCCTCCAGGGACTCCTCAGAGACTCCCCGAACTCGGTGACAGAGCGACTCGAACTTCTTGATGTAATCACCCACGCTCCCCTCCTGCCTCAGCGAGTACAGCCTCTCGAACACACCGCCGGCCGGACCTCCTCCAAATCGCTCTGTCAAGAGCGTCGTAAACTCAGCCCAGGTCTGAAAAGACTGCTGTTGATCGGTCCAACGAAACCAGCCCAATGCCTCTCCCTCCAGGCAGACCCCTATCGCCCGTAGCCAATCCTCCCTTGGGACAGCGGACACCTCCAAGTACCTCTCCACCCGGTACAGCCAGTCGTCTGGGTCGCCTCCCTCAAAGACAGGCACCTCCAGCTTCCTCAAGCGCCTCTCGCCAGCGAATCCCCCTCTCTCCTGTGGCTGGAATCCTCCCCTGTGCTGGTATCCCTGTCGCCTGTCTGGAACGTACGCCTCAGCCCGCTCACGGTAGCCCCCCTCTGCTCCGTGCCCCTGCCAGCCTCCCTGATGGTGCCCAAACTCCGCCTGGTGCCCTCCTGGAGGATCCTGGTACGCTCTCCAATCTCCCGTCACTCCCCCAAAAGGTGGGGGCTGAGTCGACGGGCCTCCTGTGGTCTGGTGGGGCCCTCCACCCTGCTGCAGTCCTCCGCCGGTTCCCCCAAAAGTCTGAAAACCTCCAAAATGCGCTCCACGAACCTCGGGTGGGGCCCCCGGGGGACGAGGACCCTGCGGATCCAGCTGTCGGAAGTCCTGGGGGGCCGGTGGGCCCCCCCAGGGGTCGGGTGGGCCTCGGACCCCCCCTCTGGGGTCGGCCGAGGCCCCCCAGGCCGCCGCCTGGGCCGGCCGGCCCTGGAAGTGGGCCGGCGGGCCCCAGGCGGCGGCGGCTGTGTCTGCCGAGGCCACCTGGGGGGGCGGCAGGGTCGGCCGCCCCTCCCATGGCCCTGGCGGCCTGCCGCCGCCTCCCAGGAGGTTCGCCGACCCCCCCAGATGTATCTGGGGGGCCGGCGGCCACCCTGGGGGGTTCCGGGTGGCCGGAACTCCCCCATAATGGCTTGTGTCGTCGCGGCGCGGCGGCGCGTGGGCTTGGTGGATCCCCCACGCGTTGTCTCCTTGGTCAAACCCTCCATCGTTGTCTAGATCCGGCTCATCTTCCAAAAAAATTGTCTTTTTACCCTTGTCCTTCGCCAAAGGTGGCTCCTTTTTGCCCGGATCCGCCTTTGGGATAAGATGAGCGGTCAACGCCGCTATGGCCTCCGTCAATTCCGAAAGTTTTGCATCCGTTTTCCCTTGATTTGCTTGTATCTCCGCCATCTTGGCCTCCGTCTTCTCTTGATTTTCTTTGATCTCCTTCCGGATCTCCGCGGCCGTCTCCGCGTCTTCCTTCCTTAAATCGATGAAACCCTTGCTGATTTGGGCTTCAATCCTCTCAACCTTCCCCTCCAAGATCTCGATCCGCTCCGTTGCACGCGTGTTTGCCATGGATCAAACCGCTCTGATACCAATTTGATGCGACTAGCTAGGGATTTGACAATAAAAAGAGGATTTTTATTGGATCTCAGATCTGAAATTATAGGAAAACCTACTACAAATCAACTACTCGCTAAATAACAACTACAATTTAAAAGGACGACTAGCTAAGGATTAATCTAGGGGATAAACTAATAAAAAGAAATAACTTTCTCAATTTTCGCATGAGAATTAGGGCCGGCTCAACCCCCTTAAATAGCCAAACACCCCCCAAAAGTCATTTTACCCAAATGCCCCTCTTCCTAAATACCGGCCGCAACACTTTCTTCCTGAGGGCGATAAAAACACATCTGTTTCTCATTGTTCACAGCAGCACCAATGTGCAATGCCCCCAAAAAATGAAACTGGGTATAAAAACACATATGTTTCAGCCCTATGATGACTAACATATAATGATCACTTTGTCCCTCGGTTACGAAGAAAAAGTTGTATTAGGTGTGAAGGTTCATTCAAAATGAGCAACCGCCTAATACATACTGAATGCTTAAAAACATGTTACCCTGAGGGCTTAGAAACATATGTGATTTTTACCTAGTTTTGTTCTCTAAAGGGGCATTGCACATTAGAGCTGCTGTGAACACTGAGATACGTATGTGATTTGTTGGGGGCTATGCACACTGGTGATGTTGGTAAAGCGAGAGAAGAAAGTGAGTGAATAGTGATGAATTGACGCGTGAATAGTGACCCAAATACACTGAGAAACAGATGTGTTTTTATACTCAGTTTAAATTTTTTGTGGGCTATGCACATTGGTGCTGCAGTGAACATTGAGAAACTTATGTGGTTTTTTCCCTGTTTCTATTTTTTGTGGGCAAGATTCACAGTGGTGCTGCAGTGAACATTGAGAAACTTATGTGGTTTTTTCCCTGTTTCTATTTTTTGTGGGCAAGATTCACAGTGGTGCTGCAGTGAACAATGAGAAACAAATGTGTTTTTATACTCCAGTTTAATTTGTTTGGGTGCAATGCACATTGGTGCAGCTGGGAACAATGAGACACATATGTGTTTTTATACCCAGTTTAATTTTTTTGGGTTCAATACACATTGGTGCTGCAGTGAACATTGAGAAACAAATGTGTTTTTGTACCTAGTTTAATTTTTTTGGGTGCAATGCACAGTGGTGCAGCTGGGAACAATGAGACACATATGTGTTTTTATACCCAGTTTAAATTTTATGGGTGCAATGCACATTGGTGTAGCTGTGAACAATGAGAAACAGGAGTTTTTATGTCCTTGAAGATTTTTTTGGGGGCTTTGCACATTGGTGCTGCAGTGAACATTGAGAAACAAATGTGTTTTTATACCCAGTTTAAATGTTTTGGGGGCTTTGCACATTGGTGCTGCAGTGATCAATGAGAAACAAATGTGTCTATTTACCCAGTTTAATTTTTTTGGGTGCTTTGCACATTGGTGCTGCAGTGAACATTGAAGATTATTATGTGTTTTTTACACAGTTTAAATGTTTTGGGGGCTTTGCACATTGGTGCTGTAGTGATCAATGAGAAACAAATGTGTCTTTTAACCCATATTAATTTTTTTGGGGGCTTTGCACATTGCTGCTGCAGTGAACATTGAAGATTAATATGTGTTTTTTACCTAGTTTAATTTTTTTTGGGTGCAATGCACATTGGTGCTGCACTGAACATTGAGAAACAGATGTGTTTTTTGCCCCAGTTTAAATTTTTTGGGGGCTTTGCACATTGGTGCAGCTGGGAACAATGAGACACATATGTGTTTTTATACCCAGTTTAATTTTTTTGGGTGCAATGCACATTGGTGCTGCAGTTAACATTGAGAAACAGATGTGTTTTTTGCCCCAGTTTAATTTTTTTGGGGGCTTTCCACATTGGTGCACCTGGGAACAATGAGACACATATGTGTTTTTATACCCTGTTTAATTTTTTTGGGTTCAATGCACATTGGTGCTGCAGTGAACATTGAGACACAAATGTGTTTTTTTACCCAGTTTAAATTGTTTGGGTGCAATGCACATTGGTGCAGCTGGGAATAATGAGACACATATGTGTTTTTATACCCAGGTTCATATTTTTGGGGGCAATGCACATTGGTGCAGCTGTGAATAATGAGAAACAGATGTGTTTTTAGGACCAGTTTAATTTTTTGGGGGGCTTTGCACATTGGTGCTGCAGTGAACAATGAGAAACAAATGTGTTTTTATACCCAGTTTAAATGTTTTGGGGGCTTTGCACATTGGTGCTGCAGTGATCAACGAGAAACAAATGTGTTTTTATACCCAGTTTAAATTTTTTGGGGGCTTTGCACATTGGTGCTGCAGGGAACATTGAGACACATATGTGTATTTATACCCAGTTTAATTTTTTTGGGGGCTTTGCAAAGTGGTTCTGCAGTGAACATTGAGAAACTAAGGTGTTTTTTCCCAGTTTCTATTTTTTGGGTGCTATGCACTTTGGTGCAGCTGGGAACAATGAGAAAAATATGTGTTTTTATACCCAGTTTACTTTTTTTGGGGTCAATGCACATTGGTGCAGCTGTGAACAATGAGACACATATGAGTTTTTATACCCAGTTTAATTTTTTTGGGGGCTTTGCACAGTGGTGCTGCAGTGAAAATTGAGAAACTTATGTGTTTTTCCCATTTTCTTTTTTTGTGGCTTTTCACATTGGTGCTTCTGTGAATACTGAGCAACATATGTGTTTTATACCCAGTTTAATTTTTTGCTGGTGCATTGCTCAGTGGCTGATCCTAGCCCAATGATGAAGATAATTAGCTGATCCCCTTGTCCCTCGGGTATGAAAAAATAGGTGGTTATAGCCTGGATGGTTCCATTACCAATGAGGGGGAGAGAGATGTGATGGAGCAACTGCTTATGTCCAACAGGATTTATTGGAAAATTACCTTTCTTCCTGAGGGCTTATTTATAAAACACAAACATCTACATTGAGCCATGACACAAAAACTGACTTTATGAGCCATTCACATATGTTTCAGCCTGCTGATGATGAAGATATATATACATTTCAATTTGTCTCGATGTTACGATATTTCCTTTTATCTTTTACTTCTGAATTAAGCCAGGTGATGTAATCTTCCGCGGGGTTGTCATTGTCTTTAGGTACGCTGCTTCCCCCATTTTTCATGTCATTGTTATATCTCTTTAAATCATTATTCACGCTAATAATTGTTATTTCTTGCAAGGTTAAAATGAGCACCGGTTCCAGCTCTTCTATTCAATCCAGACCTAGATTTCCTGCAGGCGGGGAGTTGGCGGCTGATGATGATGACTCCAAGATTTGCTACTGTCGGCTCAAGGTTGCCAGGCGGACATCATGGACCCGAAAAAATCCAGGCAGGCGCTTTTGGAGCTGTCCATCCCGCGTGAACGGATGCAACTTCTACGAATGGAAGGATCCACCACACTCCGACTGGTCAACCTATGTGATACTTCAGTTGCTGGTTGAGATTGAAAGAGGCCCCACCAATGCTCCCTCTTCCATATCGTTCTCGGATCGGCGGCTTTTAGAGATAGAGGGTCGGTTGGCCTCGCTCGTGGGGCGATTTGAGCGAACAACGGTGCGAATGGACACCGTGAAGTGGGTTTTGTTTACGCTCCTAGGGTTGATGTTAGTTGTGTTATTGTTGATTATACACAAGAGCGGTTGATGATGGGTTGGGTACAATGTTACTCTTTATAACTGGTTGTTTGTTCTGCACAATGAGACTGTAATATGTTTACTATAAGTATTTTGTATATTTCTGATGTTCATGGGTTATGTTACCTACGAAAGTAATTTCGGTTGTATGCTTTCGCTGCAACTCATTTGTACTTTTTACATTTTATGACTGGTGGAAATGCAATGGACTACCCCATTCGGGTGCTTATAAACTAATTACTGCCATCGTTTGTATTTAATTGACCAGTAATGAAATTAATTAATTCTTTTTTTATTTAAATTCGGTAATTTAATATTTATTTTTGCTACATTCGATATAATTATGCGTATTTAGTAGATATTTACTTAATAGTTAATAGTTAGTTAATTAATAGTTATTAGTTTAATTTAATAGAAGAGTTTCTACTTGGGAGATACATAGGGGGTTATTCTCACCTCATAACACCATAACCAACTACCAACAATCCTCATCCAACTTTCCCAAACACACAATTTACCAAAGAAACACAAAACTTTACTATGGGCCCCACATACAAATCCCAAAACAACTTTCCCCCCCCCACTTTCCTTTCAAAGAAACACAAAACTCTATTTCTCTCTCCTCAGGAATCCACCATGGATTTACTATTCACAACAGTAAATCCCAAACAACTTTCAACCAAAGAAACAAGCCCTTAGTCAACTGCATGTTTAATGAGGAATACTATAAGAGAGTTTCGTGCAATTCCCCTATATTATTATAATTTTATTCGGTAATGGATGCCTTAGGTTTCTAGTTTTATTTGGATATCTATCTTAACGGTATAGATCTAAAAGATGAGTATGCAAAGAATGAATTTTATTTTTTCCAACCAAGAATCTTGTGTCAATGTAACGAGGACCATGAATCACGCAGCTTGTATCCGTGGAGCTAAAGTGCTGCCAATTATGCCTGTCGTTGCCTCTTTTCAAAAACCAATAATGGTGCTTTAATCATGGTATATTACTTCCATTCAAAACCAATAATGGTGCTGCCCTTACCTTGCTTCTTTGGTTCCCCCTCTAAAATCCAAATTTGAACCTCGGAGCTTTTTGGGGTTCATGGTGTTGACATTTTGCCACTTGACTATATGCACCACAGTTGAGGTTCATGGTGTGGACATTTTGCCAAAGGTAGAAAGACAAATCACATCATGGAAACCATCTCCTCATCTCTCTCTCAGTTTCTTTTTTTTTTTTGACAAGTTGTCACCTTCATACACCTCTTTTTGAGGCGTATATAGCAATCTCCCATACTTCATGGCCTTCATGATAAGACTTCCCGTTAGTTTATCTATATTCAATGCATGCAGTCACTGGTGTGAGCTCGTTTGCAGGAATTCATTGGAAGAGTTTGTACTGACGTTTTCAGTTATCATAATATATTTCACCAGCAACGTTAGCAGTATGTATATAATAACTTGGGATGTCTCTCTCCCTCTCTCACTCACATACGCAAGCACTTACTTTCATGTGCATGCCTGAGGGTGTGCGTGTGCAAAGGAACTCAAGCTCGTCAAGAAGAGCAGCCGGCCAGTTTCACAAGCATTATTTCATATTGTGTTGCCACCTGGTACGATGATTATATGTCTTAAATAAACAATCTTAAATGTATGCAATATCTTTCTTAATATATTAATAAATCTTAACGTCTTAAATATATGGGTAAGTCTCTCGGCTACACATGGCGTGGTACCCGAGTAGTGGCTGGGAACAAATCTATTATACATTTGACACCGATTTTTGAATTTTAGGGCTGACTAGGACAAGATAAAGAGTGGCTGAGATTTGATCTTGGTAAATCAACGGTTGAGATTGGATTTTGTGAAAATTTTTGGGAGAAAATGCCTTGGGAATATAAACTTTGAAATTAGAAGTGCATTGGAAAAGAGTGTGGAAATTAAATTTGGGGGGAAAAGTGCATTAGGAAATATTGTGGAGATTAAATTTGGAAGAAAAAGTGCATTGGAAACCTAAACTTTGAAATTAAAAGTGCATTGGGAAAGATTGTGGAGAATCGTGATCCATTAAATTAAACAAAATAAAAAATTTAGCGTAAAACAATTTAGCGGAACGACAAATTAGCATAAAAATACATTGATGTTTGTTGTCTTCGGCGCCCGCTAAATTTTTTTTCAAAGATTTGTTATTCTGCGTCGAAAGCGCGTGCGCCAAATTTGTTGTTCAACACCGAATTTGTTGTTCGACGCCAAATTTGTTGTTCGACGCCGAATTTGTTGTTCGACGCCGAATTTGTTGTTCCATTGTTCTGGGCCAAAGGCGCGGGCGCCGAATTTGTTGTTACAAAGATTTGTTGTTATGCGCCGAAGGACCGGACGCCAAATTTGTTGTTCGACGTCGAATTTGTTGTTCCACGCCGAAGACGCCCGTGCCGAATGTGCCCGTGCCACTAAATATTTTTACGCTAATTTATTGTTCTGTTTAATTTTGGCTGTGTAAATAATTTTTCGGGGAACAAAAATTTGTCGGTGAAATGTTAAATGAACCGTGCCCGCAGGCACGGGTTATGACTAGTCTATTATACATTTGACAACGTTTTTTGAATTCTAGGGCTGACTAGGACAAGATAAAGAGTGGCTGGGATTTGATCTTATGAAATGGAAGGTTGAGATGAAGCTTTAAAACCATGAATGGGACCCTTGAAATTTGGTCCAGCCTTGAAATTTGGTCCAACTTTGAAATTTGGTCCAGCTTTGAAATGATGAGAGCTTTGAAATCATGAATGTGAGCTTTGAAACTTGGTCCACCTTTGAAATTTGGTCCACCTTTGAAAGCAGCCAGTGAACATGTTTCAAGATGAGGCGTCCGCTAAATTTTCTTACGCTGATTTGTTGTTTCGAGCCGAATTTGTTGTTCTACGCTAATTTGTTGATCCACGTCGAATTCCGTGACGAAGGGGCCTGCACCGAATTTGTTGTTCCGCGCAAAAGGCACCGAATTTGTTGATCAACGCTAATGCACTTTGGTTATTAAAATGTGTGCGATGACTAGCGGCCGAAGGCGCCCGCGCCGAAGGCGCCCGCTAAATTTTTGTTCGTTTAAATTTTGACAGGGGGAATAATTCTTGGGCGCCCGTGCCGAGAATTTTTGTTCGTTTTAAATTTTGACAGGGGGAATGAATCGCGTCCGAGGGCGCCCGTGCCGAAGCTACATTTTTGTTCGTTTGAATTTGGGAGGGAGAAATAATTTTTGGGGAGAACAAAGATTTTGCAGGAAAATCTTAAATGAACCGTGCCCGCGGGCACGGGTTATGACTAGTACATACATATATGGAGATGGTTTTGGGTGAAGGTAGGGGTGGTAATCAAACAGCTTATGTCTGACCTAGATATGTGTGTACCACAAGGGCATCCATCAAGATTTAATTTGTGTTGAGGACCGTAAATCCATCTCTCATCAAGAATACATCTAGGTTAATAATGTTGTGCGCGACATGTTCTACATGCACTTCTTCTCTTTTTCGTTCTTCAGACAATGCTGACACAAAGTTTGAAGTGAGGTACTAGCAGAGTATCAACATACTTCATGCATTCATAACCAACCCTATGAATAATGGTCTTCAAGAAGCGTCTTTGTGAAAGATAAAAAACATCTACTTCGGTCTCGGTAGATCTTCATGCCAAAAATTCTTAGTGCTTCGTCTTGGTCTTTCATCTCAAACGCACAACTCAATTCTTTCTTAAATATTTGAATCTCTAATTTATTTGAAGATGCTATGAGCATGTCAGCAACATAAAGTAGGAGCTATATAAATGACACATCGGCTAATCTCTGAAAGAACACACAATGATCATTTGTCATGAAGTGTTTAAAACACTTATACTACGATCTAGGTGATTGCTTCAACTCATATAGAGACTGCTGTAACCTACATGTATGTCCATCACCTCTCTCATAGCCATTTGGTTGATCCATATAGATCTCTTCTTCTAGCTCCCCATGTAAGAATGCAGTTTTGACATTGATTGCAGAGAAATATAGCTTATTTACCTTCATGTTTTGGTTGTATTTTGTACATATTCTATGTTAGTTTGGTTCCGATATGCACGTTTTCATAATATCATGAGATTTTGGAGCCTATCATTAATATATGAATAAAACACGATTTTTGTTGCCTATTTTGTCTTCTAATATTTTTCATTTGAACATGGTATTTTTCTGATTCGAACAATTATTTTTGCAGATTTTTCGAAGCTCGGGGCCATTTTCTGGAATTTCTAGAGACAAAAATCAACCCATTCCAAATTTTGATATGCTAGACGTTTGGAAGTCGAGCTTCAGACGTCTGTCTCCCAGTCTATTGAGGACAAGCAACTAGACGATTGAATAGTCGTGTGGCACAAAACTGAGAGCTCAAGATTTCGACCACATGTGCCATCCAGATGCCTGATTCAGCCCGGTCAGACGTCTGATCTGTTAGTGGTTATGTCCTAGGCCAAATATTTGGACCTTTATATTATGACATTTTTTCATTTATAAAATGGTACTCTTAATGTTATTATTATATTGCTTGCATGTTTCATTATAATAATGTTTGAATAGCTGTTTTATGTTATTTTAATTATCCATAGTCATTCATCATTAAATGTATAATGATAAATTAAGACTAGTATGCGTTTGGTTGATAATTATGAGATAATTATATGTATGATGCTACAATTCAAACTTGTAGGCACTTGTTGGAGAATAAGGTACTGGATAAACTTGCTATGAGATCATTGCATGGACCAATGTTATAAATGATCCCATAATAGTTATGTCATAGAATCCTTAGACCTGAGATCATCACAGTTTTCTACATGAGGAATATCATGTTTTGACATAACCAAACGTTATCTTTAATCAGATAATCATAAAAGTTGTGATTGAATATGATGTGAATTATGTAGAGGAAAGTGAATGAACAAGAAGGAATTTGTCCCTATCTTATGAGAGAGATATCTAATGGGTACCTCGATAAGTAGGACTGAGAAATGCATGGCCATGCTCAGATGAATTGATACATGATCAATGTCATTTGATTTTATTAGTCTACTTAGTAATCGAGAAGTTAAATGTTTGAACAATTTAAGTATGCCACTGTCCATGCCTTATGTTCAAATCAGATATCGTATGACAAAAGGATTATGACACAGCCTATTGGTTAGGTTACTATTGGACTAACAATAATCATATTAATTGGGTAGTTATAATTGTTGGAAACAACGATCTAGAACTTGTTGTTTGATGATGACAAATATTTTGTGAACGATTTGATGTGTGAGTTAAGTGTTTGCAGGAGTGGCGAGGATTTAAATACCCAAACGATGACTTAGTCAAATAGATGGAGAAATTGCTATACACATAGCAATTGGACTTGTTCAAAGAGCTATTCACATAGGCAAAGAGATAAATTGGACTTGGTCAAAGGATAGAGATAAGGAGAGATCAATTCAAATCAACTTGAGATTTGATCAAATCAATGAACAAGTTATGCTTCTATTCAAATCCCAATTGCTATCATCTCCTAGATTCTTTACGATTCATCTCCATCCATCCCCAAACCGTCTCCCCAAGCTTCCTAATATAAAAGCATCATTTACTAGGGTTAAAAAAATGCGTCGGCTACACCAAAATTTTCAAAGGCAAGTTGAAGCACACACCAAGATTGCATCTTCTTCTTCTTGCCGTCCAAGTTCCATATTATTGCTGACTACATCAAGGGGCTTAGATTCAGAGGCATCAACAAAAAGAGGTTAAAAAACAATTTCGGTTCTAAGCTCCTAACAATTGAAATCATTTTTGTAGGGAACAAGACATTGACGCAGCCTGGCAAAGAAATCATTTCCTCAAGCCGCAAAGATTGATCTCTGTGTTCCAATCACAAGAGACAAGCCGCACTTTTTGACCTCAAGACTACCACATCAGTAGCCTCAAGCTTTGGGGACCCGTTAGCAACTCCTACCATCCAAATTACTGACCCCATGTGCTAAGCCCAGCAAGCCGCAACATTAAAAGTCTCATCTTGCGTGGGCCACCAACAAAAGCTGCCGAATTTCTTTTTGGGTCTCTTTTTAATACCTGTTTTTTGTGATTGCAATGGAATCCCCTAAAAGAAATAAACTCACGCACTCTTTTTAATACTTGTATTTTTCGGCAGCCTTCCATTTTAATCTCCTAAGCAACAAAAAAAGGGGCAACCAATTTTTTTTGTCTCCACTTTGATTTGTTTTGCAGGCCTTCACGTTCAGAGACAAACTTGTGCTCTTCACTTTGATTTGTTAAGAAAAAAACAAAGACTGAACCCTTTTGCTTGCTGCCGAATCCTAGAGGTACGAGTTTTTTTATATTAAACTAATTGAGTTTGCCTTGTGTGCAGGCCGAAATCCTCAACATCTTGCAAAGAAAAGCTATACTATTAAAAGCCATGACTTTGTGAAGATCAGTGACTTGTAGAAGAGCACAAGACCCCTTATGCATAATCAGGCTGCAACTTACACGTACCCAATCGCCAAAGCCGCAAGTTGCCAAGAGAAGCGAGGAGTCACAACTTGAGTTGTGAGACGAGACTACGACATCACGTCAGATTCAGATCTGACCCGTGTCGACTGACAGAGACGACTACACAGACACGAACTAAACTTTTCTGAACTCATTAATCTTTATTTTCGTGTATTTGTGTAACGATATCTGTAGGGAAAACTTTACTGTTACTTGTGATTTTTGGGGACTTGACGAGTTGGGGCTCGTCAAGGGTGAGAGCATCTGACTAGGTTAATAATGTAGAGCACACGGGAGTGCGTACGAGCTAGGTGAGAGTTGATTTGGGGATCTTGACTCATTGTAGCTGGTTGATTTGGGGATCTTGACTCATTGCACCTACTTTGATTACATATCTATCTAGTAGTTGCTTTCGGGGCAGGAGTAGGTCGTGGGGACGACCGAACCAGGGTATATCTATGCGTACTCTGTGATTGCATTTTATTTACACTGCCTGTGCTTATAATTGCGTGTGATTGTTCGTGGGTTGCACGAATATTTTTATTAGCCTATTCTCCCCCATCTATGCTAGGATCCAGATCCAACATGTGGTATCAGAGCCAGTTTAGAGGATCTAGTCTAGATTTTTAGATGACCATGAATATATCTGATTTTGCATTTGCTGAAGGTCAGTCTATAGCCCGCCCCCCTAAGTTTAACGGTGTAGACTTTGCATATTGGAAGGCTAAGATGAAAATCTATTTAGTGTCTGTAGATTATGATGTGTGGGATATTGTTGAAAATGGTTATAGTCTACACACTATTAAAATTGAAGACACTGTTATGATTAAGCTTAAAGACAAGTGGGATTTAGCTGGTAAGAAACTTTATACTCTTAATGGTAAAGCTATGAATGCACTTATATGCTCTCTTGATAAATCTGAGTTTAATCGTATCTCACATTGTCAACTGCGCAGGAAATATGGCATACCCTGGAGGTGACGCACGAGGGAACATCGCAAGTGAAGGAATCCAGACTTGCGCTGCTAAGTACAGAATATGAGAGTTTCCGCTTGCTGCCATCTGAGTCCATCAAGGAGATGTTTGCGAGATTCACGAACATCGTATATAAATCCAGCTCTCTCGGTAAGCCATACTCTAGCCATGAGCAGGTACGAAAGATCTTAAGGGTGCTGCCAAGCTCGTTCAGGCCTAAAGTCACCGCTATTCAAGAATCTAAGGATTCATCAACAATGAGAGTGGAGGATTTAATAGGCATCCTAATGTCCCACGAGCTTGAGCTGCAAAGTATAGAAGCTAGAGAGAAACCTGAAGAAAAAGTCAAAGCTTCCACACCATTGGCTCTTCAAGCTAACGATGACGATCTTGATGAGGAGCAAGCTCTAATGGTGAGAAACTTCAGAAGATACATTCAGACTGATCAAGGAAGAGCTGAGATGGGAAAAAGTTTTACTCATTCCAATAATTTTAATTCTGATAGAATTTCCTCTGTGCATAAATCTACTAATAAAATGGAATGTTTTAAATGCATGAGGAAAGGACACATGATGATGAACTGTCCACAACATACAGCAAAAGTTGCAGAGAAGAAAGGAAAATCCAAAGTGCTAATGTGGGACATGGACAGCGAAGCTGAGGATGAGGACGAGGAGCATGAAGCCCACTCCGTCACGTGCTTAATGGGCAAACACAATGAGGTAGAATCTTGCACGAAAGCTGAATTTTTGAATATTTGCAAAGGTATGAAAGCTAAAATAGATGATCTAGAATCTACCATAGATGATTATAGGGATGGTAGCTTTGAATTGCAACAAGAAAACTATGACTTTTCTAAAGAAATTAATAAACTTAAAGAAGAACTTGTTGCATGTAACTCCACCGTTAATATGCTGAAAATGGAGAAAGCTAGCTTGCCTGAAAAAGATGATTGTTCCTCTTGTCCCTCTTTGGTAAAAGATGTTAGCTTGTATAAGCAAGAATTGATAAAGCTTGAAACTGATAATGAATTGCTTACTGAAAAGATTAATATGCTAAATCTTGAACTTAAGGAAAAAATGAGTGATTTTGAAAAGAAAGAAGAGGAAAACAAGCGAGCGTTCATTAGTAAGTGCACTTTGTTTGTGAATGAAAATTCTATTTTGAAATCTAAAGTCTCTACCCTAGAGTTGTCATTAAAGAGATTTTCCATAGGAAAACAAAATTTGGATATTATTCTTGGAAATCAATTGTATGGCAATAATAGACGTGGCCTTGGATTTGGCGGTAAGAATGTTGAAAAACCTAAGTATAAGAAATTTCACAATGTGCCGTCTATTGCTAAAAATGTTTATGCAAAGTGTCATACTTGTGATAGTGTTGGTCACACATCGTAACATTGCAAATATAGGAACACCAAGACTAAATTCAAACAAATATGGGTTCCTAAATCGTTGTTGACTAACAATAGTGGACCTTGCTGGATTCCAAGGTCACACATTGCATCTACCGTATAGGTAAGATGGAGTTTTGGCGAGGGACTTTGACTTAAATGTTCCATTCTTTAGTTCCTTAGCCAAACTACGACGCGAAGGTATGATTTTTTTATTTTAGACTTAATGCATACCTTCATAGTATTTTTTGTGTGCTTGACCTCTTTTTATTTTGTGGGCTTATTTGTTTGTTTTTAGCTTGTTTAGTTCTTCATAAATGAAAAAAATGATGAAAAAGACAAATAGCAAAAAAAATGGAGCTTAATGCATAGCTTTCTCTTTGCATCATTCAAGTGTTATAAATGAATTATAACCATATCCTTGTAGAAATTGTAGTATTATTATTATGGCTAGATGTGCATGTTTTAATTCATATTAGCCATGACAAGTTCAATGAATTGATAATATGATTTCTACACCTACTTTCACGATCTTTAAACTATGTTGTACATTTGGAGATACTCTTTATGAATATTGGAAAGTGAATGTAGGATGAATAATAACTGAAAATCTAAGGGATATGATGTGTGTTGCCATGGATAAAAAGTGAGCTAAAAAGAATTGGTTTTCCTGTTATGAAAAATTAAAAAGATAGTAAACATGCTCTGTATGAAAAATGGATACAATCCTTGGCAATTACACTACTCACGAGTATCCAACATAAGCTTTATGGGTAATCTTTAGCGTTGGTGGTTTTACTCGTCAAGCAATGTCACCCCCACATCTAAGAGTCCTTTTAGGCTATGTTTTGGGGTGTGATACCTTGAACTAATTTTTAATGAGGTGGGAAAAATCAATCCTAGTGATATAAAGTTATATGGAAAATGTTGGATTGGTTTTGGTTGTATTTATAAAAGTATCTCCCTTTGTACTTCCATGTTTAATAATTGCACTTACACAATGGTGTTGAATTCAAAATTATGATTTTCATTATATTTGAAGTGCTATCATATGGATGTCAACATGCAAATGCTAGCCATAGTATATAATGCTCTTTTATTTTGCATGAGGTATTGTTTTTAAAACTTCATGAATATGCTTTTGATGATGACAAAGGGGGAGAAAATTTGGTAAAATTTGGTATTAATTAATGTGTGGTGGTGGTAGTAAGTAGTACTATTTGTGATACTACATGGGTAAATACATGTTCAAGGGGGAGCATGAAAATAGGGGGAGCATGGTAGAAATACTATTGCTATTGCATTGCATGCTTGCGTGCTTGAACATCATGTATTACATACTTGCATACATCCTCCATTACACTACACACACAAGTCACGATGATATTGTTTAAATCGATAAGTGCAAATCTTGTATTGGTTTGTCATCATCAAAAGGGGGAGATTGTTGGAAACAATGATCTAGGACTTATTGTTTGATGATGACAAACATTTTGTGAACGATTTAATGTGTGTGTTAAGTGTTTGTAGAAGTGGCGAGGATTTAAATACCCAAAGGATGACTTAGTCAAAAAGATGGAGAAATTTCTATACACATAGCAATTGGACTTGTTCAAAGAGCTATTCACATAGGCAAAGAGATAAATTGGACTTGGTCAAAGGATAGAGATAAGGAGATATCAATTCAAATCAACTTGGGATTTGATCAAATCAATGAACAAGATATGCTTCTATTCAAATCCCAATTGCTATCATCTCCTAGATTCTTTACGATTCATCTCCATCCATCCCCTAACCGTCTCCCCAAGCTTCCTAATATAAAAGCATCATTTACTAGGGTTATAAAAAAATGCGTCGGCTACACCAAAATTTCCGAAGGCAAGTTGAAGCACACACCAAGATTGCATCTTCTTCTTCTTGCCGTCCAAGTGCCATATTTTTGCTGACTACATCAAGGGGCTTAGATTCAGAGGCATCAACAAAAAGAGGTTAAAAAAACAATTTCGGTTCTAATCTCCTAACAATTGAAATCATTTTTGTAGGGAACAAGACATTGACGCAGCCTGGCAAAGAAATCATTTCCTCAAGCCGCAAAGATTGATCTTTGCGTTCCAATCACAAGAGACAAGCCGCACTTTTTGACCTCAAGACTACCACATCAGTAGCCTCAAGCTTTGGGGACCCGTTAGCAACTCCTACCATCCAAATTACTGACCCCATGTGCTAAGCCCAGCAAGCCGCAACATTAAAAGTCTTATCTTGCGTGGGCCACCAACAAAAGCTGCCGAAATTCTTTTTGGGTCTCTTTTTAGTACTTGTTTTTTGTGATTGCAGTGGAATCCCCTAAAAGGAATAAACTCACACACTCTTTTTAGTACTTGTATTTTTCGGCAGCCTTCCATTTTAATCTCCTAAGCAACAAAAAAGGGGCAACAAATTTTTTTGTCTCCACTTTGACTTGTTTTGCAGACCTTCACGTTCAGAGACAAACTCGTGCTCTTCACTTTGATTTGTTAAGAAAAAAACAAAGACTGAACCCTTTTGCTTGCTGTCGAATCCTAGAGGTAAGAGTTTTTTTATATTAAACTAATTGAGTTTGCTTTGTGTGCAGGCCGAAATCCTCAGCATCTTGCAAAGAAAAGCTATACTATTAAAAGCCATGACTTTGTGAAGATCAGTGACTTGTAGAAGAGGACAAGACCCCTTGTGCATAATAAGGCTACAACTTACATGTACCCAATCGCCAAAGCCGCAGGTTGCCAAGAGAAGCGAGGAGTCACAACTTGAGTTGTGAGATGAGACTACGACATCACGTCAGATTCAGATCTGAACTGTGCCGACTGACAGAGACGACTACACAGACACGAACTAAACTTTTCTGAACTCATTAATCTTTTTTTCGGGTATTTGTGTAACGATCTCTGTAGGGGAAACTTTACCGTTACTTGTGATTTTTGGGGACTTTACGAGTTGGGGCTCGTCAAGGGTGAGAGCATCTGACTAGGTTGATAGTGTAGAGCACGTGAGAGTGCGTACGAGCTAGGTGAGAGTTGATTTGGGGATCTTGACTCATTGTAGCTGTACCTTGATTACATATCTATCTAGTAGTTGCTTTCGGGGCTGGAGTAGGTCGTGGGAAAAACCGAACCCGGGTATATTTGTGTGTACTCTGTGATTGCATTTTATTTACACTGCTTGTGCTTATAACTGCGTGTGTTTGTTCGTGGGTTGCACGAATATTTTTATTAGCCTATTCACCCCCCTCTAGGCTAGGATCCAGATCCAACAATAATGTCTTACTAGAGACCACTTATGAGTCGTGGGCTTATAATGGGATTAGGCCCACCGTGTTAGTTCTTGGGTTTAAGACTAACATTGTTTTGATGATGATCAATACATTATGTTAGTGTGCTAATCAATCTTATGTTTTAGTCTCAGTTTATCTTAATGATTATATGTTGATGAGACAAAGCATAATGCTTGGAGGATATTACAAGTGATATCTTAAAGAACTCCAAGAGTGATGATGCGCTCAAGCTTGGATGAAGTCATGGAGATCATCTAATGAAGCCAAAGCTTGGAGCATGATGATGGATGGACATCTAGAGGAGCATTGCCAAAGCTTGGAGTTTGGTGAAGGAAAGCTCATCAAGGAGTGCCAAAGCTTGGAGATGATGGGGAGCATCAAAGTATCATGTGCTTGAAGACTTAGACTCTAGGAGATGCATTTTGTAATCCATTTAATTTCTATTACTTGCATTTCTCTTTTTGAGTCTAGGATTATTGTAATGCCTTGATAGATGGTCATACTCTCATGCATTTGTATTTAACCATCTTAGTAAGCCTTAGGATTATCATAGAATCCAACCCAATAGGTTTATCTAGCTCAAAGATTCAATTGGAGTCTCTGGCTCTCCAACAGTCACCTGATGAAGGTTTTACAGTTGACTGGATGATTCCAGTCGCCTGTCGAGCCTTCTACAGTCGACTGTGATGCATAGCTCAAGTCAACATTTCTATTGACTCTTCTCGAGCTTTTCACATCAGTCGACTGATGTTCAATTTACAGTCGCCTGTATTCTTACAGTCGCCTGTGAATTGGTCGACAGTCGCCTGTGCGCTTCTTGCATTTTCTGGGCTTCATCTCAATTTGCAAAACAGTCAACTGTTGTTGTTTTTACAGTCGCATGTGAAATGGCCATCAGTCGTCTGAAAGGCGTAAGTGCGAAAAATGCATCTGTCTCTGTTTCTCTTCCATCCCTGCAGCAGTCGGCTGATGAAGGTTATACCGTCGACTGTCTGTTTCACAGTCGCCTGTGTAGTCTTCTACAGTCAACTGTCCTGGCTCAGATTATAGCCGTTGGGATTTTTCTAGCCGTTGAACAGTCGACTGTCATTTGTTCATCAGTCGACTGTCTATTGACGTGCGTTTATATTTTACATATTCACGCACATCTTCTCCATGATTTCCCATCGTTTTTCGTTATTTTGAGTCCGTCTTTTTGTGATTTTTAGTTCCTTTTCACTTTCTTTGTGTTTTTGTGCTATTGCAGGAGATTGCCAGCGCTGGGGACATATAAAGAAAATATCATGAGTCCCCGGAGCAACGGGAGGTGCCACACGAGATCCTGAGGGCCAAACGTCAAAGTATATCATTTATCAGCCCTCAACCGATCGGGTGGACAGACCCCCCCGATCGGTTCGTGCACACCCGACGAGGAGCAAGCTATGAAGAAGACCCCAACCGATCGTTCTGCGATCGGTTGGATGCCACAGTCCTCTCTGTTTTTTTGAGCCGCACTCCAACCGATCGGCTGACTTGTCAACCGATCGGTTCACCTGTAGCAGATGCTTCCCCAGCTCAGAACCGGACGACTTCACTCGATCGGTTCAGTGGTCGGGTGAAGTATCTCAGAGCCAAAGACCAAGTCAACGGTCATCTCAACCGATCGGTTGATGCTTCAACCGATCGGTTGAGGCGTTTATTTCTGTCTTTTTGCGGGAATATTCTCTGGCATCTTGCCAAATGTATATGTAGCCCTAGGTTTTCCAGAAAACGAGAATCCCCTATTCTTAAGCATTTTTTAGGGATTTTGGCGGCTGAGAATTTAATTTGCTTTGTAAGTTTCTTGATCGCTTTGATACTTTAATATTGCGTTAATCCTATCGTTTGCTTCTCTAATCTATTGCTTGATTATAATTTTGATGGTTGAAATTTGTGTTATTGAATCTTTTGCAATGATTAGTGAGTAGTTTCCTAATCTGGGACATTGGTGGAAACCCTTTCGTGGGTTCTCCCTGGAACGACCATAGGATTAGGGTTTCGATAGGATATAGAGATTTAGATGGTTATGCGGGGCATTTTATTGTCATTGGCAGGAGAAAGACCGCCTCTGACCGTCGGGCCAAGGGGAAATAAAACTGGCGTTTGATCCTCTAGCCACATCTCACACCCCTAGCGTAGACATTGATTCCTAGCGCGTGGGAACATCAGGATGAAATGTCGGGAGTAATCGTTGCGAGCTTAGTGCTCCCGGAGTCGGTCGGTGTTGGACATGAGAATGCCTATCGTTCGGACCCGGGTAGACCTAGCGTATCATCTTGGGCATCGACCAGAATGTCGGGCCCATGGGACGCTAGGTACCGCTATTAGAGGCAACGTCTCACCACTAAACCCTAGAATCCGATCGTATTCCTATCCATCGGTCGTAATAGAGAGAACTCATGATAGGGTGGAAACCAAGGTCCTAGGTTACCTTTTTATATCTTACACCCTTCGTAGTTTCATATTGTGACAACCCACCTATCGATAGGGCTAGCTCACCCACCGGGTGATCCAGTTCCTGTTTGATAACAAGCACATCACACGCCTCCCCGTGTTCGACCCCCAAGCCACACTACAACACCGTGCGCTTGCGGTTATAAATATTTAAATCTGGTATCCCCGTTCCTACTAGACATAGTGTCAAATCTAGGGGACGTCAAGCTTTATGGCGTCGTTGCCGGGGAGGCAACGTGTTTGTTTCATTTAGGACCCTGTTAACCCCTGAGTCTAGTTCACATCCCTACCCCGTGATAATTTTCACATTCTACCTTTTATTTTTATTCTTTATTCTTTATTTTCTGGTTTTATTGGCATTATACCATACGCGCTTCACAGGTATATCTGATTGTTCATGCGCAGGAACTCAAGAAGTCTTGACGACTTAATTCCTCTAGATCCAGAGATTAATGCCACTGTGAGGCATCTGAACGCCGAAAGAAGAAGAAGGGAAGAGGTTACCGCCATGGGAGAAAATATTACTCCTCAAAAGTCCTTGCTTGAGTACTCAATGCCGTCCATTGGGTCTACATCCAGCATCCGACTTCCGGCCATTACGATCGAAAATTTCGAGCTGAAGCCATCACTAGTGGCTTGGATCCAGCAGGACCAGTTTTCTGAAGCTCCTATGGAGAACCCGATCGAGCACCTGGACTCATTTCTGGAGAAGTGCGATACTTTAAGAATCAACGGCATGTCAATTAAAGCCATCCGGTTGAGATTGTTCCCATTCTCTCTGCGAGACAAGGCAAAGCAATGGCTGAAGGGAAAGGACTACATTTACAACCTGGGAGAAGCTTTCAAATGTGTTCCTAAGCAAGTTCTTTCCTCTGGAGAAGACAATGAAGTTGAGGAGTGAAATCTCCTCATTCTCCTAGCCTAGCCATGAATCATTGCATGAAGCATGGATGAGGTTTAAAGAAATGCAGAGAAAATGCCCTCACCATGAGCTCCCCCACTGGCAGATAATCAATTTGTTCTACAATGGGCTGATGGACGACTTAAAGTCCTCAATGGTTGCCGCGGCAGGAGGATCCTTCATGTCAAGGAATGAAGAAGATGCCGAAAATATTCTGGAAAATATGGCATCAAACAACGAAAGGTGGAGCGACGAGCGAGGTACACCAAAGGCTGGAGGAATGCACAGGGTAGAGGAAGTTGACAAACTGTCTAGCAAATTTGATTTACTTTCCACCCAGATCTCAGCATTCATGGTAGGGGCCGGTGGCGCCAACACTCAGCATGTAGCAGCGGTAGAAATCGAAGTCTTGGGAGATTTGATGGTGGAGATATCTCGGCACGGGTGGATCAAGCGAGTGCCCTTTTTTATAACCCCACGGGTAACGCACCCTATCCACCGAGGACAAGTTCCAATCCGACATATTCTTCTAACAACCGGAACACCCAAACTTCAGCTATAGGGCACCCTACCAGCAGCCCCAACAACCTCAATAGCAGTTATATCAGCCCCCTCAGCAGCAACATCAGTTATATCAGCCACCTCCACCTCAGCAGCAGATATATCAGCAGTACCCTCCTAGAAATCATCAGCCCCCGCCCCTGCAGCAACAATACAATCAACAACAGGGGTCTCTCTGATCGAGAATCTCTTGACTCAGTATATATCAAATCAGAAGAAGATCAACCTACAGCTGTAGATTGGACAGAAGTCTTTGGCCGATCAAGTGACCCAGCTGGGGTTACAAGTGGCCAACCTTCAGAAAGCACAAGGGCAACTACCGGGCCAGCCGGAGGTGAACCTAAGTGGACCCAACCAAACATTAGCCTTGACGCATGGTCAAGCAAATATCTCTGCAATAGTCTTGAGAAGTGGTACACAGATTCCGGTGCGGGAGGCCGTGAAAGAACCTGAAGCTCCATTGGTCAATGAAAGACCAAATCTGGAAGTAAATGACAATGGAGCTTCGACGTCAAACCCCGTGACTCCGGAGGGAGTTCCTGAAGAGAAGAAGAAAAATGAGGGCAACACCTCAAGGGTATTCAAGCCTACAGTGCCATCCCCACAAAGGCTTGCCAAAGCAAAAATCGATGAAAAGTACGGCAAGTTCTTCGAAATGATGAAGGACTTGAGTCTTCAAATCCCCTTTCTGGAGGCAATAGAGACAATCCCCTCGTATGCAAAATTTCTGAAAGACCTTGTGACGAAGGGGACGAGAAAGGAGAAAGTTCTCCTCATGGCAGAATGCAGCGCTCTAATTCAACGAGCCAATCCGCCAAAGCTCAATGACCTCGGGAGTTTTTCTATCCCATGCTCAATAGGGGAGGTATCAATCAATCGTGCGCTTGTCGACTTGGGTGCGAGCGTAAGTCTGATGTCCCTATCGCTTTACAAGAGGATAACTATGGGTGAGCTTGAACCCATGGGAATGACTCTGCAGCTGGAAGACAGATCAGTTAAGTACCCGATGGGGGTAGTGGACGACTTGCCGGTAAATGTCAGCGGTGTGCATATGCCAGTCGATTTCGTAGTTATGGACATGCCTGAGGATAATCACACCCCGATTATCCTCGGGAGAACCTTCATGGCAACCGTGGGCGTACTCATAGACGTCAAGAAAGGAAAGATGTCCCTGAACGTGGGAGATCAAAAAGTAGAATTCGATTTGGCATTGTCGATGAAGTCTCCACAGGAGGAACACAGATGCAATCTGTTAGAGGTAGAGGAAGATAGGGTTGTTGAAACAGGTTCATGGGAGGTTCTTTCAAGGAACCCCCCTGAAGGCTTGGATGGGCTCGAGGAGGACATTGGGTTGGAAAAAGAAGAAGTCGCTAAAGAAGTGTGTGTCTCCCGGTCAACTCCCCCCGGATTTGGGAAGGTTGCTTTGACAAAGAGCAAAGGAAAAGAGCCTTTGGAGCTCACAGCTTATGAAGTCCGAATTCTGAGAAGAATGACGATTGACGCCAACATGAGGGAACAGCCCCCGGACATCACCAGTGAGAGAGTCGTTGAGACCGTTCACCTGTCGCCACTGTCAACAACAAGAGCCAATGCCCTAACACCAGAGAGGACGCCGATCATTGGGCCTCACCCATACAAACCACCATGAAGATCATGACGGGAGTCGAGTAAACGACTATAAACAATAGCACTTCATGGAAGGCAACCCATGTTCTGAACTTTTGTCGTTTTTGATAGGATTAGTTTAGTTTTTATGAATAAATACTGTCGTGGGATTTTCGTTGGGATACTTGGATGAATTTTTTGTATTTGTGTAGGAATTGTCCCCACCCGATCGGTTCATGCATCAACCGATCGGGTGGTCAGTATCAGTTAGTGCCCAATTTCAACACACGAGCGAACCGATCGGTTGACAGAAGCGGCGATCAGGTCGTTGATCGGGTGGAGATAACAGAGGCCTCGAGAATTTTTGGTGAAAGTTCAACCGATCGATTGACGGAAGCATCGATCGGGTCGTAAACTGGGTGAAGATGACAGAAGGCTCGGGAATTTTTGGGGAGCGGTCAACCGATCGGGTGAGATCTCACCCGATCGGTTCACCTGTAGCTGCTATCCAACAGTATTTTTTTGAAAATCGACCCAACCGATCGGGTGAACTTTCACCCGATCGGTTCGCATAACCCTATATATACACAACCCCCTCACCCGATTTCATTCACCCGACTTCCAGCAATCGTTTCGAGCGATTCATTTTGCATTTTCCAATTCGATCTCCTCCATTGCTTCCATCTACTCCCTATCGCTTTTTCCCACTTCCTCCACCACTCTCCGACCATCCAAACCCTTCGTCAACCACATTCGATCCACGAATCGCCTAAAAACCCTAGCCCTAGCCCCCATTTTCGAAAATTTGTTCTTGTTGTAATAGCGTGCGGCGGTTCCCCAAATCCCTCCATCATACAGCGTGAGATCTTTCGGGAGCTTGGACTCGCTTCATTACTGGATACACTCGCTCCTTAGCTTGATTTTTATATTGCCCCAAGTATTATTAATTTGCTCCCTTGTCATTGGTTGTGTGCACACTCATATAATCTTGCATATTGATCGCGCCCCGGCGTACACGTCCCGAGGCGACGGTTGTAGTTTTACCGCAAGCGCACGGTATAGCGACGAGCGGGTATCGAACACAGGGAGGACGAATGACCGTGCTTGCTCCTAATCAATCTGGCTATTTAGAGGGATAATTGCCTTGGGCGATCCTGTCACAATCGTCAGACAAAAGTGCGAAATATCAAATCAAATAGAGAACGCCTAGGGAATGGGGAATCCCCACTACTCACCGTATTTCACAAATGTGGTTCGCCGGTATCGAAATCGCTAGGATGAGAATTTGGATGAACTAGTTGCAACTAAATGTGGAACCAAGCTCACGCTCTCGCGCTGTTGCCGGTCTATAGCTATCCTAGGTTTGGGTCCAATCTCTTGCAAACCCTAGCCTAGGGAAGCTAGCATTAGGATCAACATCATCGTCCAATTGCGCACCGAGCCCAATCTCTTGCAAACTCGGTCCACAATCTAGATTAGGATAGTTCCTACCCGTCCAATCTCTTGCAAACGGGTATCGGCACGGAATTGCAACCGGAGATCCTAGCATCGGTCCAATCTCTTGCAAACCGATACTTCGAAAATCCGACTCCAACCCAATTCGGATTTCTAGGGCTTCCTATCGAATTGGGATCCAATCTCTTGCAAATCCCAATTGATGTGAATACCTAGCTATCCGTAGTAATTCGATCCCAATCTAATCCCTAATAACAATCCTAGCTCAATTTCTACCAATTCAACACAAATACGAAATTGGGCTTGTAGGGTTCATCCCCACGCCCCAAGACGTGGAGACTACTCACTAATCATAGCAATAGCACAATAATTAGCAATGAAATAGACAATGGAATTCATCACAACAATGATATAAACAATAAAAATAGAGTTTTTGGGGAAGAGAAGTGCAAACCAATGTAGATCTTCAATCAACCCAACAAAAATCCAAGTTTTTCTCTTCTCCAATCACAATTAATAAAGCTAAAAAGTAGACTCAAAAAGCTGCAAAAAATCTGAGAGGTGGCTCCCAAACTAGGGTAAAAACAGGGCTTAAATAGCCCCAAAAATCGTCCAAAAATCCTGACCAAAACGCCCCTGCACAGCCTGTTTTCCGCAGATTTCGCTACAGGCAGCGCATCGCACTCGGCCGAGTGACAAAAGTCGCTCGGCCGAGTGAAAACCCTGTAATTTTCCAGTAAGTCGGGGCTTTCAGGGGTCTTCAGTTCGGAGGTGGCTCGGCCGAGTGAGTTGTCGTCACTCGGCCGATGGCTTTACTTCACTCGGGCGGACGGATTTACCACTCGGCCGAGTGGGTCTTCTGAAGCTCAGGTGGCCGAAAAACAGTAACTTCGATACTTTTGAGGGCCTTCGTCTGGGCGCCACTCGGGCGGACGTGGTATAGTCACTCGGCCGATGTGGTCTCCGTCGCTCGGCCGAGTACACATGGAAAACGTGTCTGAACGGGTCGGCCGAGCGGTGTCTCGCTGGTCAGCCGAGTGGCTCCTCCACTCGGCCGAGTGGGACACAAAAAATGCCCAAACTGCTTAATTTGGCCTCCCCGTCGCTCCTGCGGCGTCCATTCTTCTTCCGCTCCTCTCCAACAGCAAAATACTCCTCGGGGAGGTCGTTGGTGGCCGTCTAGCGTAAGCGTATCTCGAGATCACTCCAAATCGCGCCAAATCACCTGAAATGCGACAAAAACAACAAAACGTGAAAAGCATCGCAATATCGTCGATAAATCGTAAAAGACGTGATTTGGGCGATCTAAATGGCATGCAAACATGCGGAAAAAAGGTGTAAAATAAGGAGTGATCACATATCACATTAAATAGCCTCACAATCATGGCAAAAGATAAGGACAAGAGTAAGCGCATCATGGTGGAAGAGGAGCCATCTCGTAAGAGACACAAATCCACACGTTCCACACGTGGACGTGCTCCAAATCCACCGCCTATCCAACCACCACCCCAACCTATCATACCTGTGGTGGACCCACAGATGGGATCGTATGGAGTTCGTTTCATGAGTCAGGAACACAAACACTTCTATCTTCGACTCAGCCAAAGATCACACTTAGCCACCAAATTTGCACACAATCAAACCCGACTCGATCTCGGAGTTTTCTCCGGAGTCGAGTCCCTTTTTGTAAATTTAGGTTGGCTAGGTTTCTTACACTCCCATGCACGATCATACCCCTCTCTCACCTTAGGATTTCTATCTGCCATCAAAACCGAGAGGGAGTTCAATATTGATTTTCGCCTCCGAAACCGAAACTTCCGTGTCCCTGTGACCACAATCAATGATATTTTCGGTTTCCCTAACCTAGAAGGCAGCATCCGCCCCTATGAATTGCATGCCGACTTCGATGTCGACCACTTTTGGGGAAGCCTCACTCTCCGCGATCATTTTCCTAGAGGCAAGGCCAATGCCTCTTCCATCATCCACCCTATCTTTCGTCTCGCCCACAATATAATCTCTAGCGCTTTATTTCCCTGTGATGAGTCCGGTACTGTGACTATCCCCGATCTTTTCATCCTTTGGACGATGACTTTCCCGTTCATTCCCGGTGTTGACGGGATTACTTTCGAGGCCCCGCGCGTACGCATTAACACCGCTGCGTGGCTAATTCAAAAGCTTATTGATATTAGCCGCGCAAATAAGGGTAAATATTGCTGCGACGGCCTCATTACTCTCATTGCCTTACACCCTCCCTTCAACATTGTCATCCCCCTCCTCGATTTTCTGCGTGCCCAGGGTTCTATATATCTCGATCTCGATGTCCTGCGACACACACATATGATGCGGTCGCGAGGCAACGGTCGGTTTAATTTTTACTACGGCCACCCCCTGCACCATTTACCATTCTGTCTAATCCTGGCTGCATGTCTATTCATCTCGAGGCAGATTGGTCGTTTCCTCCAGATCCTGAGTTTGTAGGGGGGGCTACACCTACAGTTTCCTCTCCCTGACGCACCTCGACCACATTCCCCTACCGTCCACTTGGGCGAGCAGGACATCCATGCGTTCTGAGAGGACCCTGGGGCTGAACCTAGTGTCACCACCCCAGGTGATATCCCTGTTTCTTCTGAGGCACTTACAACGGCCCTCTTTGGCCTAGCCTGTGGTGGCGGCATGACTACTACCGCTGGCATCACTTCTGCTATCCGACGGGCCACCTCCGCTCGCCTCGCTCTTGAGGCTGAGATGGCTACCATGCGCGCTGGCGCATCCTCCCCCACCTCCTCGGATCCATCCACTTCTTTCCTTTCACACCCACGTTTTCTCTCACTTGAGCGAAACGTCGCCGCCATTCTCTGCCTTCTTACACACATTCACGGTCCCCTCCACCTACTCCACCCCCATCACCTCCTCCATCACCCCCTAGCTGATCATCCCCTCCCACCACCACTGTTTCCCTTCCCACCACTTCTTCTCCACCCACCACCACTGACCCTCCACTTCCGCCACCTTTCACTTCTATCACCGCCTCCTACTCGCGTCGCAGGATGCCGACCGCTATGCGCGCAAGATCACTACCCACACCCACCTCATTAGTCGTCGTATCCATCCCACCTCCCATTATCACCGACACTCCACCCATCGTTCACACCACCACCGCACCCATCCGTCTACCATCTCCACCCTTTCTCCACTTCTTCGCACGCCCATCACCTCTCCCGTCCACACCCCTCCATCCACTTCCGAGGAGGATGAGGAGACCACCGCTCTTGCACTTTGATTTCTTTTTTCTGATTTCCCCCCTAGCCATCTTGTTCTGCATCATCTTGATCATATCTTATTTTTAGCATTGTCATGATCAGCTTGGGGGAAATCAAAATTTTTGTGTGATTGTTGTCGTGTCATGTCGTTTGTCATGTGGTTGTTTTGTGTCTTCGTGTGTGTGTTTTGTATAGTTTGTTTCGATATTCCTTTCTTTATTTTTCTACGTCTCGTTTTGTGTGTTTGTCATGTTTTTCATTTTTTTGTCGGTGCGAACTTCCCTCCCATATTTTGTTGCCCTCCCGCTTTTACTTCTATTGCAACGTTCAGCTTGGGGGAGTCGCACTTTGTGCGTCAGTTGTGTCTTTTTCCCGATATTTTTGAGTCGTTTTCGTCGTGTTTTTCTTTTTCTTTCTATCCTTTTGTTCTCCCTCTCTTAGAGATGACCCCACATGATGAACCGCCACAGAACCACACACACATAGCTTAGCTACGATAATCGTTCTCACTAACATTAGGAAGCCGAGCCCTATTGCATTTCATGCCCCGTGGGTTCACTTTGCTTTTGTGTGAGTTGTATGTCGTGACTAGCTAGTTGGTGTGCTTCTACGTTGTGATTTTGTTTTATATGCCTGTCCTTGGATGACACCTATACTATCATGCTTCAATTTCGATTATGCGGTATTTTGCCTCCACTGTCTGCTTCTTTATGCATGAATTATATATATATGTACGCTTCAATTTGCATGTGTCAGGACTCTACCAATAGGACTAGGATAACCCATTTTGCTTATGCTCTGATTCGCGAAAAATTATCCTTTTGCCCATGTGTTTAGAATTCCAATTCCTTTTTTGTTTTAGTTGGTGCAAATCCACTCGTCGTGTACCGTTCTTCCACTTGGAAGAGTACACATTTTTGCCAAAATCCAAAAATCCAAAAAAAGAGAAAAGAGAAAAGAAAAGAGAAAAGAAAAAATATGTATAGCCAAAAATCCAAAAAATATACAAATACCCAAAACCCAAAAAAATTCCCGTTGTGAATATTATTCCTATCCACCGTGAATAAAAGGAAGACGAGAGTTTGCACCAAGTGTTCTACTCCACACCTATTCAACCCCCTTCGATTTCGAACACGCTTGGCATAGGAATTTTCTAGCGATCATCTAGGCAATCATGCGGTGATCTCCTAGTTCCTGGCAGTAGAGTCCCTGACACATGATATGTTTTCTATTCTTCCTTTACTCTCATGCATGCTTGAGCTATTATTCACCGCTTATTCGAATTGAAACGATATTTGGGTCATTCCTTGGGTACGTGTATATGGAGCTTTATTGCACAATTTAGGTAGTTACACCATCTGCTAGCTCACGACCTCACTCACTCGCGCTTCACTGTGTGTACCCACGACACTTGTATGGACTCATATTCCTGGGTTTAGTGATGTGTTTATCGCATGCTTGCTTAGTGTGGTGAATTAGTTTTCGTTGGCTCTGACGGGTGATCTAGGATTTTGCTTTCCTTTTCTGTTTCTTCCTTTCTATTTTTCCCTACGATCTCCTACTCTCACTTGTCTTCCTCGAGGACGAGGAAGGATTCAGCTTGGGGGATTTTTACGTGTGTTTATATTTTACATATTCACGCACGTCTTCTCCGTGATTTCCCGTCGTTTTTCATTATTTTGAGTCCGTCTTTTTGTGATTTTAGTTCCTTTTCACTTTCTTTATGTTTTTGTGCTATTGCAGGAGATTACCAGCACTGGAGACATGTAAAGAAAATATCATGAGTCCTCGGAGCAACGGGAGGTGCCACACGAGATCCTGAGGGCCAAACGTCAAAGTATATCATGTATCAGCCCTCAACCAATCGGGTGGACAGACCCCCCGGATCGGTTCGTGCACATGTTTCTGACCCGACGAGGAGCAAGCTATGAAGAAGACCCCAACCGATCGGTTGGATGCCACAGTCCTCTCTGTTTTTTTGAGCCGAACTCCAACCGATCGGCTGACTTGTCAACCGATCGGTTCACCTGTAGCCGATGCTTCCCCAGCTCAGAACCCAACGACTTCACCCGATCGGTTCAGTGATCGGGTGAAGTATCTCAGAGCCAAAGACCAAGTCAACAGTCGTCTCAACCGATCGGTTGAGGTGTTTGTTTCTGTCTTTTTGCAGGAATTTTCACTGGCATCTTGCCAAATGTATATATAGCCCTAGGTTTTTCAGAAAACGAGAATCCCCTTTTCTTAAGCATTTTTTAGGGATTTTGGCGGCTGAGAATTTAATTTGCTTTGTAAGTTTCTTGATCGCTTTGATACTTTAATATTGCGTTAATCCTATCGTTTGCTTCTCTAATCTATTGCTTGATTATAATTTTGATGGCTGAAATTTGTGTTACTGAATCTTTTGCAATGATTAGTGAGTAGTTTCCTAATCTGGGACATTGGTGGAAACCCCTTCATGGGTTCTCCCTGGAACGACCATAGGATTAGGGTTTCGATAGGATATAGGGATTTAGATGGTTACGCATGGCGTTTTATTGTCATTGGCAGGAGAAAGACCGTCTCTGACCGTCGGGCCAAAGGGAAATAAAACTGGCGTTTGATCCTCTAGCCACATCTCACACCCCTAGCGTAGACATTGATTCCTAGCACGTGGGAACGACAGGATGAAATGTTGGGAGTAATCGTTACGAGCTTAGTGCTCCCGGAGTCGGTCAGTGTTGGACATGAGAATGCCCACCGTATGAACCCGGGTAGATCTAGCGTATCATCCTGGGCATCGACCGGAATATCGGGCCCATGGGACGCTAGGTACCGCTATTAGAGGCAACATCTCACCACTAAACCCTAGAATCCGATCGTATTCCTATCAGTCGGTCGTAATAAAGAGAACTCATGATAGGGTGGAAACCAAGGTCCTAGTTTACCTTTTTTTATCTTACACCCTTCGTAGTTTCATATCGTGACAACCCACCTAGCGATAGGGCTAGCTTACCCACCGGGTGATCCGGTTCCTGTTTGATAACAAGCACATCACACGCCTCCCCGTGTTCGACCCCCAAGCCACACTACAACACCGTGCGCTTGCGGTTATAAATATTTAAATCTGGTATCTCCATTTCTACTACACATAGTGCCAAATCTAGGGGACGTCATCTGTGCCGTAAACTGCCAAAATCTAGCTGTTGCAGATTTCTTCCCTTTGGGTTTTTGGCAGGTTTTATGGGTTATTCTTTGCTTCATATATATAGGAGTTGGCATAGTTCATTTAGAACTCTTGGTTATTATTGAATATCTTAGAGAATCAATAGCCACTCCTAATCTCTCCCATTTCCCTCTCATGAGCACATTTCTCTTTATGCATTGAAGCTAGCTCATAGGGAAATTCTTCAAGGGATATAATTCTCATTCCTTTTCTTGGAGACCATATTTCTTCTCTTCATTTCATACACTCAAGTGAGAAGTGTTAGGATTCATTCCTAGAAGAGAGAAAGATCGTCAAGTGCAATCAAATCTAATCTTAAGCACTTGGTCATTCACTTACATGCCTTCTTCTTCACATTGGTAAAATCATATCAAGGCATAGGTAAGTGTTGTTTCGTTTTGTTTTTTGTTCGAAACCCTAATTCTCTTTGTGGGAATTAGTTACTCTCTTTGTGGGAGTTACTCTCTTTGTGAGAGTTTGGTTCTTTCTGTGTGAAAGAACAAATCCTCTGTGTAAGGTCTCTCTGTGTGAGAGTAAGGATATCTCTTTGTGGGAATCCTAAATCCTCTGTGTGAGGTATCTCTTTGTGAGATTTTGTATTCACTTCTCTATGTGGGAATTATAGTGAATACTGGTGTGGTTGGACGTACCCAAGTTTTGGGGAACCGGGGTAAAATCATTGTGTTTGCGATTGTTGTTGTTGAGCACTCTGTTAATTTCCGCTGCTTATTGTGCTTTAATTCTAGTAACTTTTAATTAGGCACTTTGCTTGCTATTACACTATTCACCCCCCTCTAGTGTGTGTAGCCCCGCACGGTCCCTTACACACTGCTAATTTGATATGAGCCTATTGGGTCGCCCATAAAGAACGTAATGGATGTGATATGGTTTTAAATGAGTTTTCGATTAAAATTGGATTTGAAATTCGAAATAAGGCGATATATCTTAAGTGTCAGATATTATATCTTCTTAAGATATTATCCCTAATATATCTCTGCGTAACTGAAATGCATTAAATAGTTAACGTGAGACTCTATATATGATATAGAGAAGTTTTTCAGAAGGCTACGCGATCTCTGCTTTTTGAGAAAATACAGAGCGAGAGAAAACACTAGTTGTGGATAATGAGCTAGCACCATTGCAACTTCCGTTCATGACGTTCGAGTGTGAATACTGGTAGAGGGTGGTCGTTCATTGAGGAGCACATCTTCGAACAATCAACAAAGTTTAGTAATCACGATCAATTGATACGCATAGATCTTTGGTGGGTTTCTATTTTTTCGCTGCGTATAAATTATGTTATGCATTATAAAAAACCCAACGTGATCTACCATCAGACTCCTATCGCGCCATCTCAGACGACTAGCCATGCCTACCCAAGCTGAAGGGCCAGTCAATCAGATGCATGGGACACTCACTTTAGATGATTGATTGCCCCGACTTATTGAGGGCCATGTCTATTGGCCTAAGTTAGCCCACTAACTGAGGCCAAAGCTTAATTTTGATGATGTCAAACAAGTCATATGTGTCTAATATGCTTATCTAGTGATTTTTAGGTATTCGAAAGTCAAACGGTGATGAAATGTGCAAAACAGGGGTTGCACAGCAGTGCATGTCAGCTCGCACGACCGTGTGCATCAGAAAATAAAGAATCAATGAATGGCCACAGTCAGGCTATGCAAGATCGGACATGGCAGTGTCAAACTTGCGTAATATTGAAGATTAGCTGACACGTCTACACGTCTATTGAAGATCAGCTGACACGTCTACACGTCTACATTCGGCTTGAACAATCACTAGGGGCTGAGATGAAGAAAGCACATTCGTAGGAGCTTGCCTACGTCTATGCTTGTGGGGCTGAGGACACTCCTCACTCGACCAAGAACTCTCAGAATCAGACCCGGATAGGGCTAAGAACTCAAAAGCAGGGGTAGCTTTCTTGGTGCGAGGTTTTCGAGGCCTTGGGTAGGAGCTACCTTGGGGACCCTAACAGTAGGCTGTTTGGGAATCTTAAGGGACTTGCCCTTAAAAGAATATGTTTTGGGGGCCATCGAAATGCAATCGGAAGTGAACTAGACGAGATCGACAACAGATGAAACTAGGGCACAAAAAGAGACTGAAATCAAAATATATAACAGACCGACAGAGGAGGAGGAGAGACTGACTCGACGGAGGAGACTGAACAGAGGAGGAGGCTGGAGGGAGCTTGATCGACGGTAGGAGGCCAGAATCAGTTGAGAGGAAGGAAGAAGGAGAGCGTACTTTTGAATCACATGAGAGAGAAAGTCGGGCTCAATCGACGGTTATAGGAGATAGTGGGAGAGATCTGGGCCGTTGGATCAAAAAGAACGGCTCAGATCAAAGACTACGAACCACCAAACTTGACGGACAGGCGACTGAAGCACATCGTGCAGTTGCTTGTCAAGTCCTAATAAAAAATGGCTCAGAAACGAGACGGACACCTGTAGAGGAAAACACAGTCGACTGGATTTGGCCATGCGCTTGTGAAATGACATATAGGGGCCTGCTGCACGGTAAAATTTTCAAGAGATTTTGAGCTAACTTTCGGGAAAAAATGGTGACAATTGGGCAGGCGCCTGATGACAACAATACAGTCGCCTGGGAGATGACCAGGCACCTGTAAAATGAGCATCAGTCGCCTTGCAATAATGGTGGCACGATCGTCCCTGAAAGATGTGTGCAACCGTCATCCATTTATTCTGCCATGAATATCCATCATATTATCAACTGATTCCTTGGAATTAGGGCCCTCAATGGTCAAACGTGGCTTGGTCTGGACTGGGCAATTGGTTAGCCTTCCACGTGGACTCCATAGGCTTGATGGGCCACAACGTCTCCCTTGTGGGCTTCTTTACTTAGGCGACAATATCCCTCTCCCCTTTGGCGGCCGGCCCAATGCTCTAACACGTATTTTGCTATAATGAGAATAAATTCTAATGAATCTTGCAACTACTGCTTTACAACATTTTGAAGTACATCAAATAAATATGATAATAGTCTTTCTTAATGGAGATTTAGACGAAGAAATCTACATAGAGCAACTTGAGGGATTTACTGCTTCATAATAATAAAGGAAAGTTTGTAATTGGTGAAGTTCCTATAAGCCCTGAAGCAAGCACCAAAACCATGACATGAAAAATTCAATAGTGCTATGTTGGTAAGTGGATTCAAATCAATGAATATGACAAATGTGTTCATATCAATGATATTGAAAATGGATGCATCTTTTTGTGTCTTTACATTGATGACACATTGATGACATGCTCGTTATTTGTATTAATGATGCGATGATCAAATCTACCAAAAACATCAAATTAACTCATATTAAGCTAATTACATTATATGGACAAGATTCTAGAAATATTTATTAAGGATGATTTGGTGTGGTCATAACAATATTATATACAAGTCTTCACCAATCTAAAAACAAAGGAGGTGGTGTATCTCAGGTGGAATGTTCAAGAGTGAGAGGAAAATTTAATCATTGTGAGTATATCCTACATTGTGAGTAAACTGAGTAGATATACAAATAATCCAAGATTTAATCATTGGATTGCAATTGTAAGAGAACTTAGGTAGTTACGTTTTACTCATGGTTATGGATTGCATGGTACCAGATCTCTAGCTTTTATACAAAGATACAATGATGCAAAATGAATATATGATATATAAGACTCAAAGGTCAATTAGTGGATGCATGTTCGTACAAACATGAGTAGTGTTGAATCCTTGGGCCGGCCCTTGAGGAAGGGGAAATACTGCCACCAAGATGTCTATAAAAATGACATATGGGCCCACTAGGTCCATAAAGCCCACATGGAGGGTTAGCCGTTAACCTGGTCAAAACCCACACGTCATTTGCCCACTGAGCTTCCGTAACTTGAGGAAGCGGTTGATTATGAGTTCATAAATGGCGGGAGGAGTGTACATCGGTTATACCTACTTAGAAGAAATGATCGTGCCATCATAATTGGGGATCGTTATTCGCCAACGCCACTGAGGAGCCGCTTCTATCTATAAATAAATGAAGGACAAACAGAAGAAGGGCAGACTCCAGAGGTACAGAATACTAGATACTCTGACAAACTCATTTCTTTCCACTCTTATATTTCTTCCTTCAAACCCTTGAGGTGACTGAATCAGGACGATCCCCTTGGGTCGATCTTGACAGCCCCGAGCCTCTCTTAAGTCATTACTAACTTAAGCATCGTAGGGGATTGGGTTGGAACCCAGATCCGACCCCCCTAACGACTATCTGTGACCCAACAGAAACGTTGAACAGTTGTCACATTCGACCGTGAAATTCGTCGAGCTCTTGCCCGACGCACGAAGCTCGGCCTTCCTCGACCCTGGTTCTACCAACCAAGGGTCCCACATCAACATCTGGCAAGGTTCCACTTCATCAAAGGAGTCCACGTCAGCCTCAATTACTGTTGACTGGAACCTAGTTGTCAACAACTAGTATTATGAAAATCCTTAAAATAAACTGTTATAGTAAGATCCACGATGGAATCTAAATTTATTTGTTTGGATAAATATGGTGAAGAGGCCGAATGGCTATGACAATTTTTAGTAGATATTCTAAGGTGGTCAAAGTATATGCTTGCAATATACATACAATGTGATAGTCAGTCATTTATTGGAAGGGCACAAAGCAATATGTGTATTGGTTTGTGTTGAGGGGTAAAATCCGCTAACAATGAATTTGAATTAAAATGGGAACCACGGTTACAATGTTACAAGTGTTTGGATGTAGACGAGGCTAATCACGCATTCGAGAGCACTTTGAGGATGAAGATCTCAAGGTCGCCCTTCGTTCGGTGAAGGTCACAGGTCAATTCGTGAAGGTCGTCGCGGGTTGCTTCGACCGCTGGTAGCTGAGGCGAGCTTCCTGCAAGAAGAACAACTCATCAGAAAGGCTCGGTTGGCTGTCAACCGAGAGCGTCTCCGATGCTTAAGTCAATTGATTACTATTTGGAGAACGTCGGACACGCTGGGCGATCTCAGAGGTAGATCGGCATCCGCGTGGAGGACTTGTGTGGAAGGCCTGAATATATGGAGGATATTCGATCTTGAATGTAAATAGAAGTGTTAGGGTTTCTTACTAATTAGCCAACCCCTTTGTCGATGGAGGAGAGGTGGTATTTATAGGCTGTTGGAGTCAGTTGCTTTAGCTGAGCTGGCGGTGTCAGGGTGTCAGAAGTTCGGCCGAGGATGTCAGAGCCAAAACTGTCAGGCGCGTAATTGTCAGGCTGTCAGGCGTGAAACTGTCAGGTGCGCAATTGTCAGGCTGTCAGGCGTGAGACTGTCAGAGATATTTGTGGTGGGTCGCCTCCATCTTGATGTCTCAAGTCCTTCCTTGGGTGTGCTTCTTCTGGGCGGAGAGTTAGGCGAGCTAACTTTGGGGCGAGCTCGTGTGCTCTCAGCCGGATGGCTCTTCTCTTTGGTTCGGTTGACAAGTTTGTCGCACTGCAGGCGCGGACTGCTCTAAGCCTCGGTGAGCTCCTCGTTCGAGCTAGTTCTATTAAGGGGATTTGGCGGGCCATTTACTTGGGCTTTGAACATACGTGCCTTGATCGACTGGGCCGATCTTAAGGTCGTAACGGTTTGTTTAGACACAGATATAATACCATCAAACAAATACTCTCAACCAAGATTATCTCTATTGACTTTGTAAAGTTTAAGGATAACATCACTGATCTGCTAACCAGAGGGTTAACAAGAGACTTAATTGAAAAAATATCGAGGGAAATGGGAATAAAGTCATGAAAGAATAAGTCAATACACGAAAGAAATCCAACCTTGTTGGCCAAAGATCCCAAGACTTTGAATCAAAGATGGACAACCTAGGTGTAAAGATTTAATTGGATCATTATGTGGGTTACCATCTGATACGTCTGTTTTGCAGAGGCCCAACAGCACGGGCCCAAAGGCACAGCCTACTACGCGAAGCCACGGGAGGCCCAAGCCCACCAAACGAAGCCCGAAAGAACATGGAGCCAGAAACCCAACTACCGATCAGAAGCCCGTCTGAGAGATCAGGCCCGCCCAACAAAGCCCCCCAGAGGATCCCCGAACGACGATCCGACCCGGCCCCGAAAACGCGCAAGTCACTCGCCCACTCCAGCGATAACCGTTCCCCCAGGCCCGCGACCACTTAATGGCCGTTATGGGGAAATGCTGGCATGGCGCAGGGAGCGGCGATGGGAAGGCAGATTGAAGGGGCACAATCGGGGGTGGACGAGGGACGTGAGTCATGGGCAATCACGACAGGAGGTCTATAAAAGGGCCGGAAGGACGACTGAACAGGGGACCGCATCTCAGGTAACTAAAACCTAAGGTACTCCATCAACGACCTAGTTCCCCCATTTCTTCTCCTTCCTTCCCCGCTCGCGCCGGTAGACGACGTTCCGACCTCCTCTCGAGTCGAACCGTCTCCGCCGAGCCCCCTCTATCAGATCATCGTCTGACTTAGGCATCGGAGGGGATTTGGCCGGAAACAAGGTCCGGCCCCCCTGACGAGTGCTCTCGTCTGCGCAGGAGGACGTCAGTTCCACGTGCCGAGGCTTTCCCTCCGCCCCACGCCGGCCACGCATCAAGCAAGACGACCGAGGCTACCCCTCGTCGTCCGACCGACCGAGGCCGAGCACATCCATCCGAGCCGAGGCTTCCCCTCCGCTCACGAGGCGCCGAGGCTGCCCCTCGTCGTCCGACTGTCCGAGGCCGAGCGTCTCACACTGGGCCGAGGCTTCCCCTCGCCCCCCTCGTGGCCGAGGATCCAGATCCGGCCCAGCCGACGCGCTCCACGTCATCCGCAATTCCAATTCACGCTGCGTCGACATAGACTCGACATACCCGAGGGACCCGAGTCGGCCCCTTGACCACGTTGACCGGGTAGTCCACGGTCAACGCTTTTGTAGTGAGAAAACACTCTGAAACATCTGGCGCCGTCTGTGGGAATGAACTGTCCCACGAAGAAACAAACCGCACCTACAATGGCACGCGCCTGCAACGGAAAGAGACGTAAGCCCCCCATCCCGGAGGAGGGGAATGGCGCACCCAACAGCAACCTTGAGGGCGCTCCCGACGGCAACCACATCGCCCCCTCTACCGAAGAGACTAGCGGGTCGGAGCTGGCCACGCAGGGGCAACTCCGCGCCCTGGCCCAAGAGACCAACGTGAATATCCAGACGTTGGTCGCGACGGTACAGCAGCTCATCGGCACCGCACCAGCCAACGGAGACGTGTTGAGCGACGATCATCGTTGGGCGGGGGGCCCCCTGCTCCTGCGGTCCGCGGTGGTCGATGACCACGGGAACCGAAGGCCGAACACGGAGCGTCGATTCACGCTACCCCGGCTCCCACCAGGCGAGATCGCGTGCCTCCTCCCCTCATCATGAAAGGAGCCGGAGGGAAACTGAAGGCACGGAGGACGAATCGGTGACTGCGTCGTCTCGGCGGCCACGATCACCCCACCGCAGAAGAAATGATCGACACCACTCGAGGGACCGATCACGGCGAAGCAGGAGCTCCCGCCGGAGGAGCCGAGAACGCCGGGTCAGCCCGACCCCCGGTGTGGCGAGGGCCGTGGAGTCAGCCCAGCTGGTACCTGTACCACCAACCGAACGAGCCTGAGGTAGGCGGGTGTCGGATCCCCGGAGGCATACACGGAGACCGGTGCCCCCTGTCGCGGAGAATAACCGACGCGCGGGTCCCCTCTCGATTCAAGATCCCAGCACTAGGGAAGTACGACGGGATAGGAGATTCGGGGAACCACGTGATGGACTATGAGGGAGACATGTCTTTCCAGGGAGCCGATGATGACCTAATCTGCAGGGGCTTTTATTCGACCCTCAGGGGAGCGGCGAGAACTTGGTACCGCAGCCTACCCAGCCGCTCCATTGACAGCTTCGAGGAACTCACCCAACTGTTCTGCAAACAGTTCATGGCGGGGCGACAGGTAATGCCTGATGCTGAACATCTGTTTAACATAGTGTAGGGCCCGACCGAGCCGCTCCGACAATTTATGCGCCGCTTCAACGCCGAACGGCCGAACGTAAACAGCCCTCCCGACCTTGTGGTCTAGACGGCCCTAAAGAAAGGGCTGCGCCATAGAGGCTTGAAGAAATCTCTGCATAACGATCCCCCTAAAGACCTCCCTGGGATCATGGCGAGGGCCGAGCGCTTCATGTTGACCAAGGAGACCTTGGCCATCGAGGCAGGAAAAGCCAGACGAGGGACCAAACGCGGCGAAAGCAAGCGCCGCATCCCCGAAGAGTACCGGACCGAGAAGAGGACGAGAAACAGGCAACGTGGAGAGGGTACGAGGGACGCCACCCCAGACGCCATCCTCGCTCAAGTGCAGAAGGAAGAACGCGCTGATCGCCCCCCACCGAAGACAAAAAGAGGGGGGAAGAATGGGGAAAAGTATTGCAAATACCACAAGGACAATGGCCACGACACTGAAGACTGCTGGCACCTAAAGAAGGACATTGAGAAGTTGATGAGCCGAGGGCACGCAAGGCACTTAGCCGACGAGCCGGCCCACGAAGAAGGAACCTCCATGCAGCCGGACAAAGGGAAGAAGGTCAACACCGTCCAAGGCCCCCTCCACATCATAGAGTGAGCAGGAAAGGCCCCTCCCCCTAGTCGCAGCCTAGTCAGGAGGAGATTATCTAGGTTTACATCCATCCGTCCTGCTTTATTTCCTTTTTCCTCCAAATGTACTAGTCCAATAGGACTCTTAAGAGTACAGATGCTTTCCTTTTTATCTTTTCTTTATCTTCGACGGAATCAACATTTCACTAAAAGTGCATAAGGGTGAAGACCGCCGCCTCACCGGGGGGGGGGGGGGGGGGGTCGGGCAAAACCGGTCCTAAGCCGAGGAGCTCCGCCCTCACCAACCGACTCCTTCGCTCGTAAGTCTGGGGGGCAATCCTCCCAGACGCCGATCGGTCCTAAGCCGAGGAGCTTCGCCTTCGCCGACCGACTCCACCGCTCGTAAGTCTGGGGGCAATTCCCCCAGCCAGCGCGGACGCCGACCGGTCCTAAGCCGAGGAGCTTCACCCTCGCCGACCGACTCCTTCGCTCGTAAGTCTGGGGGCAATTCCCCCAGCCAGCGCGGACGCCGACCGGTCCTAAGCCGAGGAGCTTCGCCCTCGCCGATCGACTCCTTCGCTCGTAAGTCTGGGGGCAATTCCCCCAGCCAGCGCGGACGCCGACCGGTCCTAAACCGAGGAGCTTCGCCCTCGCCGACCGAATCCTTCGCTCGTAAGTCTGGGGGCAATCCCCCCAGCGCAGACGCCGACCGGTCCTAAGCCGAGGAGCTTTGCCCTCGCCGACCGACTCCTTCGCTCGTAAGTCTGGGGGCAATTCCCCCAGCTAGCGCAGACGCCGACCGGTCCTAAGCCGAGGAGCTACACCCCCGCTGATCGACTTCGTTGCTCACAAGACTAGAGGCAGCCCCCCTAGCCAACGAGGACGTCAACCGACTTGTCCACTCGAGGGGCAAGGGACAACCCCCCGGAGAAAGGGGGCGAGCGACCACCGTCAGCAGAGGAGCCAAGGTCACGACAACAGAGCAAGGCCCGCGGAAGATTCAAGTAAGTCAATTTCATTTCCAACAATTAACCAAGGTACAAAAGTGTGTCTTATTTACAGGAAATCAAAGTGGAGAAACCTCCTTACAAATAATCCGCTCTCGACGGACAAACGCCGGCAGAGCAACACTTGTCGACCAAGAACACAAAGTTGCTGGCTTAGGCGATCATCCTGGCAATCAGCACTTGTTCGCTCCGAAGCAGAGAACCGGTAAAGAGGCCAGTGGAGATTGCAGGGCCGGGGATCCATTTCAAGTAGACCGGCCCAAAGCGAAGCGGATGCTAAAAAATTTGAGGATAAAAACAAGGACGACAGGCCGGGAAGGACGACCTAGGGGGCCCGGGCTCGAGAGGACGCATCCTCGGGTGCCTCGCCCTGCTCGGAGCGAGGGGGATCAACTGGCGGAGGAGCCTACCGGACTCGCTCCGCACAATCCCGGAAGGAGGACTGGACGACTTCGACGATCCGAGGGCCGATAAGGCCTTCATATGTACCGAAGGCTTCCCTGAGGACCTCGAAGATCCTCTCCCCCAGAGTCCCGACGACGCCCCTCTCCAACTCCTCCGCAAACCGCGCCACCTGACGCCGATCCGACAGTTCCCTCTGAAGCTCCTCCCTCTCCAGGCGGAACGACTCCGTCGCTTCCTCAGCCGACTGCCGAGCGTCCTTCAACTTTCCCTGGAGGTCACCCACTCGTCCCTCTAGCTCGGCCACCCGGAGCTTGAGTTGCTGAGACTCCATCTGGGCCTCCACCATAGCTACCTCCGCCGCCCCGGCCCGCTTGTGGGCCCTCGCAGAGGACTCCTCCAGCTCCCTCAAATGGACGGCTCGACGCTGCGACTCAACAGCGAGCGTTGAACCCTGAAAGACAAGACATGAGCCAAAGAAGAGAGCGAAGGAAAGGACAGTAGGATAGCCAAACCTGTTGAAGGATCCAGACCAGGGAGTCTGACACCTTGTCGGCGGGGATCCTCTCGAGGAGACTGCGGTCCCGGGGGAGGACGGAACCCTCGACGAACTGCTGAGCCAGGGCTCGGTCGACAAACACTGAACTCCCCAGGGTGACCTCGAGGGAGACCGAGCTGCTCGCCAACAGGGCACCGATTCCTGGTAATGGAGACGGAAACGCTGCGACGGGGGTGGTTGTCAGGACCACCGGAAAATCCCCGGCGGTCGCCGCCGGGGGCGCGGAGCACACCGGACTGGAGGGATCCGCACCTTCCTTTCTCCTTTTCCCTCCGTGAGGCTCGGCGGACGCCGATGGGGAGAGCTTCCGCCTCGTGCCGTCTCCACCCTCGGGGACAGGAGGGGGCACGCCAAGCGCGGGAGGAGCGGCCCCGGACCCGTCATTACCCCCTGCCACTGGGGCTGGGGGGACGGGTCCGGCCCTTGCGACCTCCTCGGGGAGGAGACTACCAGAAGAAGAGGCGGGAGGTGCGGCCACCACCTTGCCCACGGCGGGCTCGGCTCGGCGCACCTCCTCCTCAATGGTCCGCTGAGGTGCACTTCCCGAGGTACTACCTCGCCTCCGAGCGGCTCCACGACGAATCAGCTCATCGACATTGCGGGTAAACTCGCGACCAGCCATCCCTGCAAGGGAAACCGAAATCAGGGTAAGCCACGGGACAATCCGGGACTAAAAAAGCGACCTACCCGGAGACCACAAGACGGCCTTCATGAGTAGGTCGTCCAGCAAAGGCCAGATAGACTTCGCCTCCAAGGGGAGGGCCGACAGCAGCGTGACGGCCGCCTGATCAGCCTCAGAGAGGGTTAGCGTTGGGCGAGGCTGACCCGACCCTCCCCAACCTGTCAAAATCTGGGCATCCTCCAGGAAGACCACGAAGACATAATCCGAGCTCCAATTCCCCGACCATCGGGGTAGCCCGATCAGGCATTCCCTCCCCGCGCGGGCTCGGAGGTGCAACCATGACCCCGAACCGACCGTCTGGACCTGATAAAAGTAGAAGAGAAGGGGGAGAGATGGCCCCAAACCGCGAGTACAGCAGAGCATCACGAAGCCCGTCAGAACCGCAATTGAACAGGGGGTGAACTGGCAAAGGGGCACCATGAGGTGCTCCATGACTTGGATGAAGAAGGAATTGAGCGGGAAACGAAGATACAGGCGGAACATCTCGACGTAGACGCCGACTTCATTGCCCCTCGGAAGACAGATCCGTTCGTCGATGAAAGGGACTCGAACATCATACGGGTAACAGATATACTTTCCCCGGATCTCCGCAGCCGCTAGAGAAGAAGTCCTCGACGGCGTTCTAAGGACAACCGGAGGTACATTAAGCCGCACGGCAGCCGACGCCACGTCATCGCCGGCATAGTCTGGGAAGAGCTTTCCCTTCCCTTTATCTCGGAGGAAACGGCTCCCCAAGGAGGAACCGGATCCCACTGATCGAGGCCCGCCCCGCCTGGACTCAGGAGGATCCCTCGCCCCTTGGCCAGGGCTACCTATCCTAAGAGCAGCCATAATAAAAAGATGGGAAAGGAGTTACCTTTTTGTTAATTTGGAGAAGACAAGGAAACGAAGACGGCGGGAGACTCCGAGTTTGTGGAAAGCCCGGAACAGAGGGAAGAGTGAAGAGGTCGGGATCAATGCAGCCGGGGATCTTATATACAAGACCCAGGGGCGAATTCGAAACGCCTGACAGGAACGCGTGGCAGGCCCCAAAGAGCCGGCGGCGTTTCGAAATCGGCGCCAAGGGAAGTCCAATCGGTCCGCCCCATCATAACCTTCATTTATGACCGTGCCTCGACTGACGTGCCACTCGGAATCCCAGACGTCACATCGGTCAAACCGAGTCGGCCAAGGCCGATCGGCCCCACCGATGGGGGCAATTGATACGTCTGTTTTGCAGAGGCTCAACAGCATGGGCCCAAAGGCACAGCCTACTACACGAAGCCACGGGAGGCCCAAGCCCACCAAACGAAGCCCGAAAGAACATGGAGCCAGAAACCCAACTACCGATCAGAAGCCCGTCTGCGAGATCAGGCCCGCCCAACAAAGCCCCCCAGAGGATCCTCGAACGACGATCCGACCCGGCCCCAAAAACGCGCAAGTCACTCGCCCACTCCAGCGATAACCGTTCCCCCAGGCCCGCGACCACTTAATGGCCGTTATGGGGAAATGCTGGCATGGCGCAGGGAGCGGCGATGGGAAGGCGGATTGAAGGGGCACGATCGGGGGTGGACGAGGGACGTGAGTCATGGGCAATCACGACAGGAGGTCTATAAAAGGGCCGGAAGGACGACTGAACATGGGACCGCATCTCAGGTAACTAAAACCTAAGGTACTCCATCAACGACCTAGTTCCCCCATTTCTTCTCCTTCCTTCCCCGCTCGCGCCGGTAGACGACGTTCCGACCTCCTCTCGAGTCGAACCGTCTCCGCCGAGCCCCCTCTATCAGATCATCGTCTGACTTAGGCATCGGAGGGGATTTGGCCGGAACCAAGGTCCGGCCCCCTGACGAGTGCTCTCGTCTGCGCAGGAGGACGTCAGTTCCACGGGCCGAGGCTTCCCCTCCGCCCCACGCCGGCCACACATCAAGCAAGACGACCGAGGCTACCCCTCGTCGTCCGACCGACCGAGGCCGAGCACATCCGTCCGAGCCGAGGCTACCCCTCCGCTCACGAGGCGCCGAGGCTACCCCTCGTCGTCCGACTGTCCGAGGCCGAGCGTCTCACACCGGGCCGAGGCTTCCCCTCGCCCCCCCTCGTGGCCTAGGATCCAGATCCGGCCCAGCCGACGCGCTCCACGTCATCCGCAACTCCAATTCACGCTGCGTCGACATAGACTCGACATACCCGAGGGACCCGAGTCGGTCCCTTGACCACGTTGACCGGGTAGTCCACGGTCAACGCTTTTGTAGTGAGAAAACACTCTGAAACACCATCCTATCCATTCCTATGATGAAATAGTGATGCAGCTTGTATGGGAAATGATAAGATATGATTTTAATGATTCTTATGCATCAGGAATCTGAGCAGAGTTATGTGGGTTATTCTTAATTAAGAGATCACATATATGAGAGAGAATATGGTTGTTTCCAAGATGAATTGCATACGGGCCATGGCTCAATTTCTTAGAAACTTACGAAAAACTAGATATATGTCCATAGCCAAAATGAATATATATATGTTGGGCAAAGTATGACATCATTTACACAAATAGCAAAATGGTTCAAAGACATCATTAACTCTGTCGCCGTCTCTTTTGTCACCTAAACCATCAGCTGCAGGCTAACTCTTAACTTTAGTTTTAACCCCGAACTTTAATCTTAAATTTTGAAATCCAGCGACCAGCCGTCAATGTCACGGGCGGCCGCCGGCCGGCATGGTATATATTTGTTTATGTTAAAACATCGTCATCGACAAAAAAAAGGTATTAATTTCCAGTCAAGTCTAGAAACTAGCGAAAATGTATTAGCCGTTCGATGGGAAGCCGTGGTGGTGTTCTCCAAGCCGCCTTGCCCTGTTTTTCCACACGTAAGGGATCTTTGAAGGCCACACGCAATCTCCCCCTCGCTATGCGCCTGCCATGTGTCAGGGGATCCTCGATCGGCGCCTGTACCCCAACGTCGACCCAAACCCTTGTCGAGACTATCCTCCCATGTATAAAAGGACCACTACAACAAATTAACGCAAACAAGAACAATGGAGTACTCGACCCTCAATTGTCCCAAGGCTACTTTCTTCGTTCCTGTTTCCCTACAAAACCCCAGTCGATTCGGACCCTTTTCCAGGAACTCGAGGGTCCCCTTGCCAAGATGCGACCCGAAACCAGGGACCCGATTGGTGGCGGCGACGGCCCACGAGAGTGCGGCGCCGGCAGAACGTTGGCAAGGCAGAAACAAGGGCGATGATGATGGTGTGAGTCTGACCGAATTGGTGGAGGCGTTGGAGTCGTTGGAAGAGGAGGCGATAGCCGGCAAAGACGAGGGGCGGGAGCCGATGGATTACGATCGGAGGGCCCGTATTTTTTACGAGAGCTCGAGGGTCTTTCAGGCTCTCAAGGAACGGGACGCGGCGGCGGCGGCGGCGGCGGCGGGTGGCGATGTAAGCGAGAGCGAAAAGTCTCAGCGCACTTCGGCTGTTGAGTAGATGTAGCTTTTTTTAGTCTTTCCTTTCTTAGTTACTAGTTGAATGGTAAGTGTATATGATCATCCTATTTTGCAAAGCTTTGCCGGCTTCTGTTATTTGAACTTAATATATATTTCTGCAGCGTTCGTGTTGTTGGGGTGAATGTCGTAAAATAACGTAGAACTCTGGCTTGCTTTCATGCTTCTCCCGTGTCCCCCACCCCCACCCCCACACACACACACACACACACACACACACCCCCCCCCCCCCCCCCCCCCCCCCCCCCCCCCCCCCCCGCCAAAAAAAAAAAAAAAAAATTAAGTCACAGTAGAGATGTGATCAATATTTAAAATAAGTTTATAAAATTTAGGATAAGATAGTTTTCTTAATGACTAGTTGTCGTGTTGAGGTACGTCTGTCTATTATCCCTCGTCTAAGTAAATAAGCATGGATAATGAAATATTATTCATTGACTACTTATGTATATATGTACTGGTATCATATCGTATTTGACTTGACACCTGTATGCGGCATAGGATCTACATAACACTCATCCTTCCATTAGAGTGCGGCCCCATCTAAGCGTACCAATTTGTTGGGCTTTTACTGATACTTTTGAGCTAAGCTGTGGCCCACCATAGTTGGGGCCCAGCCAGACCAGACAATGGGTGCCCATCATGACCAAGTTCGAAATCTGTACTTGTGCTCAGATATTACTTCAGAGCAACTTGGTATGTCAGCCCGACCAAGGTGCTAGCTTGGCTCTTCCAAGCAGGTCTGCCCTTCCCGACTTAGGTTGATAAGCATCCACCACGGATGACCTACACGAGATCGACTCCATATCTCTAGCAAGAACGGCCTCCACGAGGTCTGCTCCTTGGCGGCAACTCTATAAGGATGACATCCATGAGGTCGGCTCATTGTTGTCAAGGCTCGGACAAGGATGATCTCTACGAGGTTGGCCCTTTCAGCAGATATGCTCTACATGGACGACCTCTGTGAGGTCGGCTCATTCAGTAGCCACTCTCCACGGGAATGACCTCCATGAGGTTGGCTCCTTAACAGCAACAGCCTTGCGAGAATTATCTCTACGAGGTCAGCTCCTTAGTAGCATGGCTCCTCAGGACGACCTCAGCGGCACACACCCGAGGTTGGCTCTCTTGGCTGCATCATCTAAGGGTCCACCCGCCTAACATGCTTAGCTTCCATAAATTCCATACGTGATCTTTGACGATCCCATCTCTAGTAGAAAACCATCCAGGTTTATCCAACCAAGCAGCAAGTAGGCGTGTTTAATTTGGAAGTATGTGGGGACCCTTCGCGGAATCGATTGCACGCTGAATATCTGTAATCCTCATAACTTCTGTTGATATGGCATAACCAATCCTCAGCCTATAAATACATCGGCTTGATGTGATCCCAGATACGCATAAACAAATGTAAAATCGGCCTAGACTCCTTTCTCTTGCTCAGAACTGGCTGAAGCATCGGAGGTGAATCGGAGACCACCCTATACGATCCGTTCTTCTTTCTATTTTAGATAGACAGCAAAGGAATCTCATCCTGATGAAACCCTACATGGGCTCTCTATTGGTGCATGATCCTTGCATCAAGCGGCGTGCAAGTTTTTTGCATCAACTGTTGGCACTATGGGAATGGCACTGTGACAAAACTTATTGCATAGGCTCTCACCACAACAATCTCTCAGTATCTTCTTCATGAGAATCCTCTTCATCTGCTTCCTTATAGGAAAAAGCAGAAAGATCATGAACAACGAACCCATCGGTGTGGCTGGAGTATATACTACGGAGGACAACCAACCCAATGTTGGCCCGCCTCCATAGCCTTCTGCTGCTCCCGTAGCGGCTCCCACTGTACCCACAGTGGCCGACTACCATGTTACTATGGCAAAGCACCATGAAATACGGTAGGCTAAGGTTCGTGAAGTTAAGAAGAACGGAGTGTTGCAGGAGATGTACCTAGATCTACTTCATACCAAGTCCAAATCCCCTGAGGCACGAGTCTATATTGCTCTGTCGGCCATGCCGTCAGAGATTCTAGCCAAAGCGACAAAGGTGTTTGATACTCCATGCCCTTTGCCAGATAACCTCAAGGCAGACAAGTCCAAATACTGCGACGTCCACAGGGGTACATCCATCTTACCGTTAACTATAGGATCCTCAAGGACCAGATCGAGCGCCTCATCCAAAAGGGGAGTCTTCGTGAGTTGAAAGCTCCAGAGATTGGTCGAGGTGATGGACCTCAAAAAAATGGCAAGGGCATCGTTGGCTCATCCGTTACTTTCAACCTAATATTTGGTCTTGTCACTACGATTGGCTATAATATGGCTCAACTGCCAACCGCACACAAAAGGGCCTCGATCTTGGTGTCTTCTTTAGCTTGTCCAACTTGTCTTGAAGTCGAGTCCTTGGCTTGAGCTTTTGATCTTCAATATTGAGCTCCAAGTTTCTTAACTCTTCATTATCAAGCTCTTGCTCCGAATCATCAATTCTAGCAAGGTTGAGTAAATTCTGTGACTTTGTTGACTTGATTTCCTACACTCATAAATCTTCATAACAAGCTTATTAGCAACATTAATTGTTTGCTTATCATCAAAACTATCCTTGGGATAATGCAGTAACCAACATTCTCACCCTTCTTGATGATGGCAAACAATTTGATACATACAAATGAAATAACAAAAAATAATATACTTACTCCCCCCTACAATGATGCATGGTGGTAGCAAATGAATTTTTAAACTCCTTCTGCATCATTGATGGGTGCAAAATGTTGCGCACTACACCCAAGTATATGAGGTAGTTAAGTAGTAAATCCTGGTGAGTTCAGGGTCGAATTCACGGGGACAAGTCGTTCTACACTTGCAAGTTCAATCGATTTAGGAAGGGTAACTGTGAGAAGGGTGTCATCTCGACTACAAAAATGTGAGGGAAAGATAGGAAAATGTGGCATCTGATATATGAATTGTTGGAATTTCATAATTCCATATTTCTATTCCCATATGGTTTTGATATGACAAACACATTCAGTGCTACTAACTCTATGTATGCAGATACAAATCAATGCTGAGGTCCACACAAATGAGATATCTTCATGCATACTCAATCAGATATATCATTCATGAAGCTGGAAAGACAAAGGCACCTAATCCACGACTTGGATATATAATCACTTGATAAGGATATCCTGCAAAGAAGCTTCTCAGATTCAGTTGCAGATGCAGTCCTATCTACGGCTTTATGTAATCAATGTAAAATTTACTTTATTAGAGTCACAAAGCCTTGTGATAATATATCTTAGTCATCTAGGTTCCATTACTCAGAGATCTACACTTCCCAATTTCGAAAATTCGCAACTTTGAAAATTGGCAGCTAATAACCCCATTTTGGTCGACCAATTTTAAACCTTCGAATTTGGTTATGGGATTGCATGTGCAAACTCCCCTAACCGTGTAGATTCTAGAAATGTCTTCCAACGGTCGAAATTCTCTCTCTAAATTTTGGTCGACCAATGTGGTCATTTTGGTCGACCAATTTCAAAACTAGCCGTTTTGATCCCAAATTTTCAGGGACGGTTCTTGCCCGTTTTCCAATGTTAACTACAGTCCCCAACCGTCCCTAAACACTATAAATAAAGGGGTAGACCCTCTCTTTTCTTTCACTCACTTTCCTCTTCTTTACTCTCTTATTTGTTGAAATCAAGTCTTCTCTTTTCTAAAGCTTTAGGCCATTAGTTGTTCTTTTCTTATTTGTAAGAAGAAATCATTAGATTTCCTTCTTAATTTAAGAACGGAAGAACTTGGATTTTTCAACATCATTTTTGGAAAGTTGTTTGTGTTCATAATTGAAGAAGAAATCGATTGATCTCTCTCTCTTCTTTTATGAACCAGAGAACTTCAAGTGTTGCTCTTCATTACATATCTTTTACATCTTGAAGTTCTTCTTCTAAAAACACCATCCTTGAATTCATTCTCTGAAATTTATAACAAGGCTATAGGTGTTTTTCTATTTCATTATTTTACAGGTTTGAATCTCGGTTAGAGATTGTACAAAGTTTGGGACACGGGGAGTGTCGCCATTTTTGTAAGTTCGTGCTTGCGGGGCAAGTGATTATAGTGGATTGAAAATCTCTACAGGGTAGAGGACTGGAGTAGGATCACAAGGATCCGAACCAGGATAAATCTCTTTGTTTGCGATTGATTTAAATTCAGTACTTGTCTTTTTATTTCTGTGCCATCTTTGCAAATATTACTAACATTTTATTTGCGACATTTTTTAATATACACTATTCACCCCCCCTCTAGTGTATTGATCCTTACAGGCTAAAATTACATTTGGTATCAAAGCAAGGTTAAGATGGCAGCAAGTTCCTCAAACATGAACGCAGTTCCACACAACTACAATCAGCATCCTGAAGAGCACTCTCAAACTCGTCCTCCTCTATTTGATGGTTCAAATTACTCATATTGGAAAATACGAATGGAGATTCATCTCCAAAGTATGAATTATGAGATTTGGGACATCGTAGAGTCAGGATACGAAAAGCCAATAACTCCTGTTGCTGATTGGACCACCAACGACAAAGCTGCAAAAACTAACAACTCAAAGGCCATGAATGCTTTATTCTGTGCAATGGATAAACATGAGTTTAATCGAGTATCCCAGGCCAAAAGTGCAAAGGAGATTTGGCACATACTCGAGGTAACTCATGAAGGAACCAATAAAGTGAAGGAAACCAAGATTGCCTCTTTGGTTCATAAGTATGAGTTGTTCAAGATGCAAGACAAAGAGACGATTGGAGAAATAAACACCAGGTTCACTAACATTATTAATTCTCTTAATGCTCTTGGAAAAGTTTACTCTTCTCTTGATCAGGTACGCAAGATTCTTAAGGTACTCTCCCCAGAATGGCGTCCAAAGATCACTGCTATTGAGGAAGCCAATGATCTTTCCACATTATCCATGGAAAATCTAATTGGTAACTTAATGGCCCATGAAGTTACATTGCAAGATGCGAAAGAAGAATCAGATCAGAAGAAGAAAGTACTCGCCTTCAACGCAACATCAGATAATGAAGATTCAGATGATGACATGGCATTCTTTGCCAAAAATTTCAGAAAGTTCTTTCAAAAAGGTAAGTATAATAAAAAATCTAAAAATACCGAATCTTCACTTTGCCTCAATTGTAACAGGCCAGGACATATGAAGAAAGATTGTCCACTTCTCAAAGCAAAGTTCAAAACTTCCAACAACAACGATCAATCCAGAAGAGAAAGGAAGTTTGACAAAATGAAAAAGGCATTTGCAGCAACATGGGATGATTCTTCAGTTGATGAAGATGATGATCTAAATGAAAGTGCCAACATGTGCTTTATGGCACAAGATGATGAAGATGAGGTAAGTTCTTTTAATAACGAAGAATTACTTGATGCATTAAAAGATCTCTATTCTCGTTTCAAAAAATTGAATAGTCAACATAAATCATTGAAACAGAATAATGATGATCTCCTTATTAAATATCAAGAATTATCTTCTTCTAAAAACACTGAGAATACATCTTCTCAAAATTTGGATCTTAGTAAAGAGAATGATATTCTCAAAACTAAGAATCTAGAACTACATACTCAAATATCCGAAATGGATAAAAATATTTCATCACTAAAGATGAAATATGACGAGATGCCTTCCAATATTAATAAATTTAATAAAGGAAAGACTAATCTTGATGATTTGCTAAAAATACAATATCCAGCAAATCATAGACAAGGTCTGGGATATTCTCATAAGGATGCACCCAAATCTTACAGCACTTCTTCTTCTTGTGGAAAAACTACTTTTTTAAACCTCAAAAGAAGAATCACGCATTTATTTACACAAAGAAAGTAAACATTCCTGCTTCTTCTTTACAAAGAAATGTTAATAACATTTCAAAACCATCTCTTAGGAAACCTACTACAATTAGTATATGGGTTCCTAAGAATTCATGCTTAGAAGATAGAAATTATTATATTTCTCATTATTTACATTCTATTGTTCATTCTTATGATTACATTGAAAAGCCAAATTCCACTTGGGTTTGGCTTCCTAAAATCTAATCCCAAGGACCCTCAAATAAAGGGTACCAATGCTTAATGTTTATCTTTCAGGTACCTAAAAAGGAAAGATGGATTTTAGACAGTGGATGTTCAAAACACATGACAGGAAATATCAATTTGCTTTCAACTGTTATATATAAAGATGGAGGAACAGTTACTTTTGGTGACAACAAGAAAGGCAAAATCATAGGCACTGGAACAGTTTGCAATACAAATCAGCCTATCATTGAGAATGTTCACCTGGTTGACGGTTTGAAACATAATTTACTTTCTATTAGTCAGTTATGCGATAAAAATTACAAAATAGTTTTTGAACTAAATGATTGCATTATTTATGATTCTGATATGTCATCTATTCTATTCCGTGGTAAGCGTAAGAATAACATTTATATTTTATGTATGTCTGTTACCACTAATAATCATTGTTTGATGATTACATCTGATGACACACTTTTATGGCATAAACGTTTTGGACACACTAATTTCAAAAATCTAGCACACATTTCAAAACACAAATTAGTAAATGGAATGCCAAATATTTCTTTCAAACACAAACATTTTTGTGATGCTTGTCAACAAGGAAAAATGCACAAATCTTCTTTTAAATCAAAGGATGTTATCTCAACAAAGAGACCATTAGAACTCTTACATTTAGATTTGTTTGGTCCTTCTAGAGTAGCTTCTTTAAATAGAAGTAGATATGCATTTGTCATTGTTGATGATTATTCAAGATATACTTGGGTTATATTCTTACAAAACAAGAATGATGCATTTGAAGAATTTTCAATATTTTGTAAAAAGATACAAAAAATCAAATCCTCTAACATTGTCACTATTCGTAGTGATCATGGAGGAGAATTTGAAAATGAATCATTTACCAAGTTTTGTAATGAAAATGGCATTACTCACAATTTTTCTTTTCCTCGTGCTCCTCCTCAAAATGGGGTAGTTGAGAGGAAAAATAGAACCTTACAAGAATGTGCAAGAACAATGCTTTGTGATAGTAATTTACCGAAATATTTTTGGGCTGAAGCTGTCGCAACTGCATGTTACATTATGAATAAAATTCTCATAAGGCCATTGCTTAATAAAACTTGTTTTGAATTATTCTTTGATCGCATTCCACGTGTATCATATTTTAAAGTGTTTGGATGTAAATGTTTTATTCTTAATACTAAAGATGCACTTGATAAATTTGATTCGAAATCTGATGAAGGTATTTTTGTTGGATACTCAACACGTAGCAAAGCCTACAGAGTATGTAACAAAAGAACTTCAACAGTTGAAGAATCACTACATGTCACATTTGATGAGAATCCCTCATCTAATTCTCCCATCATTGATGATGAAGAGAATATATTACCTGTATCTAATTCTTTAAATAATATCAAACTTGATGAAATTGATGCTACTAATCATTCTGTTGAGTCTATTTCAGATAATACAGATCTTCCCAAAGCTTTTGCACAAGTTCCAAATCATCCATCAGAGTTAATCATTGGAAATATCACTGATGGAGTTAGAACTCGTCGTCAAATTGAACAAATGGCGCATTGTGCTTTCCTTTCATCCATCGAACCAAAGAACATCAAAGATGCATGTGAAGATAGTTCATGGATTATCGCTATGCAGGAAGAACTCAATCAATTTCAACGAAATGATGTTTGGGAATTAGTTCCCAGACCAACAGATCATTCAATTATTGGTACCAAGTGGGTATTCAAAAATAAATTGGATGAATCTGGTCAGGTAATTAGAAACAAGGCACGATTGGTTGCACAAGGTTATAATCAAGAAGAAGGTATTAATTATGGTGAAACCTATGCACCAGTTGCTCGTCTTGAGTCTATTCGCATGTTGTTATCATTTGCATGTTTTAAAGATTTTAAATTATTTCAAATGGATGTCAAAAGTGCTTTTTTAAATGGATTTCTTAAGGAGGAAGTTTATGTTGAACAACTTCCTGGTTTTCATCATGAAAATTTTGAAAATCATGTTTTCAAATTAAAAAAGCTCTTTATGGTCTCAAACAAGCACCTCGTGCTTGGTATGAAAGACTTAAAAGCTATCTTTTAAATTCTGGTTATAATATTGGTAAAATAGATTCCACTCTTTTTATTAAAAATATTAAATCTGACATAATCATTATTCAAATATACGTTGATGATATTATTTTTGGTTCTACTAATGAATCTCTTTGTCAAGATTTTTCTAAGATTATGCAGAAAGAATTTGAGATGAGTCACATGGGTGAACTCAATTACTTCCTCGGTCTTCAAATTAAACAATTGAAGGAAGGAATCTTCATTCACCAAAGCAAGTACTCTAAAGAACTCATCAAGCGTTTTGGTTTAGAAAGTTCTGCAGAAAAACGTACTCCAATGAGTACATCTACATCTCTCGACAAAGACTTAAATGGTAAGAGTGTTGATCAACGTCTTTACATAGGTATGATTGGCTCTCTACTCTATTTAACTGCTAGTAGACCAGACATTATGTTTTCAGTATGTTTATGTGCACGTTTTAGGCAGATCCTAAAGTTTCACACTTAACTGCCGTAAAAAGGATTATTAGATATGTTAAGCACACTTCTGATTTTGGTTTATTTTATCCCAAGTCAAGCACATTTGATTTATTATCCTATAGTGATGCAGACTTTGCTGGTTGCAAATCAGATCGTAAAAGTACCAGTGGTACTTGCCACTTTTTAGGTCATGCTTTAGTTTTTTGGTTTAGCAAAAAGCAAAACTCTGTTTCATTATCTACAGCCGAGGCAGAATATATTGCCGCCGGTTTAGCATGTGCTCAAATCTTATGGATGAAACAAACTATATCTGACTATGGTATTGATTGCTCTACTTGCCCTATTATGTGTGATAATACTAGTGCTATTAATCTTTCTAAAAATCCTGTGCATCATTCTCGTACAAAACATATTGATATACGTCATCATTTTCTAGATGATCATGTTCAGAAAGGAGATATAGTTCTTAAATTTATAGCTACTGAACATCAGACAGCTGATATTTTGACCAAACCATTGAAAGAAGATATTTTTATTAAGCTTCGTAGGAATTTAGGAATTATTAGTGAATCGGACTTATGACACATTCTTATTTTTATTTTTAGAATTTTTTCAAATTTTTTCAAATTTTTTGCCTGCTTTCTCAAATTGGTCGACCAATTTACCAATATTGGTCGCCAATTGTCGAATTTTTTTTATTTTTTTATTTTCAGTAACTACTTCGTCTTCCCGCTTATTCTCGTTATCCGTTCCCTCCATTTCTGTTTCAGAAACTGAACCCATCCTTTCATTTTCAAATTTTGGTGGGATTCGTTTCTTAAACTACACTACCGATTGGAATTCTGCAAACTTCCATTAACTGACGTTATTCTCTCTATTTAATTCTTATCCTGCCTAGGGACTCTCATTCACAAAAATATCTCCCAATGCCTTCACTTCTCGTTTTCCAACACTCTCATTCACAAAAATTTCCAACACGCCCATCTTCCCAAAATCCCGCCGGCCTCTTCCCTTCCCAAATCGCCGCCAACCTCCTCAAAAATCATCGGCGATCTCCTGCCTTCTCACCAGCGCCACCCTCCTAACACCAGCCCGTCGGTGATCTCTCCTTTTCTCGACCCTCCGCCACTCTCCACGGCCGCCGACTACCGATTTCGACGGCCTCACCGACCCGTTTCCTTTATCTGGCGGCTACCCAACAGTGTCGCAACCTGGAGAACTTGCCATTTCATCCGGAACCCCATGTGGACTTCGCTGATCATGGCTTCTCCCGGATTTTCGGCCCCCTTCACTCCGACGTCTCTCCTTCGCGGCCTGAGCCATCCACTAGGCCTTAGATTTCATATGCTGTTGGTTATCTTGGCATAGGATGGTTGTTTTGGGTACTTCGGGTACTCTTTTCCATAGGTATTTGGTGATATTTCTGGTGATGTTTCTTGGGTTGTTGCTAGGCACTTTGGGGACTTTATGGTTTTGTTGGTTCTTGACGTGCGTATATATTTCATATATTCACGCACGTTTTCTTTTGTGTTTCTCCGTATTTTTCCGCCGTATTTTATTCGTTTTCTCGTATTTTCTCGTTTTCTTTCACTTTTCTTTGTTTCTCCATGTTTGCAGGAGATCGCCCGCGTAGGGGATGTTTAACGACGATATCTCAAGTCCCCGGAGCAACGGGAGGAGTCACGCGTGATCCAGGGGGTCAAACGACGAAGAATACATCTTTCAGCCCCTCACCCGGTCGGTTGGTCATCTCCAACCGATCGGGTGATGCACGCGTGCACCACCCGGTCTCAGCCGGAGCTCAAGTGAAAGTCACCCGACCGGTTCACAGGCCGGTTCAACGGGGGCCAACTCTCTGTCTTCTCAAGCCAAATTCCAACCGATCGGGTGACTCTCACCCGATCGGTTCATCTGTAGCTGATGCTGAGTAGCCGAAGACACGGGCACCCAACCGATCCCTTCACCCGATAGCGCCAAGATCCAACCGATCACACCAAGAACTCAACCGACCGGTTCATATGACTGGGTGAAAGTTCGCCGTTTTCTGTTTATTATCTGTAACGGATCACCCGATCGGTTGACTTGTCAACCGATCGGGTGATACGAGATCCTATAAATAGGACCCCTAGGGTTCCAGAAACGGGGAGCTGTTAGTTTTTACTGTTTTCTCCTATTTATGACGGCTGTAATTACTCTTCTATTGTAAGTTTTCAGATCTTTCTTAAACTTTAGTATTATCTTAATTGCTCTATTTCCTTCGCATTCCAATCGTCTGATTATGATTTCAACGGTTCATTTTCGTGTAGATCGCTTTTTAATGAATATTTGTGAGTAGTTCCCAAATCTGGAATTTTGACGGAAACCCCTTCGGGGGCTCTTCCCGATGCATCCATAGGGTTAGGAAATCGATAGGGATTAGGAATCTAACGGTTACGCGGGGTGTTTCATTGTCATCGGCGAGAAAAAGACCGCCTTTGACCGTTGGGCCAAGGGGGAATAAACTTGGCGGTTGACTCCCTAGCCATAGCTCACGCCCTTAGCGTAGACGCCGAATCCTAGCGCGCGGGAGCGGCAGGATGAGACGTTGGGAGTTATCGTTGCGAGCTTAGTGCTCCCGGAATCGATCAGTGTTAATGGACACGGGAGTGCCCACTGATCGAATCCAGGAAGTCCGGTGTATCATCCTGGGCATCGACCGGAATATCGGGCCCATGGGATGCCGGTACCACTTTCAGAGGCAACGTCTCACCATTAGACCCTAATTCCGATCGCTATCCTACCCGTAGGCCGCATCGGCGAGAGTCGCTCGTTGGAGTGGAAACCAAAGTCCCGGGTTTATTTTCTTATTGTTCATACCTTGCATTCCTTTCCGTGACAACCCACCAACCGATTCGGGCTAGCTCGCCCACGGGGTGATTTTGGTCCTCCTTGACACAAGCACATCCTAGCCTCCCTGTGTTCGACCCCCAAGCCACACTACGACACCGTGCGCTTGCGGTTACAAATATCTAAACCCTGTCACTCGGGTCCCCCGGCCATTCGCGGCATAGCGAACCGGGGGCACACACGCGCGACACGTCAAGTTTATGACGCCGTTACCGGGGAGGCAACGTGCTTGTTATTTTAGGATCTCTTGAACCCTAGTGTCTAGCTCTTATCCCTACCTCACGATAATTTTCGCATTCTTCTTTTTCCTTTTTATTTTCTTCTTTTTATTTCTTATCTTATTTGTTTCTTTCCCACTTGTCGCTTCACGGGTGTTTGTTGTTTTTCATGCGCAGGAGTTCAAGAAGTCTCGACGACTTGATCCCCGTTGATCCAGAGATTAACGCCACCCTTAGGCGCTTGGCCGCTGAGAAGCGAAGAAGAGAGGACCCCGAATCCATGGAGGAGAACACCCCGCCTCGCAAGTCCCTGCTAGAGTACTCGATGCCATCTATCGAGTCCACTTCCACCATCCGCCCTCCAGCTATTACGGCCCAAAGCTTTGAGCTAAAGCCGTCTTTGGTGACATGGATCCAGCAGGATCAGTTTTCGGGTACACCCATAGAGAGCCCAATCGAGCATCTAGACTCCTTCTTGGAGAAATGTGACACCTTCCAGATTAATGGTGTCACGACTGAGGCGATCCGTCTGAAGCTGTTCCCCTTCTCGTTGCGAGACAAAGCCAAGCAATGGCTTAGGGGGAAGGACCCCAACACTTTCAATACCTGGGAGAAGCTCTCCAACGCTTTTCTGACGAAGTTCTTTCCTCCGGGGAAGACCATGAAGTTGAGGAGTGAGATCTCCTCCTTCTCCCAGGCCAGCCACGAGTCCTTGCATGAAGCTTGGACGAGATACAAGAAGATGCAGAGAATATGCCCTCACCATGAGCTTCCGAAGTGGCAGATTATTAATCTGTTCTACAATGGGCTGAAGGATGACCTAAAATCTTCTATGGACGCCGCGGCTGGGGGTTCCTTCATATCAAGGAGCGAGGAAGATGCCGGACATATTCTGGAAAATATGGCATCCAACAATGAGCGGTGGTGTGACGAGAGAGCCACACCCAGGTCTGGGGGTATACACAGAGTCGAGGACGTCAACAAACTTTCAAGCAAGTTTGACTTGCTTTCGACCCAGATCTCCGCACTAATGGTAGGAGCCTGTGGGGCTGGTGCACAACAGATTGCAGCGGTAGAATCCGAAATTTTTGGGGAAACCGTTGGATCAGGTGAGCGCACTATTTTACAACCCCACAGGAAATGCGTCGTATCCACCAAGAACCAATTCCAACCCGGCCTACTCTCCAAACAACCGGAACCACCCTAACTTTGGTTACCGGGCACCATTACAGCCCTCGCCACCTCAGCAGCCGCAGCAACAAACATATCACCGACTAGGCCACAGCAGAGTCAGTTTCAGCAGCAACAATATCAGCAGCAGCCTCAGCAACAATATTACGCCCCCAGGAATCAGCAGCCAATCCAGCAGCAGCAGCAGTATGGCCAACAGAGGGCCGTCTCTCCGGTTGAGTCTCTCTTGACTCAATATATAACCAACCAGGAGAAGATCAATCAAAAGCTGGAAATGGGTCAGCGGGCCCTCACGGACCAAGTAATCCAGCTGGGGTTACAAGTGGCGAACCTTTCAAGGTCACAAAACTAATTGCCGCCACAACCTGAGGTGAACCCGAGGGGAGCAACCCGAACGTCGGCACTCGTGCACGAGCACGCAAATGTGTCCACTATCGTTCTGAGAAGCGGGACACAAATCCCTACTAGAGTGCCCCCTAACAGACCGGAAGCACCGTTGGTCGTCGAGCGACCGATCGAAAAATCAGACGACGCCGGTGCTTCGTCATCAAATTCTACGACTCCGGAGGGAGTCTCTGAAGAAGAGAAGAAGAAGAACGAGGAAGGGAGCCGGAAAGTGTTCAAACCCGTTGTGCCTTTTCCACAACAGTTAGCTCAGGCCAAAATCGATGAGAAATATGGCAAGTTCTTCGCCATGGTCAAGGACCTGAGCTTGCAAATCCCCTTCCTGGAAGCAATCGAAACAATCCCCTCCTATGCGAAATTCCTGAAGGATTTGGTGACGAGAGGGTTTAGAAAGGAGAAAGTAGTGTTGACGGCAGAGTGTAGCGCTCTCATCCAGAGGGCAAATCCGCCGAAACTTAAAGACCCGGGGAGCTTCTCAATCCCTTGCACGATCGGGGCAGTAAAGATTCATCGTGCACTCGTCGATCTCGGAGCGAGTGTCAGTTTGATGCCCTTATCGATGTATAAGAGGATAGGAATGGGTGATCGGGAGCCCACCGGTATGACCCTACAACTTGCTGACCGGTCGGTCAAATATCCGGTGGGGATTGTGGATGACCTCCCCGTCAATGTAAAATGGGTGCATGTGCCAGTGGACTTCGTTGTCATGGACATGCCTGAAGACGCACACACCCCCATCATCCTGGGACGGCCTTTCATGGCCACTGCTGGCGTTTTGATTGATGTGAAGAACGGAAAACTTTCGCTAAACGTCAGTGGAAAAAAGGTTGAATTTGATCTGGGGTTGTCCATGAAGTACCCCGATCCCCCAGATGACCCTCGGTGTAATTTGCTGGAGGTGGAAGAAGACAAAGCTGCTGAAGAGAGCTCCTGGGAGATTCTCTTAAGAAACCCCCCCCGATGACTTGGGGGATTCAGAAGACCAATACGGCCCCAAGAACAATGATGCTGTTGGGAAAGCGAGTGCAGCACGTACGAACCCTCCCGGGTTCCCCAAGGCCCCTCCTACGAGGAAAACGGGGAAAGAACCCATGGACCTCACCAAAGACGAGGTCCGGATCCTTAAGAAGATGGCGGTAAACGGCAATACAAAAGAGAAGCCCCCAGATCCCAAAAACAAGGAGAGGGTAGTCGAGCAAATCTTTCTCCAGCCACTGACTACTCCAAAGGCCTTAAGCTCCGATGAAGAAGAGATGCCGAACTTCAGGCATCACCCGTATCAACCACCGTGAACATCACTTACGGGCGTCGAGCCAACGACGTTAAACAAGTGCGCTTCATGGGAGGCAACCCATGCTCTAAACTTTTGCCCCACTTTTTAGTGTTATTTTTTACTTTATTTTATCTATTTTTATAAATAAAATCAGCCGCAAGAACATCCGTTCAGGGACTTAGACAATCTGTTGGTTTTTGCAGGAAACAAAGCCCCAACCGATCGGTTGATATTTCAACCGATCGGTTGGGATGTATCAGATACAAGCCGCAACTGTCCCCAAATGAACCGATCGGTTGAAGAATGGAGAGACCGGGTGACAAACCGGGTGATCTGGGGAGGATTCTCGGGAAATTTTTGGGAACAATCAACCGATCGGTTGAGTTAGAGCGCGATCGGTTGGGCGACCGGGTGAGCAACCCTCAATTCTCGGGAAAATGAGTGGATCGGTCAACCGATCGATTGACAAATCAACCGACCGGTTCGCCTGTACCACTTCTTCGGCAAGAATTTTCGACCTAACGGTCAACCGATCGGGTGACAAGTCACCCGATCGGTTTGACTTAAAACCCTATAAATACCCCCGACCACCCGTTCGTTCCGTGCTCGCCATTTTCGAATCCCAACCCGACGGTTGGCCTCCTCCTCTTGCGCCGGACTGCGATCTGCCCCAAAATCAACCCCAATCGACCTCCCCCCATTTCCCTATCCAACCCACCATCGATTTCTCTCCATTCTCCTCGATTTCACCCGCACCCAAAACCCTAACTTTCACCCATTCTCCTAAATTTCGAAACTTACTGAAGAAATCGCCGCGGCTTCACAACGTGCTCCTATCGAGTAGCATCGGGGCGTCTACGAGCAACGATCTTCATCTCATTTGGGTAAACTCGCTCCTTAGCTCAATTTTAATTTTGCCCCAAATATTCCATTTGCTCGTTGGTCGTGTTTCGAGTTTGTGTTGATTCATTGTATTTTGCATACTCACGCACACACACGACACCCGCACAATGCCTCCCCGCCGTGTTAAGCCCACCGACACCAGCTCTTCAAACCCTAGGCCCACCCGTCGTACTCGTCGCACACAGCCCCCCGCTCAACCCACCACCTCCAACCCGTCTGTCCCCGCTCAATTCCAAGCTGACGACCAAGCCGACCGATTCACGGCCATGATCCTCCTAGCTGGACAGGGTGGTCGGATAACCGAGGAGTCCGTCGACCGAGACCTCCCCTTCCTTCAAAGCTTCATTCGCCACATCCGTGAAGACCCACCCGATGTCTCCGAGCTCCACATTCCACCCTACACGACTCCTGGACCCCAGCACAGGCCCCCATCACCACCCCCAGAGGGTGGTGCCCCCGCTTGATTTTTCCCATCCCACCTTTGTCCCCCCTATGTTTGTGCCCATCTGTCCTTGCGGGGCCCTACTTTGTCTCTGTCAGGGGGAGGACCCGTTCACGAGTCGCATCACTTCCTTTTTATTTTTTCTTAATTTCACCTTGTTTGTTTTCGACCCCCCCTCGCATATTTCTGCATCACATTGATCATATCATTTTGCTAGCATTGTCATGTTCAGCTTGGGGGAAATCGACTTTTGTGTGCATGTTTTCATGTGTCGTGTCGTGTGGTTTTATTTCTATTTTCGTGTCATGTGGTTTGATTTTGATTTTTCTTTATTTTCAGTTCCATCTCTGTGTTTTTCTCGTTTTTATTTCTTTTTGTGTCGGTGCGTATTCCCCCCATCTTCATTACCCTCCCGTACTCACTCATATTGCATTGAGGGCAATGCAAGCTTCAGCTTGGGGGAGTCGCACTGTGTGCGCCATTTGAGTCTTTCTTTTTCGTTTTTGTGTCTTTTTCATCGTGTTTTTTATTTTTTATTTTTCTTTTCTCTTCTCTTCTCTTCTTTTTTTCTCTTTCTCCTAGAGATGAACCCTATGATGAATCGTCACAAAATCACACACACCTAGCATGGCATCGATAATCACATTCACTAACCCTAGGATTTCGAGTTCTCTTGCATTTCATGCATCGCGGGTCCACTTAGCTTTTTGTGAGTCGTGCGTCGTGCCTAGCTGTTTGGCGTGCTTCTACTTTGTGATTTTACTTTATATACCCGTCCAGGAATGACCCCTAGATTATCATGCTTCGATTTGAATATGCAGTATTTATTTTCCCTGTCTGCTTCTGCATGCTATATATATATATATATATATATATATATATATATATATATATATATATATATATATATATATATATATATATATATATATATATATATATCAGGTACTTCATTTCGCATGTGTCGGGATTCCACAATTAAGGACTAGGACAACCCATTTAGCCTATGCTCAATTTAGCGAGAATATTTTCCTTTGCCCAAGTGTTTAGATTTCGACTTCTTTTTTGTTTTACTTGGTGCAAATCCCCTCGTCGTGTACCGTTCTCCCACTTGGGAGAGTACACATGTGTATAGCCAAAAACCCAAAAATACAAAAAAAAAAGAGAAAAGAAAAGAAAAAAAACCCAAAAAGAAAAGAAAAGAAAAATTTTGTATAGCCAAAAAGCCAAAAAAAAAGTACAAATACCCAAAACCCAAAAAAATTTCAAGTGTGAATATTTTTCCTATCTACCGAGAATAAAGGGAAGGCGAGAATTTGCACCGAGTGTTCTACTCCGCATCATCTCAACCCCCATCGTTTTCGAAAACACTTGGCTTAGGAACTTTTTAGCTAGTATCTAGGCTATAGTGGCGTGATTTCCTTAACCCTAGTTGTGGAGTCCCCGATGCATGATATGCTTCTATTCTTTTACTCTTCTCATGCATGCTTGAACTAATATTCACCGCAATTTCAAATTTGAATCGGTATTTGGGTCGTTTCCTGGGTCCGTGTATATCGAGCTTTATTGCACATCGTAGATAGCGACACCGACTGCTAGCACACGACCGCACTCACACACGCTTCACCGCGTGGGCCCACGGCACTTATTTGGACTCGTTTTCCTAGGTTTAGTGACATGATTTGACGTTTGCTTGCTTGGTGTGTCGTTTTTGATTTTTGTTGGCTCTGATGGACGATCTAGGATATAGAGTTTTCTTTCTCTCTCTTTCTATCTATTTTTCCCCTCCGAGCTCCTACTCTCACTCGTCTTCCTCGAGGACGAGGAAGAGTTCAGCTTGGGGGATTTTGACGTGCGTATATATTTCATATATCCACGCACGTTTTCTTTTGTGTTTCTCTGTATTTTTCCGCCGTCTTTTATTCGTTTTCTCGTATTTTCTCGTTTTCTTTCACTTTTCTTTGTTTCTCCATGTTTGCAGGAGATTGCCCGCGTAGGGGACATTTAACGACGATATCTCAAGTCCCCAGAGCAACGGGAGGAGTCACGCGTGATCCAGGGGGTCAAACGACGAAGAATACATCTTTCAGCCCCTCACCCGGTCGGTTGGTCATCTCCAACCGATCGGGTGATGCACGCGTGCACCACCCGGTCTCAGCCGGAGCTCAAGTGAAAGTCACCCGACCGGTTCACAGGCCGGTTCAACGGGGGCCAACTCTCTGTCTTCTCAAGCCAAATTCCAACCGATCGGGTGACTCTCACCCGATTGGTTCATCTGTAGCTGATGCTGAGGAGCCGAAGACATGGGCACCCAACCGATCCCTTCACCCGATGGCACCAAGATCCAACCGGTCACTCCAAGAACTCAACCGACCGGTTCATATGACCGGGTGAAAGTTCGCCGTTTTCTGTTTATTATCTGTAACGGATCACCCGATCGGTTGACTTGTCAACCGATCGGGTGATACGAGATCCTATAAATAGGACCCCTAGGGTTCCAGAAACGGGGAGCTGTTAGTTTTTACTGTTTTCTCCTATTTATGACGGCTGTAATTACTCTTCTATTGTAAGTTTTCAGATCTTTCTTAAACTTTAGTATTATCTTAATTGCTCTATTTCCTTCGCATTCCAATCGTCTGATTATGATTTCAACGGTTCATTTTCGTGTAGATCGCTTTTTAATGAATATTTGTGAGTAGTTCCCAAATCTGGGATTTTGGCGGAAACCCCTTCGGGGGCTCTTCCTGATGCATCCATAGGGTTAGGAAATCGATAGGGATTAGGAATCTAACGGTTACGCGTGGTGTTTCATTGTCATCGGCGGGAAAAGACCGCCTTTGACCGTTGGGCCAAGGGGGAATAAACTTGGCGGTTGACTCCCTAGCCATAGCTCACACCCTTAGCGTAGACGCCGAATCCTAGCGCGCGAGAGCGGCAGGATGAGACGTTGGGAGTTATCGTTGCGAGCTTAGTGCTCCCAGAATCGATCAGTGTTAATGGACACGGGAGTGCCCACTGATCGAATCCGGAAAGTCCGGTGTATCATCCTGGGCACCGACCGGAATATCGGGCCCATGGGATGCCGGTACCACTTTCAGAGGCAACGTCTCACCATTAGACCCTATTTCCGATCGCCATCCTACCCGTAGGCCGCATCGGCGAGAGTCGCTCGTTGGAGTGGAAACCAAAGTCACGGGTTTATTTTCTTATTGTTCATACCTTGCATTCCTTTCCGTGACAACCCACCAACCGATTCGGGCTAGCTCGCCCACGGGGTGATTTTGGTCCTCCTTGACACAAGCACATCCTAGCCTCCCTGTGTTCGACCCCCAAGCCACACTACAACACCGTGCGCTTGCGGTTACAAATATCTAAACCCTGTCACGCTGGTCCCCCGGCCATTCGCGGCATAGCGAACCGGGGGCACACACGCGCGACACGTCAGTTCTGTTGATCTGTTTAGTATGTTGTCTCTGGGATATCTGTTGTTCACGACTATGTGATATTTTGGGTACTTGGCTATGTGGCCTGTATGTACTTTAGCCTTAGTTCTTGTATGATTATGTGATATGTTGTTCTTCTCTTCATTGCATATTATGTCAATGGTTGTTTTGTTGGTGCTGTGAGTTATGTTGGCTCCATTAACTGTTGTTTTACTTGTTCTGTCCTTGTTATCACCTCTTTCAGTCACTTCATTCTCATGGCTACATTGTATTTTTGTGATATTCTGTTTTCTTCTAGTAGTTCTGTACAATTACTTTGGTTCTATTCCATGGTTATTTCCCTCATTATTTTCTGTTTATATTGTCTTCTATACATTTTTTATGGCCTTCTCCTATGTTTCACATTTAGTTCGATATGTGGCTCTTTTGCCTAGTTTACATTTTGGACCTTTATCCTCTATTTTATAATTCTGTTTATGGTCTCTTTATAACTTTTCTACACACCCTTGCCACAGTTTATTCCAACCATCTCTTAAGACAATTTTTTTTACTGTTCTCACCGCTTGGTTGTTTTGACAATTTCCTCCTCCCTCACGGTAAGTTTTCTCCAAGTTATATTATATCATTTTTTCAACTGCCCTGTCCACTCAATACTTAGGCCTGACTTCTTATATATATTTAAATGCCCTGTCCACTCAATCCTTAGGCCTGACTTATTATATATTTTCTAATGCCCTATCCATTAATTATTTTTCATGGCATATTTCGGCCACTACCATTTATCCGGCCTACACCCCATTTTTTTTGTTTTTTTTCCACCAATGACACTATTTTTTTCCTTATTTCACTTAGGCCTCACTTAAATATTACGGTCTTCATACTATTTTTTTGGCTTACAACTTATTTTCCAAACTCTGGCCAAATTCGGTTCAATTTTTTAATAGGCTCTCTACTCCTACTTTGGCCGCATTTTATTCCCGTATTAACTAATCTTTACTTTGCCTCTTTTTGAGGATTCCAAAGGGGAAGAATATATTTCATCTACTAAGGGGGAATATTCACAAACTCCACATATTCAGGGGGAGTATATCTGATATGCTTAATTTTAACGATATATATTTGTTCATGTTTGTCATCATCAAAAAGGGGGAGAATGTTGGAATTTCATAATTCCATATTTCTATTCCCATATGGTTTTAATATGACAAACACATTTAGTGCTACTAACTTTATGTATGCAGATACAAATCAATGCTGAGTTCCACACAAATGAGATATCTTCATGCATACTCAATCAGATATATCATTCATGAAGCTGGAAAGACAAAGGCACCTAATCCACGACTTGGATATATAATCACTTGATAAGGATATCCTGCAAAGAAGCTTCTCAGATTCAGTTGCAGATGTAGTCCTATCTACGGCTTTATGTAATCAATGTAAAATTTACTTTATTAGAGTCACAAAGCCTTGTGATAATATATCTTAGTCATCTAGGTTCCATTACTCAGAGATCTACACTTCCCAATTTCGAAAATTCGCAACTTTGAAAATTGGCAGCCAATAACCCCATTTTGGTCGACCAATTTTAAACCTTCGAATTTGGTTATGGGATTGCATGTTCAAACTTCCCTAACCGTGTAGATTCTAGAAATGTCTTCCAACGGTTGAAATTCTCTCTCTAAATTTTGGTCGACCAATGTGGTATTTTGGTCGACCAATTTCAAAACTAGCCGTTTTGATCCCAAATTTTCAGGGACGGTTCTTGCCCGTTTTCCAACGTTAACTACAGTCCCCAACCGTCCCTAAACACTATAAATAAAGGGGTAGACCCTCTCTTTTCTTTCACTCACTTTCCTCTTCTTTACTCTCTTATTTGTTGAAATCAAGTCTTCTCTTTTCTAAACCTTTAGGCCATTAGTTGTTATTTTCTTATTTGTAAGAAGAAATCATTAGATTTCCTTCTTTATTTAAGAACGGAAGAACTTGGATTTTTCAACATCATTTTTGGAAAGTTGTTTGTGTTCATAATTGAAGAAGAAATCGATTGATCTCTCTCTCTTCTTTTATGAACCAGAGAACTTCAAGTGTTGCTCTTCATTACATATCTTTTACATCTTGAAGTTCTTCTTCTAAAAACACCATCCTTGAATTCATTCTCTGAAATTTATAACAAGGCTATAGGTGTTTTTCTATTTCATTATTTTACAGGTTTGAATCTCGGTTAGAGATTGTACAAAGTTTGGGACACGGGGAGTGTCGCCATTTTTATAAGTTCGTGCTTGCGGGGCAAGTGATTATAGTGGATTGAAAATCTCTACGGGGTAGAGGACTGGAGTAGGATCACAAGGATCCGAACCAGGATAAATCTCTGTGTTTGCGATTGATTTAAATTCAGTACTTGTCTTTTTATTTCTGTGCCATCTTTGCAAATATTACTAACATTTTATTTGCGACATTTTTTAATATACACTATTCACCCCCCCTCTAGTGTATTGATCCTTACAGGCTAAAATTACATGAATCACTAGAGTTGAATGGCTAATATGAGGGAGAGATATGAGGAATTGTATGTGCTATGGCGTCATCAAGGGCAAATGCTAGTCAAGAATCCTATGTCCAAACTATAACTCAATGGTGGATCCCTTTGGGGCATGCACCATTGGAAGATACCCTAATGGGTGTGACACTCAACATATAGCTCAATTGCAATCTCTTCTGAGTGTGCAATCGGGTGATAAAACGATTAAATCAATGGGTGTTTTCAATAAGTGATTCATCGTGTCATTAATCAGATGGCATTAAAACAAATCAAGAGGGGCCGCTAGGCATACTCCCCTTGGGTCATAGCCCCATTATGTGATCATTAAACAAATGTAGAGATTAATGGAATAATAAATCTAACATTATAATGTGCAAGAGAACATAGAGATCATAACATCACACAAGCCCTAAAGTTCACCACAACACACACAAACATAGATCTAGTTCATCATTATAATAAAGGAGACATTTTACTCAAAATAATCATCCAATTATGAATATAATGCAACTAAATCTAAATACACAAGGGAAAGAAAATGGAATCAAATCTGCTAGTTCTTGAGAAGATGAAGCTCCAAATCCATCGCTTGAGCTCCTCCAAACCCTAGCCTCCCATGGCTTTCCCAATCTCTAGCTCATCAAAAAGATAATGAAATTAAAGCCCTAAGACACATATTTATACCACCTAAAAACCTAGCAAATATTAGCCCTTGATCATGAGATCCAACGGCTCAAAAAAATGGGTTCGGTAAAAAATGCAAATCGCCATGAAAAAGATGGTTAGACGCCCGGAGAAGGCTCTCCGACGTCTGGCAATGTTGACATTGCCCTTACTAGTCAAGGCAATCAGACGTCTGTTGCAGGCATCTCAGGCGTCTAATTACCTAGCACTTCAGCTTGGGTAGGCAGGGCCAGCTGTCTGATGAAGGGACACCAGGTACCTACTGGTCGATTAGACGTCTCCTCGGTCTTCGTCAGGCATCTGATTGCACTACATGTACTTGTTCTCAACTCTCTATTTTTGGGTGCCAATTGACTGGAGTACACTTCCCAGTCGTCTGAATTACTTTTTAGACATATGTTTGATGTGCTCCAGACACCTTGTGAGTCAAGAAATTGGTCCATTTGTGCAGCTGATGCATCAGATGTCTGGAGTTATGTTGTCAGTCTGTATTTTGCTGTCTTCTTCCAAGTGTTGTGGAAGGTTCTCCCGGTATCTGCAAAAAATAGTCGTCACTATAAAATATAAGAAGATAGAAATAAGGTATTAAAATAGTGTTTTGTGCATAAATTGATGATAAGCTCCAAAATCTCATGATATCATGAATGCGCGCATATTGGAGCCAAATTATCATAGGATATGCACAAAATACAACTAAAACATGAGGGTAAATATGCAATAATTCACCTCAATCACAACTCCCAACTAGCTTTTTGCTACTCTCTAGAAAAATAAGCGACAAATTCAGATTCTCATGAAAACATATGTCAAAGTCTCTTCATTAAGCATGTCACATCTTGAAAGAAAGTTTTCCAAAATAAATAACACATGATATGCACAAACATGAAAATGTACAAGCTCCAAGATATTTTCTCTATCCTGCTTTCAATTAGTAAAATATAAATCAATGATATGCATGAATCAAAAGAAAATGAGAATATCATGGCATGGTTATGCGAATCTATCAAGGAAATGGAAATCACAACATGTAAATCATTCTGAACTTGTGGAAACTTGCTCACATCCTTCATGATATGTTAATCTTTCTTTCACCTTTTTGTTTTAAATATGAAAACTTAGAATGGCCCATGTATCGAGCATTGGGTCATTGGCTACCAAATCGAACGATTTTTGCGCATTTGGGCCAAGAAGGACCCCTCGGACCTACTAGCTCAAACCACTTAAGTTTCATTTATTCTTTACTCATGCAAGCCTCTAAACTCTATCTTTCAACGTGAATCTCTATGACTTTGTGAGGCACGAGGATCCGGCTACTCAACAAGGCTAGAAGAATGATACATTTATTCATTTTTGTCTCATTTTTTTGTTTTTTAAACATGAAGTAGCAAGACCAATGACCACTCCTCAGTACTAAATTGAACATGATGTTGTCCAATTCCTTATAAATCAACAATCATTCCATTCAATTAAAAAAGATACCATGATTCATGCATCGAGTGTAGTTATAAGAGAAAAAACTAAGTGAAGCCGTTTCGAGAAAACTTATTGAGAAAACATATCATGGGAACTATGAACATGTTTCATACAAGGCATAACAACATATCATTCTACCTGAAAACACTCTCCAAATCAAGTCATAGCCAATTTCAATATTTTGAGCAAAAATAGTAATCCAAAAAGCCCCAACAATTTGAATAGGAGACTAAGCAAACAAGCTAGTAGGCTAGGTTGGATGAAGAAATGATATGCATGTACAATAATTGGGTGATAGATCCAAAAAAATCCAAGCAAACGCATATATACAATTAAAGTCGTCTAAAACTACCTAATTCTCTCACTCCAATTTAAAGACAAATATTGTCCTCAATGTTGAAAGAATATAGGTTTATTGAAAAGAAACTAACCTAGAAAGCATATAGAAAATGCATAAATAAAAATCTACAATACTAGAAAGAATACACAATGGTCAAAATGCAGATCACGGATGTCCAGATATGGAGGAAGCTACTCAAATAGTTCTTTGTGCTTCTCAGTGAGTGTCTTCTCTCCACAAACAACTTTGGATCCCAATAACACGACCACAAGCGCTCTCTCCTTAAATTCTTTTATTGTGCCCTGCAAGAGAGAGGTTGTGTCAATCCAAAGTCGACACCGTTGCCTTTCGACAAAGTTTTGACAAATATTATCATTAAAATAAATTAATGAAATTAAAGCATGGTGGCAAAAACTCCCTGAAAAATTTGCACCTTTTTTGATATGATGCATGACCACGGGGGAGAGAAATGTAGGATTTTGGGAAAAACCTAGGAGAAAGCATGGTTCATGCTCCATCAAGGTGATCTCTGAGCTCATGTCCCTACTCGTCTCCTTCTCATGCCCATCCAAAATTTCACACTCGTCCTCTCCCTCTTTGCATACAACTCCTGCCAGAGAAGAAGAATCCAAATCAGATAATAAAAATTGTTGAATGGTTGGATTACCTGCTCCAAAGCTGGAGGCCAGTAATACAAGACTCGCTAAGATTTGGTGAATGTGCTGGACTTGAGTCTTTTATTCTCCGTTGAAAGTGTTGGGATTGAACCTCATGTATTTGAATGAGTTGCTGAAGTTCATCACCCAAAGTTTGCAAGGGTACGTCTACACTTTGCTCGCCTTGGTCAAGGCATGCTCCAGTATCATCGTAATATGGCGCTAATGGCTCATTCTCCGGAGTTCCATCCAATGGTCGTGTAATTTTCTCCATGGACTCCAGGTACTCCCAAGCATCCTCAGGTAACCTGTCAAAGAAAACTCCATCATCCAACAACGTCATGAAGTCCTCTATCTCCTCTTGCAATCCCATGTAGAAGAACTGGAAGAGATCGACCACCGTAAAACCATGATGTGGACAACCTCTTAATAAACCTGTGAATCTCCTCCAACATGATAGAATTCACCGTCATTTTGAGAAAAGCCAGCTATTTTGAGCTTCAATGACCTGGCACAATGTAAAGAAGAAGAATGTGTATCATACAAAAAATTTGTGCTGCTAAGCTCCATATTTATCTTTTTTAAAGAAAATGAAAATGAGAAGAAGCAAAGGACTCAATAAATGAAAAATAAGAACATAAAAGACTCAACACTAAAGAGATGGTAATATCACACCAAGATATCCAAAATCAATCGAAAATGCGAATAATAAAACTGTTGTTCTCAACAACGGTGCCAAAAACTTGGCGGGAACAAAATGTTACGTACAATTCCAAAGTATAGGAGGTTATCAAGTAGTAAATCCTGGTGAGCCCAAAGTCACTCATGGGGATAAGTCATTCTACACTTGCAAGTTCAATCGATTTAGGAAGGGTAATGGCGAGAAGGGCACCGTCTTGATTACAAAATTGTGTGGGATAGATGGAAAAATGTGGCGTGTGATCTAGGTATCACTAAAGTTGGATGTCCATTAGGAGGGAGAGATATGAGGAATTGTATGTGCTATTGCGTCATCTAGGGCAAATGTTAGTCATAAATTCTATGCCCAAACTATAACTCAATGGTGGATCCCTTTCGGGCATGCATAACCAGAAGATACCCGAATGGGTGTGAAGATCAACATATAACTCAATTTCACATCTCTTTTGAGTGTGCAATCGAATGATCAAACGATTAAATTAATGGGGGTTTGCAATAAGTGGTTCATCGTGCCATTAATCCCATGGCATTAAAACAAATCAAGAGGGGCCGCTAGGCATAATCCCCTTGGATCATAGCTCCTTCAGGTGATCATTATGTAAATGTAGAGATTAAGGGCATAATAAATCTAAAATTATAAGAGAGCACAACATTACACAATCCCTAAACTCACCACAACACACACACACACACACACACACACACACACACACACACAGAGAGAGAGAGAGAGAGAGAGAGAGAGAGAGAGAGAGAGAGAGAGAGAGAGAGAGAGAGATCTAGTTCATTATTATAATAAAGGAGACGTTTTTACTTAAAATAATCATCCAATTCATAAATATAATGCAACTAAATCTAAAAATACACAAGTGAAAGGAAGAGGAATCAAATTTGCAATTTGTTGAGAAGATGAAGCTCCAAATCCCTCTCTTGAGCTCCTCCAAACCCAAGCCGCATATGGGTTTCCCAGTCTCTAGCTCATCCAAAAGCTAATGAATTAAAGCCGTAAGACTCCTATATGTGCTTTCTTTAGAATAAAATAAGCTAAAATCCAAAATGGATTTAAGATACATAAGTATATGTTTTACTACCCTAAGGTGATATTCCTTAGGATCTGACAGAAATATAGCACATACACATACACTAAACATTATGTCAGGTCTACTTGTATTTGTTGGGACCCGAGATGGATAAGAGATACACTAGAGAGGGGGGTGAATAGTGTATTGACAAATAAAATTTTACCTCTAGAAATCTCCCTAGAATTAATAAAGAGTTACTTATTATTCATTCTAATCAACACAAAATATTACTTGCAATAATAAAGATGCATAGCAGAATGTAAATGCAAGTACGAGAAAAATAACACAATTCACAAACATATATATTTTATCCTGGTTCACCCCTCCAGGGCTACGTCCAGTCCCAGAACTCCCTCGGGCTTTAATCCACTATTTTCGGTAAATAGTACAAACCACCTCACCTCCAATGAGGATTTTCCATTGCCTCACAAGCCGAGGTATTTTATAAACACCGTGCCTACAACAAGAGTTCACTCACCACCTAGCCTCAAACTAGGATTTACAAACCCACACCTGCAATGAGGAAATCCCTCTTACTAATACCAAAGTAAGTAATCACTCCATATTTTACACCTTTTTTCTGCATGTTTGCATGCCATTTTGATCGCTCGAATCGCGCTTTTCACGATTTTTTGGCAATATTGCGATGCTTTTCACGATTTCTTGTTTTTGTCGAATTTCAGGAGATTTCGAGCGATTTGGAGTGATTCTGAGATGCACCCACTCCGGAGTGTCGCCCGTGACTCTTTTGAGGGGAATTTTGCTATTGGAGAGGAGTGGAAGAAGAAAGAACGTCGTAGGAGCGACGAGGAAGCAAAATTACGAAGATTGGGCATTTTCTGCATGTCACTCGGCCGAGTGAAGGAGTCACTCGGCCGACCATCGAAAGCCCGCTCGGCCGACCAGATCGGACACACAGAAGATAGAGTATCAGTGTGCACTCGGCCGACCGTCGCCAGCCCACTCGGCCGAACCACGGAGACCCCACTCGCCCGAGTGGCATCAAGACGACGACAACGAAAAGTCCAGACTTACTGTAATCTGTCTGTACAGTCCCGAGTTCCGACTCGGCCGAGTGAAGAAGTCCGCTCGGCCGATGCAGAGAAAGTCACTCGGCCGAGTGACTCCCGAGGAGCCGACCCCCAAAAGTCCGAAGTTATTGGAATCCTTCAGGGTTCCTCACTCGGCCGAGCGACATTTGTCACTCGGCCGAGTGAGCTGTGCTGCCTTTAGCATAATTTGCGATTTTCAGGCTGCGCAGGGGCAATTTTGTCACAGTTTTTTGGGCGATTTTGGGGGGTATTTAACCCCAGTTTTTAACCTAGTTTAGGAGGCTTTTTCCAGAACTTTTGGCAGCCTTTTTAGTATACTTTTTTAGGAGATTAGATTTAGTTCTTTTGGGAGAGAGCAAAGCGTTATTTTGTTGGATGCTATTGAATCTCCATTGGTTTGTCTCTCTCTCTCTATCAAAAACTCCATTTTTATTGATATATTGAATATTGCAATGAATTCTATTGATTTTATTTGTGAATTTCTATTGAATTTCATTATGAATTGTGAGTAGTTTCATCGTCTTAGGGCGTAGGGATGAACCCTACGAACCCTATTTCTAATTTGTGATGAATTGGTGAAATTATTGCTAGCATTGATTAGGGTTAGTTTGGGATTGATTTAATACGAATAGCTAGGGATTCATACCGATTGGGATTTGCAAGAGATTGGATCCCAAATCGATAGGAAGCCCTAGAAATTCGAATTGGGTTACAATAGGATTTCTCCGGATTCGGTTTGCAAGAGATTGGACCGAAACTAGGGTTTCTGATCGCAATTCTATACCAATACCCGTTTGCAAGAGATTGGATGGGTAGGAACTATCCCAACCTAGGTCGAAGCTCGAGTTTGCACGAGAGTGGGCTCGAGATACGATTGAGCGATGATGTTGTTCTTCACGCTAGCTTGCCTAGGTTAGGGTTTGCAAGAGATTGGACCCTACCTTAGGTTTGCTATAGACCGGCAATAGCGCGAGAGCGTGAGCTTGGTTCTACATTTAGTTGCAACTAGTTCACCTGAATTTCAAGACTAGCAATTGCGAAACCTACGAATCACAATGACGAGATACGGTTTGTAGCGGAGATTCCCTACCCCCTAGGCGTCTTTATTAATTTGATATTCCTTTTATACAATTGAACGACTGTGTCCGCTTTATTGCGAACATTTCTCGACTGACCTTATAGCCAGGTGAGTTGAAGAAGACACTGTCATTTGACCTCCTCGTGTTCGATACCCGCTCGCCGCTACACTGTGCGCTTGCGGTAAGACTAGCGAGTCGCGTGCCCCGGGTGCGTATCCCGGGGTGCCGATCAGTAAGAGATGCATACTACCTTTGAAGATTTACAAATACCTATGGCCACTCTATTAAGCCCTTATGCATGTGATTGATATATGAGTGGATTGATCTCAAAAATGTAGAACTTAAAAGCTTTGGAGATCAAAAATAAACTTAGTTTATAATCTCTTTAAAATATAACTTCAAAATAGAGATTTAAACAAGTTTTAATGAAATCACAAAATTCTTATAGCCAATATATTTATATGTTTGAATATCGTGGCTAAAAGAAAATGAAATCATTTTGATCAAATAAAATATTGAATGTTAAACATAAAATTGATCAAACGAAATAAATTGAAATTGATTCTCTAAAATATTAGCACTTGGGCTTTATAGAGATCAATATTCAAGACCTGATCTTTGAAAGAATATAAGTGAGAAAACACAAAGATCAAAAAAGAAAACTTGAAGTTTGAATCTCTAAAATAAAACCTTAAAGCTTTGGAGATCAAATCAAGTTAGTGTTAGGCCAATAAAATAAATAGAATTAGTAAATAATTTTCAGCACAAAAAATTAGAACATGGCCTAAGAAGACTCTCAAAAAAAATGAGAGAGCTTTGAAAACTTTTGAGCAATAGAATGATTTTGAAATACATAAATTTGATGTCTAAAGACCTCTAAAAGCTTGGCTATTTATAGAGTAAAGAAAAGCTCAAAATCAGCTCAAAATCAGCCCAAAAAATCTTCTCAAATGGCTAGTTAAGAGATAATTAATTTAAAATCAAACTTTCCTTAAAAGCTGAAAGTTGACTCAGATAGCAGGCTATTTACCCATCAAGTCGACTATTTGCCCAGCTAGTCGTCTATTTGCCTAGATAGTCGGCTATTTGCCAAAATAGTCAGCTATTAAAAAACCTGAGAATTTTAGGTAAAAATCTGACTTCAAATAGTCGGCTATCTCTGTCAAATAGTGAGCTATTTCTGAAACTTGAGTTTCTACATAAAAATTGTAACGACTGCTTTTCATGTATCTGGAATTATTATAATATAATATATGTTTTGGTGGGTTTTCTCCTCATATGTGGTTTTCGTCTCCGTAACTTTCATTTTCGATCGTTTCGTCGTATTTTCTCGTTTCTTCCTTAGGATTGTCGATTTCGAAGTATGTCATTCGTGACGGACTTCATAACGGTCGTATCTTACTGTTAGATCAAGCCTAGGAATCTTAGGAATCGATCACGGGGCCCCGCGCTCCGTATCGGAACTTTTGGTGCTCATTAGCCGGTGTAAGAAGGGCCACCGACCGACTAGATGACGATCCAGTCGGTCGGCAATCCTTCTTGAACCGACTAGTTGGCTTTCTAAATTATTCTGGAGTTACTGTTTGTCGTTAGTCGGTCTAAGAACGTTGGTTGACCGACTAGGTTGCAAACTAGTCGGTCAGCAATGCTTCTTTAACCGACTAACTCTTTAAATCATTTTGACACTAGTTACTGTTCCTTCTTAGTCGGTCTAAGTTCATCTTTCGACCGACTAGTTATCAAAGTAGTCGGTCAAGTTTTGTACTCAGACCGACTAACTCTTAGTTCAGGTTTTCGACTGGAGTTACTGTTTACACTTAGTCGGTCTACGTAGTTCAACCGACCGACTAGATCTCAAACTAGTCGGTCAACAGTTGGTCTTTGACCGACTAAGCAGTGCAGGAAACCCTAGTTTTGCCTTAGCCGCCACCAAACTCTATAAATACCCCTCCAAACGTTTTCTTCTCCTCCCTCACGACCTAAAACCCTAATTTCTTCCCCCTTTGAGCCCCCATCTCCCTCAAACCCTATTTCCTTCAACCAAGCTCATCCTCCATCATCCAAACCCTTCCTCCACTCATTCTACCCCTCATCTTCCCCAAATCTCCATCAAACCCCCAAAAATCCCCCAAAACCCTATTTCTCCAAACTTCTCCAATCATTTCCAGATCTGAACCCTAGGTTCCCCGGAGCGTTTCTTCCGTCGCCGTGGTTGCTCGGCGTTATTCTTCCGTTCCCTATGCGGTAATACTCGATTCCTCTAATTTTAGCATAACCCACATTGACATTGTGAAACCCTAATAAAATGAATTGATTAGATGATTAGGGTTCTAATAAGAAACTTATTTAGGATCATTGTGCTAATAATTGTTTTGCCATAACAGTGAATCTTTCCGTAGTTAGCTTGTGTGACGATCTTCATTGCTCGTCAATCCCGGTATCAGGCAAGTGAAACTTGCATCTCTTGATTTGGGCCATGTCTTAGGCCATTTACCTTGCTTTAGCGTAAAAGAGACTAGACGGTGAAAGGATAGCCGTTTAGACGCCATTGACCTAGCTTGACAACGAAGCTTGGTCCGTCACCCTCATCATGCTTGTATGTCACGTTTAATTTCCCTTAACGGTACGCGTAATAAATGTTCATGTCATCCATGCATCCTTAACTGCTATTGCATTTTAACTGCCATGTTTATTTTAAATAAACGGTACGTGAATATCTGTTCATGTCATTGCATTTTGCCTGTCACGTTTAAATACAATTAACGGTACGCGTATTAACTGCTCATGTCATTGCATGCTTGAATACTCATCGTGATTGCGTAGCTTTGCTACATACTTGTACTATTGTTCCGGCTTGGCACCCACCTTGCGTGGGCATAATCCTATGCCATTTCCACTTTCTGGCTCGTGTTCCAGAAGACGAGCTCAACACAGCCTGCGGGCAAAGGGCACTCGTTGAGTGATCCCTTGTACTTGATAACTTGAACCCAGCCTGCGGGCAAAGGGCACTCGTTGAGTGATCCCTTGTACTTGCACTTGTTACTTGACATTACATGTCACAACAACCACTTGCCACTTGTACTCTCTTTTACTTTACTTGTTACCACCTTACTTTACTTGCCATGCACCATACTTTAACTGCTAGGTTGTTAGTTTACTTTTCTTTCCGTTTCCTTGCACAAGTCTTCCGACTTGCTGACATGTGCCCCTTTTCTCTTTTGGGTGACACATGTTAGAGCCTGAGCCTGAGTTACTTGCTGAGGACGTGGTGTTCGCTGACGCTGAGTCAGGGCCCGCGTTGATCGAGGACTACGTAGACACTGGGGATCAGTCTTAGTGTCGTCGCTTAGCTACTTTTGTTAGACTGCTTAGTAGTCGGTGCGTGGCACCTAGTTTGATACTCTGTTATGTTTGTGTTGTTTTGATTGGCCTTGTTCTGGGCTTTAGACTCTTTTTCTGTTAGCCTGGTGGCCTTTCTGTGATGTTGAATATTTTGTGGACAACTCTTGGGATTGGTATTTCATATCCGCCCCTTTATTATTATTATTGTTGTTGTTCCTTTTGCGATTACAGGGACCTGCTTATACTAAATTGACGCTTATCGGGTTTGGGGCTTCACAGCCTCTCTCTTGTGCGGACCTTTTCACGTCTCGCCTCCATTTCAGGGAAGCGGGGCGTGACAGGTTTTAGTGGTGGCCCATGCAGGTCTCTCTGTAACTGCAATTATCAGGGGTAACAATAATAATATTAGATTGTCCAACAAATGAATTCGATATCCGAGTCATAAGCTATGAGTCTAATCTGCTTCGTTTTCTGTGTCACTAGATGACAGGAAGGCGATTCACCCGTGGTGGAGGAAGTGGCGTGATCCCTCATGATGAGGAGCCTGAGCAGGAACCCACCAGCGGTGAGATGAAGCGGATGATGCTCCAGATGATGCAAGTGCAGCAGGGCGTGCTCCTGCACGTCCAGAATGCTCCACTTGCTCGAGCTGCCCGGGCCCTTCCGGACGCCCCTCGCTCTGAGCCGGGAGCGAAGCAATTTCGGGAGCTGGGTCCCGCATATTTTGATGGATCTGAGGGTCCTCTGGCTGCCGACGAGTGGATAAGGAACATTGAGGATAACCTGGCGATGGCGAAGATTAACCCGGCTGGATGGGTTGATTTGGCTAAGAGGCAGCTGAAGGACAACGCCAGGAATTGGTGGGATGCTGAAGAGAAGATGCTGGTGGAGCCGATCGTCTGGGCTACCTTCAAGTCCAGATTTGATGGAGAGTTCTTCCCGAAGGCTGCTAGGCAGGTGATGCTGCAGCGCTTTATAGATCTGAAGCAGGGGAGCTTGTCGGTGGATCAGTACCACCAGGAGTTCACGAGGCTCAGTCGGTTTGCACCTAAGATGGTGCAGGATGCCGATGAGAAAGCTCAGCGATTTCTTCAGGGACTGGCCTTGGAGCTTCAGAGCTTTGTGACCTCTTCTGACTTGGAGACATATCAGAAGGTCCTGATTGCTGCGAGGCGGCAAGAGTTGAATTTGAATCGGAGGAAGGGACATGTTTCTGGAGCTGGGAAGAGGCCTATGGAGCAGGCCAGGGCGGTGGTTAGGCCTGGTTTCAAGCCTAATCATCCGGTGCAGTTCAAGAGGTCAGGAGGGCCTATTCTGAAGACTTGCCATTTCTGTGGCAAGACTGGACATCTCAGGGATCAGTGTAGGAGGTTTCTGGGGCAGTGCATTGTCTGCGGAGATCCCGCCCACACCATCCGGGAGTGTCTGAAGTCGAGGCAGCCTTGGCGGGCTCCTACTGCAGCACAGCCGTTGCAGCAGCGAGCTCCTGTGCCCGTTGGACGTGGAGCGCCCCTTGTTCCACAGAGACAGGCCTTTCGGCAGGCTGTTCCGCCGAGAGGGCAGGCCTTTCTGATGACTGAGGAGGAGAGCATGGCCGTGGATGAGGTTATTGCAGGTAACACTCATTCTAGCTATTTATCTTCCTTAGTTAGTTTGATTTTTGATTATATTAGTTGCTTGCTCATGATTGTTTGCTAGACTAGGATTTGATGGTTAATTGCTTGTTAGGTGTGGTTTTGGTTTGCACATTTCCTGCACGAGTCCTCTTTGACTCTGGTGCATCGATGTGCATTATTTCTCGGAGCTTCGTGGAGAAGCATTCCTTGTCGACGTCCTCTCTTCCTAAGAGTTGGAATATCGTCACAGGGAACGGTGTAGTCTCGGTGCATCGTGGGTGCAATTCTTGCCCGTTGGTGGTTTGTGGACGTGAGCTTTGTGCTGATTTCATTGTCCACGACCTCATCAATTACGATGCGGTCCTTGGGATGGATTGGCTTGCGAGCTTCTATGCTACGATTGACTGTCGGAGAAAGAAGGTGGTGTTCGAGATTCCCGGACATCCAGTATTTGAGTTCAGTCGTGGTAGCAGTTCGCTTGGTCCTGTCAGATTTCGGGCCAGGCCGGTGGAGGCTGTGGCTATGCAGATGGAGTTGGAGTGGTCAGCTGTGGTGCGTGATTTTGGTGACGTCTTCCCCGAGGAGATGTCTGGATTACCGCCTGATCGAGCCTTGGAGTTTTCTATTGATCTTATCCCAGGTGCGCAGCCCATTTCGAAGGCACCATATCGTATGGCACCCGCTGAGTTGGAAGAGTTGCGGAAGCAGTTGGATGAGCTCTTGCAGAAGGGTTATATTAATCCTAGTGTGTCTCCGTGGGGAGCACCGGTGTTGCTGGTAAAGAAGAAGGATGGTTCGTGTCGCATGTGCGTGGACTATCGGGAGTTGAATGCGGTGACCGTTAAGAATAAATACTCGTTGCCTCGCATCGATGATATTTTTGATCAGCATGGAGGTTCGAGGGTGTTTTCTAAATTGTATTTGAGGAGTGGTTACCATCAGTTGAAGGTGAAGAAGGGAGATGCTCCGAAGACAGCGTTCAGGACGAAGTATGGACACTATGAGTTTGTGGTTATGCCTTTCGGCGTAACTAACGCGCCCGCAGTTTTCATGAATCTGATGAACCTGATTTTCTATGACTTTTTGGATAAGTTTGTTGTTATCTTTATTGACGACATTCTGATCTACTCGAAGTCGGAGGAAGAGCATGCCTCGCACTTAAGGACGGTGTTGGAGATTTTGAGGAAGCATCAATTGTATGCTAAGTTTTCGAAGTGCGAGTTCTGGCTGGATAGAGTTGCTTTTCTGAGGCATGTGGTGACTGGAGATGGTATTTCAGTGGATCCCGAGAAGATTTGGGCCATCAGAGAGTGGCCTGTTCCGTCGTCTGCGTCTGAGATTCGGAGTTTCCTTGGACTTGCTGGTTATTATCGGCGATTCATTAAGGACTTTTCCCGTATTGCTGAGCCGATGACCAGGTTGACGCGGAAGGATGTTGCTTTTGTTTGGTCGGGTGATTGTGAGAGTGCTTTTGGTGTTTTGAAGGAGAGGTTGACGACTGCCCCTATTCTGGTTGTGCCTGATCGCAGCGGTGGATTTGAGATCTTTTGCGATGCTTCTGGCAAGGGTATCGGTTGTGTGTTGCATCAGCACGGGCATGTTGTGGCGTATGCGTCTCGTCAGCTTAATGTTCATGAGAAGAATTACCCGACGCATGATTTGGAGTTGGCTGCCGTTGTGTTTGCTCTTAAGATTTGGAGGCACTTCTTGCTGAGTGAGAAAGTGAAGATTTTCACCGATCACAAAAGCTTGAAGTATATTTTCACTCAGAAGGAGCTCAACATGCGACATCGTCGATGGTTGGAGCTTATGGCGGATTATGAGATTGATTTGCAGTATCACCCTGGCAAGGTGAATGTGGTTCCAGATGCTTTGAGTAGGCTTCCAGCGGTGATGATTTTGACCTCGCAGTGGAGATTGCAGCAGGATTTTTGCGAGTTTGGCGTGGAGATTGTTCTTCCTGGGGAGGCTTCTTCGTTGATGTACATGCAGGTACAGTCGACGATCGTGGATCGGATTAAGGCTGGCCAGGCTGAGGATCCGAAGCTGATGAAGATTCAGGAGCTGGTGGAAGCCGGTCTGCGGACTGACTTTTTGATTCATGAGGATGGCTCGCTGAGGTTTGGAGCCAGGTTGTGTGTGCCTGCTGGGGATATCAGAGAGGAGTTGATGGCGGAGGCGCACAGTTCGCCGTATTCTGTGCATCCTGGTGGCACCAAGATGTACCAGGATCTTCGTCTGAATTATTGGTGGCATGGTATGAAGAGGAGCGTGGCTCGGAGTGTAGCCAAGTGCTTGGTTTGCCAGCAAGTGAAGGCGGAACATCAGCGTACGGCCGGGTTGCTACAACCGCTTCCGATTCCGGAGTGGAAGTGGCAACACATCACTATGGATTTCATGACTGGACTACCTCGGAGTCCGAAGCAGAATGACGCGATTTGGGTGATCGTGGATCGATTGACCAAATCTGCGCACTTTATTCCGTTCCGAGTGGGACAGTCCACTGAGGCGCTAGCGAGGAGATATATGGAGGTAAAATTCTTTTACTCTCCGTTTTATTTCCTTTTCCTAGTACGGATAGTGATGTAACGTGAATCGTGCAGGAGGTCGTGCGACTTCATGGAGTCCCCGTGAGTATCGTGTCTGACAGAGACACGAGGTTCACATCTCAGTTCTGGCAGAGTTTGCAGAAGAGCTTGGGTACGCGTCTAAGTTTCAGTACGGCGTACCATCCACAGACGGATGGCCAGTCCGAGAGGACGATTCAGATTTTGGAAGACATGCTGAGGGTGTGCATGTTGGATTTCAAGGGTTCGTGGGAGGACCATCTACATTTGGTGGAGTTCTCTTACAACAACAGCTTCCAGGCGAGTATTAGCATGGCGCCTTTCACCGCTCTTTATGGGAGGAAATGTCGATCGCCATTGAGTTGGGATGACGTTGGTGATCGGGAGTTGTTGGGACCTGAGATGATCGTGGAGGCCGTGGATATCGTCAGGAATATTCGGGAGAGGTTGAGGATTGCTCAGGACCGTTTTAAGCATTGGGCGGATGCTAAACGTCGTCCTTTGGAGTTTCAGCCAGGCGACCATGTGTTCTTGAAGATTTCCCCGAATCGTGGTGTGATTCGTTTCGGGAAGCGTGGGAAGTTGAGCCCGCGATACATTGGACCGTTTGACATTCTGGAGAAAGTTGGCGAGGTAGCTTATCGCTTGGCCTTGCCGCCATCTTTGGAAGGAGTTCACAATGTTTTCCATGTGTCGCAGCTTCGTCGATACATTAGCGATCCATCTCATGCTGTGGATTTTTCGGAGATTACCGTTCGCCCAGATTTGACGTATGACCAGCATCCAGTGCAGATTCTGGATAGGCGTCAGAAGTCGCTTCGGAACAAGGTCGTCGATCTTGTGAGGGTGATGTGGCGACACGGCTCACCTGGAGAGTCTACTTGGGAGAATGAAGATGAGATGCGAGAGCGTTTCCCACTTTTGTTTCCAGACTCGTGAGTATTCGGAAATTCCGAGGACGGAATTTTTCTTAAGTTGGGAAGGATGTAACGACTGCTTTTCATGTATCTGGAATTATTATAATATAATATATGTTTTGGTGGGTTTTCTCCTCATGTGTGGTTTTCGTCTCCGTAACTTTCATTTTCGATCGTTTCGTCGTATTTTCTCGTTTCTTCCTTAGGATTGTCGATTTCGAAGTATGTCATTCGTGACGGACTTCATAACGGTCGTATCTTACTGTTAGATCAAGCCTAGGAGTCTTAGGAATCGATCACGGGGCCCCGCGCTCCGTATCGTAACTTTTGGTGCTCATTAGCCGGTGTAAGAAGGGCCACCGACCGACTAGATGACGATCCAGTCGGTCGGCAATCCTTCTTGAACCGACTAGTTGGCTTTCTAAATTATTCTGGAGTTACTGTTTGTCGTTAGTCGGTCTAAGAACGTTGGTTGACCGACTAGGTTGCAAACTAGTCGGTCAGCAATGCTTCTTTAACCGACTAACTCTTTAAATCATTTTGACACTAGTTACTGTTCCTTCTTAGTCGGTCTAAGTTCATCTTTCGACCGACTAGTTATCAAAGTAGTCGGTCAAGTTTTGTACTCAGACCGACTAACTCTTAGTTCAGGTTTTCGACTGGAGTTACTGTTTACACTTAGTCGGTCTACGTAGTTCAACCGACCGACTAGATCTCAAACTAGTCGGTCAACAGTTGGTCTTTGACCGACTAAGCAGTGCAGGAACCCCTAGTTTTGCCCTAGCCGCCACCAAACTCTATAAATACCCCTCCAAACGTTTTCTTCTCCTCCCTCACGACCTAAAACCCTAATTTCTTCCCCCTTTGAGCCCCCATCTCCCTCAAACCCTATTTCCTTCATCCAAGCTCATCCTCCATCATCCAAACCCTTCATCCACTCATTCTGCCCCTCATCTTCCCCAAATCTCCATCAAACCCCCAAAAATCCCCCAAAACCCTATTTCTCCAAACTTCTCCAATCATTTCCAGATCTGAACCCTAGGTTCCCCGGAGCGTTTCTTCCGTCGCCGTGGTTGCTCGGCGTTATTCTTCCGTTCCCTATGCGGTAATACTCGATTCCTCTAATTTTAGCATAACCCACATTGACATTGTGAAACCCTAATAAAATGAATTGATTAGATGATTAGGGTTCTAATAAGAAACTTATTTAGGATCATTGTGCTAATAATTGTTTTGCCATAACAGTGAATCTTTCCGTAGTTAGCTTGTGTGACGATCTTCATTGCTCGTCAATCCCGGTATCAGGCAAGTGAAACTTGCATCTCTTGATTTGGGCCATGTCTTAGGCCATTTACCTTGCTTTAGCGTAAAAGAGACTAGACGGTGAAAGGATAGCCGTTTAGACGCCATTGACCTAGCTTGACAACGAAGCTTGGTCCGTCACCCTCATCATGCTTGTATGTCACGTTTAATTTCCCTTAACGGTACGCGTAATAAATGTTCATGTCATCCATGCATCCTTAACTGCTATTGCATTTTAACTACCATGTTTATTTTAAATAAACGGTACGCGAATATCTGTTCATGTCATTGCATTTTGCCTGTCACGTTTAAATACAATTAACGGTACGCGTATTAACTGCTCATGTCATTGCATGCTTGAATACTCATCGTGATTGCGTAGCTTTGCTACATACTTGTACTATTGTTCCGGCTAGGCACCCACCTTGCGTGGGCATAATCCTATGCCATTTCCACTTTCTGGCTCGTGTTCCAGAAGACGAGCTCAACACAGCCTGCGGGCAAAGGGCACTCGTTGAGTGATCCCTTGTACTTGATAACTTGAACCCAGCCTGCGGGCAAAGGGCACTCGTTGAGTGATCCCTTGTACTTGCACTTGTTACTTGACATTACATGTCACAACAACCACTTGCCACTTGTACTATCCTTTACTTTACTTGTTACCACCTTACTTTACTTGCCATGCACCATACTTTAACTGCTAGGTTGTTAGTTTACTTTTCTTTCCGTTTCCTTGCACAAGTCTTCCGACTTGCTGACATGTGCCCCTTTTCTCTTTTGGGTGACACATGTTAGAGCCCGAGCCTGAGTTACTTGCTGAGGACGTGGTGTTCGCTGACGCTGAGTCAGGGCCCGCGTTGATCGAGGACTACGTAGACACTGGGGATCAGTCTTAGTGTCGTCGCTTAGCTACTTTTGTTAGACTGCTTAGTAGTCGGTGCGTGGCACCTAGTTTGATACTCTGTTATGTTTGTGTTGTTTTGATTGGCCTTGTTCTGGGCTTTAGACTCTTTTTCTGTTAGCCTGGTGGCTTTTCTGTGATGTTGAATATTTTGTGGACAACTCTTGAGATTGGTATTTCATATCCGCCCCTTTATTATTATTATTGTTGTTGTTCCTTTTGCGATTACAGGGACCTGCTTATACTAAATTGACGCTTATCGGGTTTGGGGCTTCACAGCCTCTCTCTCGTGCGGACCTTTTCACGTCTCGCCTCCATTTCAGGGAAGCGGGGCGTGACAAAAATACTTTGAAAATATTTATAATTAATTATAAACTAATTTAAAACATTTTAACACAGTTTTAAAACCATTTTAAAATCATTTTAGAATATCCTAAGTTTGTGTGGGCTTTATCAAGAGCTTTGACATTCTAAAGACTTATACCAAGCCAAAATTCTAATTTTTCAATGTCTTGGTCATGTGTCTTGACTTCATTGAGCTTTTGTTCTCCTATGCCCTTGAGAATGGTTTACAATACTTGCTCCTAGCTTTCTTCTCTTGAATCCATGCTACATGCTTGTGTGCCTTCTTTTGCTACATGCTTGTGTGCCTTTTTGATTAAGCTTCTCCATATGATCATCACATATATTCAAGATATATTTCCTACACACAATCTTAATAAAAGCATTAGTACCATAATATGTTGCTCATCATCAAAATAACCACGGGGTGGAGACTCAATATCTAACATTCTTCCCCTTTTTGATGACGACAACATATTGCATAAAAACTTAAAAACATTAAAAACTATGCAATGAATGTTATGTGTGTATATGTGTCCATATCAACATTTCTTTTGACATCATTAAAAAGGCAAAAAATGAATCAAATGTAAAACCCAAATTTTTTTCCCATACATCTCTCTCTCTCTCTCTCTCTCTCTCTCTCTCTCTCTCTCTCTCTCTCTCTCTCTCTCTCTCTCTCGGAGTGTATGTGACTCGATATCAACATTTGTATGATGCCAAGAGAAATATATCAAGTGCTAATGAAAAAAATGCATCTTATGCAACAAAGCTCTAACACCACGTGCTAAAAAATACCCTTTCTATAAAAGAAAATTTTCTTACATAGGCTCCCCCTCAATGTTTGCATCATAGAAGTTGGGTCTTCCCCTTAATCCATGCATATATTTTGAGATTCATTGGGAGCTCCTATACTAATCCCTTATAATTTTGGTACCTGAAAATCAAACAAATAATTTTGGTACCCTTTCTTTGTGGGTCCGTGGGATTAGTCATACATAATAATATAAATATCAACTAATAGGGAACCAAACTCATTTGGGTTATGATTTCTCATAAGAAAATCTATAATCTCTACAAAAATGAACGTTGTTCATAAAACTAGAAATGTAATTGTCTTTCATTTAGACAGTTCCAATTTTGGGAATCCAAACTTTGACATATCCATTTTTAGTTTTAGGAACTCTAGCTTGATGTGAGAAATCCTAGCATTTTGAGTAGTCACATTATAACCTAAGCAATGTTTACGAGTTAATGGTCTATGTGAGCTAATCAAGCTATCTAATTTTTCTTTACCATTATTAAATTTAGCTACGATATTACCCAAGTCCTCGTGCTTTGCCTTAATGGAGGTCATGTTCTTTTCTAAGTCTCTAAACCTATTTCCAATGTCTTTATATTCTAGGCTAAGCAATATAATCTTATCTTATAGATCTTTAGTCTTACTAGTCAATTTTAGATTTTCTTCACTAATCTTTTCTAGCTCAAGATTAGGAAAATTAGTTCCACAATATTTATGCTTCTTTTTTAGAGTTAAGAGCTCTTTAAGTATTTCCTCATATTTAGCATAAAGTCTATGAAACTCCTCCTCATAATCAATATTGTCCTCATCATCACTACTATTGCTATCACTAGAGTCAGGGTTCAAATTTACTTTAGGATCTCCACGTGTCATGAAGCACACATATGACTTCTCATTCCTTTTACTTGCTTCTCCTTCACTTTCGGCTGATGATGAGCTATCAGAATCTTCTTCAACATTGCTTTTATCCCAAGCGGCAAAAGCTTTTCTGTTTGACCTTTTCCCTTGTAAGACTTCATTTTCTTGTCTCTGTTTTTCTTTAATGGACACTCCTTCTTCATGTGACCAGGCGTATTACATTCATAGCAAATATGTTCGTTAGTAGAATTAAACTTTCAATTTTGAGACTTACGTGCATTGAGGATTTTCTTGAATCCTTTGGAGATGATTGCCATTTGTTTCTCCATTTTATCTTTGACTTCATCATTGGACCCTCCATATCCGATATAAATTTGAATGCGATGTTCGTCTTCTTTTCACCATGCTCCTTGGTGTAAGGGACCCTGCAGGTCTACACACACATTAGAGGGAGGGGATGAATAATGTAATGGCAAGCAAATTGCTTAATTAAAAGTTACTGAAATTAAAGCACAATAAGCAGTGGAAAATAAACAGAGTGCTCAACAACAATAATCGCAAACATAAGGATTTTACACTGGTTCCCCAAAACTTGGGTACGTCCAGCCACACCAATATTCACTATAATTCCCACAAAGAGAAGTGAATACAATCTCACACAGAGATACCTCACACAGAGGATTTGGATTCTCACACACAGAAATCCTTACTCTCTCACAGAGAGACCTCACACAGAGGATTTGGATTCTCACACAGAGAAATCCTTACTCCCACACAGAGAGACCTCACACAGAGGATTTGTTCTTTCACACAGAAAGAACCAAACTCTCACAAAGAGAGTAACTACTACAAAGAGAGTAACTAATTCCCACAAAGAGAATTAGGGGTATTACAAAGGTGAAACGAAATAACACTTACCTATGCCTTGATATGATCTTACCAATGTGAAGAAGAAGTGTTGGCCTAGTTAGTCTACTAACTAGGTCGTACGATATATTTTTGATGACGACAAACAAGCCGTGTGACTAACATTTTTCATTAAGTAATTTCAGGGAGCAAAATGCAAAGTAAATTTCGTTTGCAAGAGAAAGCGTGCATGTGGACATTGGTGCAACAAGAAAATTTCAAATAATTCTACATTATCTATATTCAGATTCAAATGAAGACTTGAATTGGTCAAGTAACTGATTTGATAACCAAGAGATTTTCTACTTGAATTCAATCTCCATGCTCTTATCCTAAACACAAGGCACTTGGTCTCATATTCAATCTCCTATTCAAAAATCTCATCCCATTATCACTCATGATCTCCATAAATTAGCCTCAGCCAATTTTGTTTGTCAAGGCGCAACACAATTTTAGATTTACAAAATCTTTATAGCTGCAGTATGTTTTTTGTGGATCAATTCTTTTGTTGCGGATCAATTCTTTTGTTGCCTCTTGTTAAAAACAAATCAACTGAATCACAACCGCATTTTATCTGCTGACAAACTCTTTTAACTCTTGCCAAAAGATAAGTTTAAGTGCGTTACTTCTGTTTTTTGACGTGTTACACAGCAGGCCAAAAAAAAAGTGGCGGGACTTGCGAAATTTTTCAAAAAAAAAAAATTACAGTAATCCTCCCCTTTATAAAAACATGTGGTGCTCTTCCTCAAATGATATTATTTTTTTGGCCGTGATGTTTTATGCCTTTAATAATATTTTTTGTGTGCTCTTCTTAAAAAAATCTCCTGGCCATGTCTTTGATAATGATCTTTCTGTGTGCTCTTCATAAAATCATTTTTTGGCCGTGAGATTTTTTGCTCTTCCTCAAATCACATTGCCGCACTCACAAAGACTTGTGTTGCCGTGAATTGAATTTTTTTTCGGCTGTCAAACACAAGGGCTTGCGTTATTTTCCTTCTCTTTTGCGTGCACAATTATTTGCGTAAAAGGTTGGAAAGTACAGATCATTTTTGTGCTCTTCCTCGACAAAAGCATGCACATGGGATCTGAATTTTTTTTACCGTGGGATATTTTTTGTGGCTACTGTCAAATATTGGTGGCTTGCGGAACATCATCACAAGAGGTGCTTACGGCAAGGGGTTTTTTTAAGCAAGTTCAAGCTTTCAACGTCTACAAAGCTGTCTTGTTCGCTTATCCGACTTCGTACGCTCATATCTCCTGATCCAGACGTCGGATCGACGAGCCGTTTACACCCATGCGACCACCTCTTCATGCCCTTCGCAACGGTGATAGACTCCTTTGCTCAGTTTTCAGAATTATATACAGTTCGGGTGTTTTTCTACAGATCAGCCACTGCAGAATTTAGATTCGTGCAATCATCTTCCGAAGACTATATCTTCCAATCCAGACATCAGATCAGCGAACCGTTTGCGCCCACACGATCACGATCTCACAAACTTCATCACGGTGATATCTCTCTGATTTTTCACTGCAGTATTAAATCTATTTGAATCTGCTTTAGTTGTGAGATTGTATTAAGAATAGCTTTACTCTGAAGCTATCTCTGCCCTTTAACTCTTGAACTATATTTGTGTGCCGTAAGATCACTACCCGTAAGTGTGATCGGTTTCATTAAGTGAAATCCTCATAGGTCTTGGGGTCGGAGTTTTGGCAGGGAGCCACTCTGTTAAAAAATATATGTGTCTGATTATCTCTGTGTTTGTGATTATTTTTAAATTTATGCCACACACCCTATTCACCCCCCTCTAGGGTGTTTTTCAATTGGTATCAGAGCGGGATTCCTTTTAGACTCAAAGTCTAGTGGAATTTCGATCCTATGTCACAAATTCCTCACACATACTCATATGACACGCATAATCAAAGAGAAGGACAGTCGTATCTTAGATCACCTCTATTTGATGGTACGGACTATAGTTATTGAAAACAACGTATGTCCATACACATCAAAGGTATCGATATGGCATTATGGAAAATAATCAGTGGAGGATTTACACTATTTGATAAACCCACTCCTAAGCAGCAAAAAGAAAATGATCGGTTAGAAAACCTAAACTTTAAGGCCATAAGCATCTTGTATTGTGGTCTTAGTAAAACTGAATTTAACCGCATTAGTTCTTGTTCTACTGCTAAGGATATTTGGACGAGACTTGAAGTTACTAATGAGGGAACTAGTGAAGTTAAGAAAACTCGTATTAGAATGTTATTACGGAAATATGAAAATTTTGCTATAATGCATAATGAGTCTATTGATGCTATGTTTTCTCGTTTTGCAGATATCGTCAATCCATTAAAATCCTTAGGGAAGGACATCCCAGAGGAAGATCAGGTCGGAAAGATTTTATACTCCTTATCTGGCGATTGGATTCAAAAGAGGACGGCGATTGAAGAAGCACATGATTTGGCAGATATCAGTTTCGAGAAGTTAATGGGAAAATTAATGGCTTATGAGGTTCAATTGAAGATGGCCAATGACATCACACCAAAGATGGAAGAGAAACCTAAGAAGGAGGAAACAATGGAAAAGAACTTAGCTTTTCAAATCTCCAAAATGCTCAAGGAGGAGATGAATGAATCAGATGATGAAAGCATGGCTCTTGTTACAAGGAAATTTGTGAAATTCATGAAAAACAACAAAAGAAGGACGGGAAGCATTTGGGGAACCAAGAAAAATGAAGAAAATGATGGAGAAAGTTCTGTGTTTCAGATGCAACAAGAGAGGGCACATGAAAGCAGAATGTCCACTTCTGAAAGGAAAAAGAAAGGAAAAGATTGGTGATGGAGAAAAGAGAACATCAAAGCGAGGAATGATGGCTACGTGGGGAGAAAGTGACGCAGAAGAGCTCTCCTCAAATGATGACTGGAACGACAACACTGGAACTTGTTTTATGGCTGGAAACGAAAAGGTAAAAATTAGCTCTCTTGTTCAAAGCTTTGATGATGAAATGAATATTAGTGATGATATGTTTTCTAGCATGGAGGAAGCTTATGAATTTCTTGTAGAACTCCTTCAAGAAATGCGTCCTAAATTCCTTAAACTAAAAAAAGTTTGTGATTCATTAAAAGATGAACTAGGGAGCATGACAAGAGAGAGAGATGAGCTATTTGTTAAGTGGAAAGAACAAAAGGAAATAATATATAATTTTGATGAAACCCAACTAGAAACAAAAACCTTACAGCTAGAAAATACTAATAAAAAATTGGCTATGTTAGAGTTTGACCATGTTAATCTAGCTAAAGAATTAAAAGAGAAAATTAGTATTCTTAGTTCTAAAGATTCTGAAATAAAATTATTGAACCTAAAAGTGGCTAGCTATGAAGAAAAATTGGAAGAGCTTGAAAAGAAAAATCTAATTTAATAAAAGGAAAACACATAGCCATCGATTCTGAATCTAGTGAAAAAGAAAAAAGATATGAGACTAAAATTAGTGAACTTGAGAATGAAAATCAAAATCTTAGCTTGACATTAAAGAAATTCACAAATAGCCAAGAAATCTTTAATAAGATGATAAATGGGCTTAATGAACAATCTAGTAAACATGGTCTTGGCTTTCAGAAAAAACAACCTAAGAAAAAAACTAGGAAGATCTTTGAAAAGAATTTTGCAAGAGACATGAGCTTTGAATATTGCATGCACAAAAATCATATGTCATCTACTAATAAGAATTTCAATGTTATATGTTTTTATTGCAAAAAAATGGGCATGTTATGTATGATTGCTTGGCCAGATATTATCCTGCATATTTCATATGGGTTCCACAGCATCGTACTAACAATTGTGGATCCAAAATTTGGTTACCAAAGGGTGCATCTTCTTTTACAGGTGCATCTTCAAGTGGAAAATGACAGCATTTGGTACCTTGATAGCGGTTGCTCGAATCACATGACGGGCAACGAATCCCTCTTCACGACGCTATCAAGGAAAGATGGAGGGACGGTTATTCTTGGAGATGGAAAGAAGTGCAAAATCTTGGGTAAAGGTAACATTGGCAAGCATCCTCTTGTGGTCATTGAAAATGTTAATCTTGTTGATGATTTAGCACATAACTTATTAAGTGTGAGTCAGCTATGCTCTATAGGCCTTAAGGTTCATTTCGAAAATGACAAAGTATGTATTTTAAAAGGTGATGATATTCTTTTCAAGGGTACATCTTATAATAAAATCTATACTATCAAACTTAGTGATTCAAATAATCTAAAATATTTAGTTGCATCACATGAGACTAGTTGGCTTTGGCATCGAAGATTAGGCCATGTCGGTATGGACCTAATCTCAAAGCTTGCTCGAAAAAAACTAGTGAGAGGTTTACCTCAAATTAGCTTTGATCGGGATAAGCTTTGTGATGCATGTCAACTAGGTAAACAACACAAAAGTAGTTTCAATCCTAAAAACGTTGTAACTACTTCTAAGCCATTGCAACTGATACATTTGGATTTATTTGGACCCACAAAGGTTGCTAGTTTAGGTGGTATGCATTATTGCTTTGTTATTGTCGATGACTTTTCACGTTTCACCTGGGTTTATTTTTTGACACACAAACATGAAACTTTTGATGTTTTCAAAATGTTTTGTAAAAAGGTTGAAAATGAAAAAGGGTTTTCAATTGTCAAAGTTAGAAGTGATCATGGAGGAGAATTTGTTAATACTAGCTTTGATGATTTTTGCATTTCAAAAGGTTATTCACATAATTTTTCCGCCCCGAGGACACTACAACAAAATGGGGTGGTTGAGAGGAAAAACCGTACTTTGCAAGAAATGGCTAGGACCATGATTCATGATTACAAATTGCCTTTATATTTTTGGGCTGAAGCTATACATACTTCTTGCTATATTTTAAATCGTGTGTCCATTAGACCCATTTTGAAGAAAACACCTTATGAGCTTTATAGAGAGTTGACTCCCAACTTATCGCATTCAAAACCATTTGGATGCAAGTGCTATATTCTGAAAGTTGGCGAAAATCTGGATAAATTTGATGTTAAATCCGATGAGGGTATTTTTATTGGCTACTCACCACATAGCAAATCTTATCGAGTATTTAACAAAAGAACTCTTACTATTCAAGAAATTGTGCATGTGAAGTTTGACGAGAAAAGTGCTATTAATGAGTCTTCTAGTGCTGCTGAATCTACAGATATTACAGGTGGCTTGGATGGACTGGAGATAAACACTAGCAATTCCAATGATCAAGAGAACAACAACGATGGTGTACCAAAAGAAACAGAAGATACTACGTCATCACAAGATCTCCCTAAGGATTGGCGCTTTAAGAAGGATCATCCAAAGAATCAAATCCTTGGAGACATGACGGAAGGTATACATACTAGAAGTAGCTTTAATTTGATGGTTAACTTTGCATTTATATCCATTTTGGAGCCTAAAAATATTGATAGTGCTTTAGAAGATTCCTATTGGATTATGGAAATGCAGGAGGAATTGTCACAATTTGATAGGAATCAAGTTTGGGAACTTGTTCCTAAACCAAAAAATCAAACAATTATAGGCACTAAATGGGTATTTAGAAACAAATCTGACGAAATGGGACATGTTGTGCGTTATAAAGCAAGATTAGTTGCACAAGGTTATAACCAAGAGGAAGGGATTGATTTTGATGAAACATTTGCTCCCGTCGCAAGATTGGAAGCAATTAGGATGCTTTTAGCATTCGCTAGTTTCATGAAATTCAAACTCTTTCAAATGGACGTGAAGAGTGCCTTTTTGAATGGAGTTTTATCTGAGAAAGTATATGTCAAATAACCTCCTGGGTTTGAAGACTCCATCCACCCGGACTATGTTTTCAAGCTTAAACGTGCTTTATATGGGCTCAAACAAGCTCCTAGAGCTTGGTATGAGCGACTTAGTAAATTTTTGCTTGAAAATAATTTTTCCATGGGAAAGGCAGATAAAACTCTATTTGTTAAACGTCAAAATAAAGATCTACTTGTAGTACAAATATATGTTGATGATATCGTTTTTGGTGCTACTAACAATCTACTATGTGAGGAATTTGCTACATGTATGTCTAGGGAATTTGAGATGAGCCTGATGGGTGAACTTACATTCATGCTTGGTTTTCAAATCAAACAATGTGAGGACGGAATTTTCATCAATCAAGCAAAATATGCAAAGGAGTTAGTGAAGAAGTTTGGACTTGAAAATGCTAAGGAATGCTCTACTCCTATGTCAACGACGACAACGATGGATAAAGACGAAAAGGGAAAGAAAGTGGATGAACGCTTGTACCAAGGTATGATTGGTAGCCTATTATACTTGACAGCTAGTAGGCCAGATATAATGTTCAGTGTATGTTTATGTGCTAGGTTTCACTCTTGTCAAAAGAGTCCCATCTTTCTTATGTTAAACGAATAATTCGATATGTTAAAGGAACCTTAGATTTTGGTTTATGGTATCCTTGTTCCACATCATTTGAGCTTGTAGGATATTGTGATGTAGATTTTGCGGGAAGTAAGACCGATCGTAAGAGTACCACGGGCACTTGCCAACTACTAGGTATGTCTCTTGTTTCATGGTTCTCCAAGAAGCAAAACTCCATAGCATTGCGTACAACCGAAGCCGAATATGTTTCAGCAGGTTGTTATTGTGCTCAAATTCTATGGATGAGACAAACCCTCAGAGACTACGATCTTACTTTTCAACCTACAACCATTTGGTGTGACAACAAGAGTGCTATAAATCTATCTAAAAATCCTAATCTACACTCTAGGACAAAATATATTGATATTCGTCACCACTTCCTTAGAGATCACGTTTATAAAAAAGATATCTCTTTAGGATATATTGATACAGAAAAACAATTAGCGGACATTTTCACCAAACCCTTAAACCAAAAACAATTTTGCTTCATTCAAAGGGAGTTGAGGATTATGTCACTAATTGAGCATTAGCATGCATATCCATGCACATACACATGCTTACTTATTGTACCTAAGCCACACGCTATTTCATCTTAATGTGGGTTTGGTCATTCTTGGTATGTGCATGCATGATCATCATCACTATTATTGATTTTGGTTGAGAATTTGATATGAACCTTGTTAGACATCTTAGAAACATTAAAATGTTTTTGACGATGATGCACCATATTATTGTAAAATCCCCATGCTTGAATTATTAATGAAAAAGTGAAACTCCTAAGTATGCCAAATTGTACGAATCAAATAGATTGATTGAGTCTTATAAACTATGGAGACAATTGGAAGTGTTTAGATTCTAAAGTTTTTGAATTTATATTTTATCCTTGCTATTTTCTGCGCTTAAATCTCTATGGAAAATTATTTAGTAGGAGTCGAGTATGTCGATGCCTTCATGCGTCACTATTCTGAGACACCAACATTGTAATATTAAAAAAATGCAATGAGCATTTAAAAAAAGGGGGAAAAGAAAAAGAAAAAGGAATAGCAAAATATCTTCAAATATATTGCATTTGATACCGGCGGCTAGTAACCAGATTTCGGGGGTTTATTGAGCAATGCGTATGAAATATGGTAGATGAAGTAACCACTTAGCGCATCTCAATTCCAAAGGACCCGAAATTTAACATCATGGTATCCCTTGTTTGGTGTCTCCATACACATTACTTATTGATTATTCCATAGCAACGAAGGCTCACAAAATGTATTAGATAATCTTATATTTTCATCTTTTAAGTTTCTAAGAACCCTTCATATTGTCAAAGTGTTTCATAATACAACATCTTTTTGTTATATTTCTTACAAGGACCGTATGCTTTCAAAGCTTATGACATCTGTTATACTTTAAGTTCGTGGGGAAAACGCATTAATATGAGCATCGTTATCAATCGCTTGTTTCTTCGATATGCTAAACTTGATTCATGTCTCATTCTTAACCTCTTCAATTTTTGTGATCTTTTCGATTAATGGCAAAAGGGGGAGAGTAGAAAAATAATGCACAAGAAGGAGAGATGCACATTTTAAGGGGGAGCTTGTCACAACTTTTCATGAGAGCACATCGATAGGGAGAGCTTCGTATGGTGTTTATTATCTTGTGCCAATATAACTTGCTCCTCAATATTGCTCCTAAATATTTTTCCAGACTTTTTTGTCATCATCAAAAAAGGGGGAGATTGTTGGCCTAGTTAGTCTACTAACTAGGTCGTACGATATGTTTTTGATGACGACACACAAGCCGTGTGACTAACATTTTTCATTAAGTAATTTCAGGGAGCAAAATGCAAAGTAAATTTTGTTTGCAAGAGAAAGCGTGCACGTGGACATTAGTGCAACAAGGAAAATTCAAATAATTCTACATTATCTATATTCAGATTCAAATGAAGACTTGAATTGGTCAAGTAACTGATTTGATAACCAAGAGATTTTCTACTTGAATTCAATCTCAATGCTCTTATCCTAAACACAAGGCACTTGGTCTCATATTCAATCTCCTATTCAAAAATCTCACCCCATTATCACTCATGATCTCCATAAATTAGCCTCAGTCGATTTTGTTTGTCAAGGCGCAACACAATTTTAGATTTACAAAATCTTTATAGCTGCCGTATCTTTTTTGTGGATCAATTCTTTTGTTGCCTCTTGTTAAAAACAAATCATCTGAATCACAACCGCATTTTATCTGCTGACAAACTCTTTTACCTCTTGCCAAAAGATAAGTCCAAGTGCGTTACTTCTATTTTTTGACGTGTTACACAGCAGGCCAAAAAAAAGTGGTGGGACTTGCGAAATTTTTCAAAAAAAAATTACAGTAATCCTATCCTTTATAAAAACATGTGGTGCTCTTCCTCAAATGATATTATTTTTTTTGGCCATGATTTTTATGCCTTTAATAATATTTTTTGTGTGCTCTTCTTAAAAAATCTCATGGTCGTGCCTTTGATAATGATCTTTCTGTGTGCTCTTCATAAAATCATTTTTTGGCCGTGAGATTTTTTGCTCTTCCTCAAATCACCTTGCCGCACTCACAAAGACTTGTGTTGCCGTGAGTTGAATTTTTTTTCGACTGTCAAACACAAGGGCTTGCATTATTTTCCTTCTCTTTTGCGTGCACAATTATTTGCGTAAAAGGTTGGAAAGCACAGATCATTTTTGTGCTCTTCCTCGACAAAAGTACGCACAGGGGATCTGAATTTTTTTTGCCGTGGGATATTTTTTTTGCGGCTACTGTCAAATATTGGTGGCTTGCGGAACATCATCATAAGAGGTGCTTACGGCAAGGGGTTCTTCAAGCAAGTTCAAGCTTTCAACGTCTACAAATCTGTCTTGATCGCGCATCCGACTTCGTACGCTCATATCTCCTGATCCAGACATCGGATAACAAGCCGTTTACGCCCACACGACCACATCTTCATGCCCTTCGCAGCGGTGATAGACTCCTTTGCTCACTTCTCAGAATTATATACAGTTCGGGAGTTTTTCTACAGATCAGCCACTGCATAATTCAGATTCGCGCAATCATCTTCCGAAGACTATATCTTCCAATCCAGACATCGGATCAGCGAACCGTTTGCGCCCACGCGATCACGATCTCACAAACTTCATCACGGTGATATCTCTCTGATTTTTCACTGCAGTATTAAAGCTATTTGAATCTGTTTTAGTTGTGAGATTGTATTAAGAATAGCTTTACTCTGAAGCTATCTCTGTGCTTTAACTCTTGAACTATATTTGTGTGCGGTAAGATCCCTACCCGTAAGTGTGATCGGTTTCATCAAGTGAAATCCTCATAGGTCTTGGGGTCGGAGTTTTGGCGGGGAGCCACTCCGTTAAAAAATATCTGTGTCTGATTATCTCTGTGTTTGTGGTTATTTTTAAATTTGTGCCACACACCCTATTCACCCCCTCTAGGGTGTTTTTCAAGAAGAAGAAGGCATGCAACTGAAACTCAAGTGCTTGAGATGAGGCTTTGATGGCACTTGATGATCTCTCTCTCTCTTCTAGGAATGAATCCTAAAACTTCTCACTTGAGTGTATGAAAATGAAGAGAAGAAAGATGTTCTCCAATAAAAGGAATGAGATTTAGATCCCTTGGAGAATTTTCCTAGGAGCTAGCTTCAATGCATGAAGATGAATGTGCTCATGAGAGGGAAATGGGAGAGATTAGGCGTGGCTAATGATTCTCAAAGATATTCAATATTAACCAAGAGTTATAAATGAACTAAGCCAACTCTTATATAAATGAATTCCAAAGGAACCTATAAAACCAGCCAAAACCCAAAGGGAAGAAATCTGCAACGGTTAGATTTTGGCAGTTTATGGCACAGACAGTCGACTGATGAACAAATGACAGTCGACTGTTCAACGGCTAGAAAAATCCCAACGGCTATAATCTGAGCCAGGACAGTCGACTGTAGAAGACTACACATGCGACTGTAAAACAGACATTCGACTGTATATCCTTCATCAGACGGCTGCTACAGGGATGGAAATAAAACAAAGAGAGATGCAATTTTGGCACTTACGCCTTTCAGACGACTGATGACCATTTCACAGGCGACTGTAAATACTTCATCAGTCGACTGCCTTGCAAATTGGGATGAAGCCCAGAAAATGCAAGATGCACATAATTGACTGTCGACCAATTCACAGGCGACTGTAGAAACACAGGCGACTGTAAATTGAACATCAGTCGACTGATGCGAAAAGCTCAAGAAGAGTCAATAAAAATGTTGAATTGAGCTGCGTATACCAGTCGGCTGTAGAAGGCTGAATAGTCGCCTGGATGTCATCCAGTCGGCTGTCGTGCCTTCATCAGTCGATTGTGGGAGAGCCAAAAACTCCAGTAAGAGTTTAATGCATGGTGAACCTAATAGGATGATATCTATGATAATCCTAAGGCTCACTGAGAAGGTTAAATGCATATGCATGAGAGTATGCTTATCTATCAAGGCATTATAATAATCCTAAACTCAAAAAGAGAAATGCAAGCTCATGATACCTTGATGATCCCAATCATCTCCAAGCTTTGGCACCCCTTGATGAGCGTCCCTTCATCAAGCTCTATGCTTTGTCATTGCTCCTCTAGATGTCCATCCATCATCATGCTCCAAGCTTTGGCTTCATTAGAAGATCTTCATGACTTCATCCAAGCTTGAGCACACCTTCACTCTTAGAGGTCTTTAAGATATCCCTTGTAATATCCTCCAAGCATTATGCTTTGTCTTATCAATATATAATCATTAAGATAAACTGAGACTAAAACATAAGATTGATTAGCAAACTAACATAATGTATTGATCATCATCAAAACAACGTTAGTCTTGAACCCAAGAACTAACACTTGGTCTTTATCTCTTGCAATTGGAGTTCATATTCCATTAGATTGTCGATAAGCTCCTCTAAGATTAGCTTGAAGTGGCATTGCCCTCTTCAATGGCTGGAGCTTTGGATTTCCATTTGGGAGTGAGAGATCTAAGGATCTTGCATATGTAATCCTCTTGTGTGTACTTCTGTACCAATCCTACAAGTGTGTTGACGATCTCCGTAAACCGTGTGTACATCTCCGTTATGCTATCGCCCTTCTCCATCATAAATCATTCGTACCTACCAACACAAAGAGAAGATTTTGGTGATTTAACTTTTTTGGTTACCTTCATGTGTTACCTCAAGAATCTTCTATATTTGGTGCACGAAGGTAGCCATGGAGATGAAGTTGTACTCCGTTGTGTCAAGGCCACAATATAAAATAGACATCACATTGGCATTTAGAGAAACTTTGTCTGTCTCCTTCTTGGTCCACTTTTCTTCCTCAAGAGTGGTTACTTCATAAGGTACCTCCACCATTTTTGTAACACCACGCTCCCTAGGATACCCGGGAGTACGAATCCTTCTTGAGTATTCCCAGAGCAGCAAGTTTTACTAAGAAAGAGAAAGAAAGAGAGAGTACAAGAAGAATATACAGGTCACTGCACACATGCTAGGAAGTACAAGTAATGCACCAACATAGAAGATAACAGATAATAATGTACAAGTCCAACATTCTTTTATTATAGTAAAAGTACATCTTTGTTTACATCATTTCAACATCAAGTACAAAAGTGGAAAACAGAAGAAATCCCAGAAATCCCCCAAAAAACAAAATGGTCCACACCGGTACAACTCACTCCATATACTATCCTGAGAACCAACTGAAGAGGCCGCCTTCTGAGGACTCCATCTCTATCACGAACTGGGAGCTAACTCCTGAGTCAAGTCTACTCTGGCTGTACTGCTCCTAAACCAGGAAAAAGTAAGTGGGATACGTCAATGCGAAACTGAATAGGAAACTCTAACTTCGCTAGGTAGGATCCAGTCTTAGAACTGGTCCACCTAACTAATACTCTATCTACTGATGATACAATGCCCACAGAAACAATGCAAAAAATTAAACAATCACATAGGTGCTGAAAGTAAAAGCTAAGGAACCGAAAGTACATGACCATAATTACAAATTAAATTAGCCTTAAAGTTAGAAATTTCATTATTATTTGGAAACCTGAGTAAATCATAGGACACTAAGGAGCTGGACTTCACCCATGGTGGGTGAAATATTGGTACACCAAACAACGACACAAGCACTGTAGGGGCCTTTCGTAACTCCCCCTTCGGGAGTGAGACAATCCTCGGTTTTTTGGCCAAAACGGATGAAACCAATAAGTACCTCATGGTGCATCATGAATACACTCATGGGCCTCTCAAACTTTGCCCACTCCCCCTTCCAACTGTTGGGAGTGCGAGTGAGACCACAAAGCATGTCCACTCCTTAATGTCTACTTTTTACACGCGTTCCTCCCAAACCCGTATATGAAGTCTCATCCATCTTATGATGGATTCGAAAAGTCTAGATAATTATCACTCTGCCTCAATCTCAGTTTCATTATTCATATCAGTTCATGGTTTAGCGGTCTCATTTACCGCTTCACAATTTCTTTCTTCCATGAATTTGCTGATGTCGTGTTTCAAACAGTGAGCATCACATCCACATACATTATAACATGACATGTTTCAATTAACACATAAGTACATGATTCCATCATTGATAATTACATCATTGGTACTATAGATATGAAATACAACAATAAGGACATGAAGCATATAATTAGGACAAAAAGCATTATATGCATAATCCTCAAGGCCCAATTAGTATAATGTGACATTATAGCATTTCAATACTTCATTAAGGACCTCCAAATAGGACAAAAGTATAGTGTGACATAGCATGAAGCAAGACATGGCAACTCTCTCATTTCCCTATCACTTTTTTTTCATTTCTTTCTTTCATTTTACAACAACACATCAGGAATTCCAAATAGTATTTGACAAAACTTTCTGAATAATAATTGTTCATCATCAAATTTTACTTCTAGACACCAAATATCAGAAAATTGGCATGTCTCAGTGAATTATTATAAGTTATAACGTAAAAGATACACAATCTGTGTAGAAACAAAAATATCATGCTTAAAGAACAGTGAATTACAACCAATTCCTAACAGATTTAGAACAAGTGCACAACATAAAAATTATACCTTATTAAGTGTAGATATCCGAAATGTCAATGAACACAAGGTTTGCACATCTCCAGTACCAGTTAGAACTAAAACAGTGAAGGGGTTAAAAGATGACAGAATTGCTATCCTGCAGTCTACAACCCTTTAAGCCTAATTACAGTTGGATATAGCAAAAATGAGAAACATGAAAGTTATCATGAATTTTATAAGCTTTCCAAATATATTTTTTCAGAATTTAATTCCGTCTACAGTGATATTTATGCATGAATGAAGTTACTGCAAAACAACAAGAAAATGAACCTAGAATTAACATCATTCTACACTTCAACTATGCATGAAAATTAGCAATCCTAACTAAATACCAATCCTAAAACTAAGATCCTAACTAGAGAAGCTAGAGAATCCTACCCAAAGTGTCCTTCTTTCTATTCCCTTGGCCTTTCTTATTTCTTGAAGACCTTAAGCTCCTTCTCTTCAAGCTCCTTCTTTTTCAAGTAATTAGAGTATGGTGATTATTTTGGCCTTGGTGAATGAGGGTGATCACTCCTTATTTTACACCTTTTTCCCGCATGTTTGCATGCCATTTAGATCGCCCAAATCATGTTTTTCACGATATATCGACGATATTGCGATGCTTTTCACGATTTGTTGTTTTTGTCGCATTTCAGGCGATTTGGCGCAATTTGGAGTGATCTCGAGATGTGCTTACTCCAGACGGTCACCGACGACCTCCCCGAGGGGTATTTTGCTGTTGGAGAGGAGCGGAAGAAGAACGGACGTCGCAGGAGCGACGAGGAGGCCAAAACAAGCAGTTTGGGCATGTTTTGTGTCCCACTTGGCCGAGTGAAGGAGTCACTCGGCCGACCAGCGAGACACTGCTCGGCCGACCAGATCAGACACGATTCATACGTGCACTCGGCCGAGCGACGGAGACCACATCGCCCGAGTGGCGCCCAGACGAAGCCCTTCAAAAATCGCCATGTTACTGTTTTTCGGCTGCCTGAGCTTCAGAAGACCCACTCGGCCGAGTGGATAATCCCGTCCGCCCGAGTACCATGAAGCCATCGGCCGAGTGACGACAACTCACTTGGCCGAGCCGCCCCCGAAGTGAAGACCCCTGAAGATCGATACTTACTGGAAAATTACAGGGTTTTCACTCGGCCGAGCGACTTTTGTCACTCAGCCGAGTGCGACGCGCTGCCTGTAGCGAAAATTACGGAAAACAGGCTGCGCATGGGTATTTTGGTCACAGTTTTTGGACGATTTTGGGGGCTATTTAACCCCTGTTTTTACCCTAGTTTTGAGAGGCTCTCTCTTAGATTTTTTGCAGTTTTTTAGATTAGCTTTTTAGTTTTATTCTTGTGATTGGAGAGGAGACAAAATTGGATTTTTGTTGGATTAATTGAAGAACTCCATTGGTTTGCTTTTCTCTTCTCTAAAAATTCTATTTTTATTGCATATCTCAATATTGTGATGAATTCTATTGCTTATTTCATTGATTATTTTTGTGATCTTGCTATGAATTGTGAGTAGTCGCCACGTCTTGGGGCGTGGGGATGAACCCTACAAGCCCTATTTCATAATTGTGATGAATTGTTAGGAATTTTGCTAGAATTGCTACTAGGGATTAGATTGGGATCAATTTACTACGGATGGCTAGGAATTCACAACGATTGGGATTTGCAAGAGATTGGATCCCAATTCGATAGGAAACCCTAGAAATCCGAATTGGGTTGGAATCGAATTTCCGTAGTATCGGTTTGCAAGAGATTGGACCGATACTAGGGTTTCCGGTTCCAATTCCGCGCCAATACCCGTTTGCAAGAGATTGGACGGGTAGGAACTATCCCAAACTAGGTAGTGGACCGAGTTTGCAAGAGATTGGGCTCGGTGCGCGATTGAACGATGATGTTGATCCTAATGCTAGCTTCCCTAGGCTAGGGTTTGCAAGAGATTGGACCCGAGCCTAGGTTAGCTATAGACCGGCAACAGCGCGAGAGCGTGAGCTTGGTTCTACATTCAGTTGCAACTAGTTCATCCAAAATCTTATTCTAGCAACTTTGATACCAATGAACCACTTTTACGAAATACGGTGAGTAGCGGGAATTCCCCATTCCCTAGACGTTCTTTATTTGATTTGATATTTCCGTACTTTGTCTGACGATTGTGACAGGATCGCCAAAGGCAAATTTCTCTCTTCTTAAATAGCCAGGTTGATCGGAACAAGCACGGTCATTCGTCCTCCCTGTGTTCGATAACCCGCTCGCTGCTACACCGTGCACTTGCGGTAAAACTACAACCGTTCTTTTGGGTTACGTCCCGAAGCGATCAAGTTCTTGGCGCCGTTGCCGGGGAGGCGATTACGTTTGATCTTACCACCCTAGCTATTTCTTATTATTATTATTATTATTATCTCCATTCCGTCATTTTTACCTAACCCTTCCACGGTACTAATCATTTCTTTGAAACTCTGTTTTCCCTGTGCATGTACACAAGATCTACGGCGGACCCTGAAGCTATATTATTTGATCCCGAGATCGAACGTACCGCGCGGAGACTTAGAGCGTAAAGGAGACAAAATCCGGAAGGGCGGTTTATGACCAACCCGGAAACTGCGGACCAATTAGCGGCAAGGATGGCGAGGATAATTTCTATTCGAGATAGGCTTCGGCCTAAGACCTCTTCTACGACCTCATCCATTACCGTGCCGGAGTTTGCGGCTGACAAGAACTTCGAGCTAAAGACTGGACTAGTGGTTCTGATGCAGCAGGATCCATTTCATGGGAATGCCCATGAAAATCCTCATTACCACATCCAATTATTCTTGTCGAAGTGCGCCACATTTCAGATGCCGGGGGTCTCCATCGATGCCATCAGACTGCGCCTTTTCCCCTTCACGCTAAAGGACAAGGCACTCTATTGGTTGAGGACGCAGGCTGACGGAGTCTTCACCTCTTGGGACGAGTTGGCAAGTGCATTCATTGACAAGTTCTATCCGCCATCCAAGACGGTGAAGATCCGGAGCGCTCTCATGTCCTTCAAGCAAGGATCCCAGGAGACGCTCTATGAGGCTTGGGAGCGTTTTAAGGATTTACAGCATCAATGCCCGCATCATAGCATTGAAGATTGGGAGCTAGTTCATAGCTTCTACAACGGTCTCCAACCGGAGACCAAACAAATTATTGATGCCGCGGCGAATGGTGCTATCTTGTCAAAGACTCCCGAGGAAGCTACGGCCCTAATTGAGGAGATGGCCTCAAACAACCAACAATGGGGCGATGAGCGAGGACACTCTACGTCCTCCTTAAAGCCAACTAGTATCTATGAGGCGAAGGCCGTAGCGGAGCTTACAAGCAAGTTTGATTCTCTCCACAAGGTAGTGGAGAGACTGGAGAAGTTTATCACGGAGCCCCAAGGAACCCCTTCCACCTCCGCTCCAACGAACCAAATGTGTGATTGGCAAGACCAATCTCAAGCCATGTATGTGGGAGGAGAGCAAGGAGAAGGATCCTTGGAGCAAGTACAATATGTCGCAGGGAACCAAGGATATTGGGCCAATCCGGCCACAAGAAATCATCCCGGATTCTCTTACGCCAACAATGAAGGAGCTTTGAACCCGCCACAACAACCACCTCAACAAGCTCGACCACCACCACCCCAACAACAACACTATCTGCCGAGGGGGCCTTCACAACAAAATTACCAACCGAAGCAACAAGTTCCACCATATAGGCCGCCCGGATACAATCAAGGGTGGAGGAATCAAAATCAAAACCCTCCACAAGCTCAACAACGATCCAACTTCGAAGCTAGAGTGGAGGCGTTTATGGTCGAGCAAAATAAGGTCAATGCTACCTTGAAGGCGGGGCAAGACTCCCTCAATACCGTTGTGGCTCAAATATCGGAGCAATTGACGTTGCTCAATCGGAACACTCAACGATTGCCAGCGCAACCCGAGCAAAACCCATGGGGCAACACCGGCCACACCAATGCCGTAGTTGCCGTTACTACTAGAGGCGGGAAGGATACCACCCCCGCCATGATTCCTACCGAGGAGCCCGTGGAGGAAAGTGTGGAGCCAATTGAGCCGGTAGTTGAAGTTGAGAAGGAGAAAGAGCCACAAGAAAAGGAGAAATCTAGAGCGGAGCAATTGATTGAGGAAAGGCACTTCATGCCACCGGTCCCATTTCCCCACAGGCTCGCTAGAGCGAAAATAGAGAAAAGGCTAGCAAAGTTTCTCGAGTATCTTAGAGGAGTTAGCCTCAACATTCCCTTCCTCGACGCCATCGTGGAGATCCCCACATATGCTAAATTCTTAAAGGACTTGATTTCAGGGAGAAAGAGGAAGGAGAAGATTATGCTAGCCGAGGAGGGCTCTTGGTTCACCAAGAGAGAGAAGGAGCCGGCCAAATTTAAAGACCCGGGGAGTTTTCGGATTCTTTGCACCTTGGGCGGCGTCCCTCTTCAAAAGGCGTTGGTAGATCTAGGGGCTAGTGTGAGCCTCAGGCCTCTCTCCATATTCTTAAGGCTAAAAACCGGGACGAAGTTGAAACCTACCGACATGCGGATACAATTGGCCGATGGGTGAATAACAAGGCAGGTAGGGATAGCCGAAGACATCCCGCTACAAGTCCCGGGGGGAATATGCTTGCCATGTGACTTCGTGATCATGGACGTTAAGGAGGAGGGAGATACTTCATTGATACTTGGACGCCCGTTCCTCGCCACCGTCGGAGTGATTGTCGACGTGCGAGAAGGTACCCTAACTTTGAATGTCGGCAACATCGAGGTGGAGCTTCACATTCCTAAGGCTATGAAACACATGCCTTACCACGAGGAACTTGACTACATGGACCTCCTTGATGAGGTGATAGAAGAGGCGATCCCCCACTCGATTGGCGCTCTTTTCGATGAGGATTTTGATGAAGGCCCGGATTTAGGCCAAGATGAGAAGATAGATGATTCCCCCGACCTCTCCGCTGAAAATGATGAAGGCGACGCTGATGTCGCAAGGATTCGAGAGCTCTGCAAGCTCTCGAAACAAAAGTCTCCGAAGAAAGCTCCGCCGCTACGAAAATCGGCGTCACCGGTAAAGCCGTTGACCGGAGCAAACGCTAGCTTGGGGGAGCCTCCCCCCAACACTATTCGAGACGAGAGACCACTGCGGGAGAACACGCCACCGCAACTTCCGAATCCAAGCGTTCTCCCCGGAAAGTTTGATGGGTGCATCTCATATGCACCAAACATCCCGCATTAATTGAAAAATCATAGGGGGTCGAGCTCACGACCTTAAACGAGCGCTTGTCGGGAGGCAACCCGACGGTTATTGCTTTATTTTTACTTTTTCTTTATTTTTGTTTTAGAAATTTTTAGTGTTTTGAGTCGTTCGCCCAAAAATTTTGTGATAACGGGTCCTATTTTTCTTGACAGGAGAGGAGATAGGTAAATCCATAATGAGGAGGATGAACGAGACGACGAGGAGCACCCCAGGAAGATGCTCGATGCTTAGGAGTAAGATGAAATTGACTGGAGGAAGAAAGACGGAGTTTAGAGCCCAAACGAAAACAAACAGCAGAACACAAGGCTCACTCGGCCGAGTATACTAGTCACTCGGCCGAGTACACAAGTTCGTCCGGCCGAGCCGCTCACGAACGAGGGAAGTCTGCTGTACCCAACTCTCTGTTTATTTTCCTGATTCCAGTATAAATGCTACTCGGCCGAGTATATATTTTCACTCGGCCGAGTAAAACGGATACGCTCCTAGGGCGAGTCTTGCCGAGTAGCTTGAGCCACTCGGCCGAATGGACTTACTCCACTCGGCCGAGGCTGGCAAAGCCACTCGGCCGAAGCGATAGCAGGGAGGAAATGTCCATTGATCTCGCTCGGCCGAGTGACCTATTCACTCGGCCGAGTCGTAACTTTCACTATATAAGTGGCCGAGGGGGGGGCACGTTTTTCGAAACGCAAAAACCCAAATCGCGCCCGACCCCTCAGCTACCTCGCCCGACCCTCGCTCGCTCGCGCCCTCACTCACCCGGTCGACCACCGCCGAGCCGCCGCTCGGCCAGCCACCGCCGGCCGAGCACCCGCCGCGCCTCGCCCGAGTCGCCGCCGGCAGCCGCCGCTCCGACCACCTCCGGTATCGCCTGATTCGCCCTATTTCTCCTCTTTTTGTGTGTTTTTCGAGGATCCATGTATTAAACGAACCCCAAACCCTAATCAATTTCTATATCTATCTATTATACCCCTAATGCTCCATACGTTTTGAATATTACCCGCTGATATCTCCATTTCATGCGCAGGTTGTTTTTGGGAGCTTAGGGGAGCCCCGGGGAGCTTCTAGGGACTGATTCGGGCTTCGCGGAGGCGCTGACTTCGCACGCTTCCATTATCTTGCACTCGCAGCGTGTCTGGGTATACTCCTTCCATTCTTTTGCACACGCCGCACTTTTTACACTTTTCGACGCGCGCTCGGGGCCGATATGCCGCCCCGGACACGGCCGCGGTCGAAGAGAGGTTCCGCCAAACGGAAGCGGTCGGATGATGCCGGCCCCTCCCACGAGTTGGAGGACTCTCCTCCACCTTCTCCCACACACCCCATCCACCCAACACAGCCTGCAGGCCCCGCACACCCCGCACAGCCTGCAGCGCCCACACAGCCCGCACAGCCCGCACAGCCACTCCCCGCCACTCCACAGCCACCACCTCCTGCTCCACTGGTCGGGCCGCTCGGGATTACGTTCCGAGACGACGCACACCGCGCCGTCTTCGAGCGTATCTCCCAGCGCTCGATCGTACCCTCCAGGTTTGCACACCTTGCCGACCTAGGACGCCTGGGGGTACTAGAGGGGATGCTTACGTTGTACGACAACTTGGGCTGGCGAGATTTCTTCCAGGTGTCGGCGGACACGTTTACCCGCCCGACACTTGAGATTCTTAGTTCGATCGCCCGGACAGACGAGGGATGCTCGTTTCGGTTCATGGACCGGGAGTGCCAGGTCACTCTCGATATGATGAGGGCATTTTTCTCGTGGCCCGCTGTCCCTGGAGCCGATCGCGGTTACGGCCCCACCCATATCCCCCCACCTTCCTTCGACGCCGGTGCCTTCTGGGCCCGGATTACGGGTCTTCACGCTGCCTTTGACCCTAGTAGGGCCAAGGCCTCGGCCATTGTCCATCCCTGCCTCCGTATTGCTCAGCGCCTTATGGCGACGACCTTTTTGGCCAGATATGAGCCGGGCACGATGTCTACGCCGGAGCTCTACATGCTCTACGCGATGACACGTCCCAGAGCTCTATCTAGGGATGGCGATGAGCTGGTCCCCGCCGTCGTGATTGATGTCGCGGCTTGGTTTTTGGACCGCATCATTGTATCGGTGGGCGCTCGCTCACCGATATGCTGCGGCGGCCTGATCACCTTGCTTGCCCTTATGACCGGCGAGGACTTCCCTGACGACTTGCGACGAGTACCGGGCCCCACTTCTTTGTCGATCGATGTTATGGCCCGGATGAAGATGCTTCGTCCGCACGGTGAGCGTCACTGGGTCTGGTTGCACGGCCCTTACGGTGCCGATTACATGATTCTTCCAAGCCCAGCTCGGACTCAGATTGCACCAGCCCACGTTGACTGGCTCCCTGCGATGGATGTTCTCATCCCCACTGCTTACGTGCTCGAGGCCGAGGAGGCCGAGCAGGCCCACGCTGCCCACGCTGCCCCCGTAGACCCTGTCGCCCCTGCCGAGCCTGCCGCCCCTGTTGACCCTGTGGCCCCTCAGCCTATACCTGATGTTTTCGCTGCCCCTGACACCTCTGTCCCCACCTCTGTCGGTGTCGGGAGTACTTTAGCTGAGCCCACCTCCACCACTCCCACGGCTGTCACCACCCCCACTGGCCCTCTGTCCACTGAGCCTGTTTCTTCTGCACCCCCTGAGCGCCCGCCGACCGTAGTTGAGTGCGGAGAGCCCTCTGTCTCCACTGCTGCTGTATTTTCCGAGAGTCTCGTGGCGTCTGTCCACACTTCTGTGCCACTGACCTCTCTGGCCGCCTCGCTGCCACTTTTGCACTCTTCTTTCGCTGCTGCTGCCTCCACTTCTCACCAGCCGGTGCCCCGGCCTCACACTGAGGCCAGGCCCACATTTGCGAGCGCAGCACCTTTCGTTCCCTTCCCCGCTGAGCCCGTCACGTACGCGACCCGAGTACGCCAGCCCCGCCCTGCACAGCCCCGACCGGTGCGTCCCTCTGCACCACCTCCCCCCGACACTGTACTTCAGAGCATTCGTGCTCTAGAGGGGGCGGTGAGTGGCCTCAGAGGTGACCTTAGTACTCTGTCCTCCACCGTCTCTACGATGGCTGGCCGCTTTGACCTGATCCCCCAGATTCACTACTGTCTTACCCAGGTCCTGGAGCGTCTCCTGCGCGTACCCCCACCCACCCAGCAGGTTCCCACCCACACTTCCACACACACTCAGCCTGCTACCACTTCCACACCCACACCCGCTCAGCGGCCTGTCCAGCCACCACCACCACTTCCGCCTCAGGACGGAGACGACGCAGCACCACCTTCTTAGGCACCCTTGATGCCATCGATTATTCCTGTCGTTGTTCTGCCCGTTTCTGCTGGGTCCTGTTGCAGTTTTGTCCACCCCCCTCCCCTCAATTATTTTGGGTTTCTCATTCAGATCGTATCCTTATATATCTTTTTTGGGAGATAGGGAGAGTTTTTGGTGCCCCACCTTTATATCTGTATCACTCCATTCCTGCATGCATCATGTCCGCATCATATTTTCATTTCTTTATTTTTCTTTTTATTTTCATCTTTTTTTTTCATCATGCATGCATCCTCACTTGCCCCTCACTTTACTTGTCTCTCGGTGTGCCACACTTTGCACATTGAGGACACTGTGCCATTTAGCTTGGGGGAGTGAGTTCTCACGTTCTTTTTCGGTTTGCCACCTTTATTTTTAGTTTTTCACGCCATTTTTCGCTTTTGCACTTATTTTCATCATTTTTCTTTTATTTTGTCATGCATCACGTTTTTCTTATTTTTCTGTGTGCCGCATTGTAAATAGTTCTATTTTCCCTTTATCTTTATTTCTTTCTTTTTCATCTCATGCTAGAGATGACTTTTCTGTGATGATGATGACATGGAGTTAGCTTATTCTATATGCATGCTTTATTTTTCATGTCTTAGACTTTATTTTCGATATCATATGCTATGACTTGCCTTGCATCTAGAGATAGTAACCCACACTTTTTCCACATGAAAATGGATGAAATTTTATTATTAGCTGAGTCTGAATATTCATATGTATGCTATCACAGAAAACACACCAAGATTCACGCATTGAATGCCTATATCTGGAGTACTGATTTCTTTTCCTATATCACTTCTATATGCATGAACTGTACATTTCACTTCAGGATGATTGAATGATGTTAGCTATGATAAATTTGGATTAGTTAGCTTTTTTGTGATCGAAACTGAGTAGATTAAATTACCCTGCTGAAGTTGTCGTGCATGTCTTATAGAGTGAACCAAGAGATATATTTATTTCTTTCTCCACAAATCTTGAACATCATTTCTCTACTTTTAAAATCATTGGTGAATCTCCCCTTAGCGATTCTATTATATGGCATTTCCCCCGCTATTAATTCCTAGCTATAAATTTCTTATTCAGATAAAAAAAAGAGAAAATATTCCTGTATATCATTATCTCTCTTTGAGTTGGGATCGTTGTGTATATATGCTTTTGCATCGAAAAAAAAACAAAAAAAAGAGAGAAAAGAGGAAAAATCCTCAATAAAAGATCCCATCTCACTTTCTTTCTTTCTCTTCTCTTTTCATTGCTTTTGGAGCTTTATAGAAATGGGGATGTAAATTTTTTTTATGCCACCACGCTTATGGATAAGCTTGGGGGAGGGGATCCATTGATGTGTGAGAGAGTGACTACTTGACGTTGAACGACAACCTAGGCTAAGTAATATTCTATACTCGGTGAGATTATTTCTAGCTTTACGAAATCCAGAAATCTAAGCCTAGCAATCATTTCATGAAATCCATACTTTTCTATTCTCTCTATTCTATAATGTGATACTCTTATACTCCTGATAGAAAGCATTCAATTGAAAAGTGTGTGATCTGTGATTTGTATACCGCTTTAGATGATTCAGACGATGTTAATTATAAAATTATTCCGTTTTTCATGATTATATTGTTGTTCGTGGGTTTTCTATTTCTTTTTGCACCATTATACTATGATATCAAAATAAAATTCTTTGACATGTGTTTTTCATTCAGTACATGCTATATGAGTAAGCGGAACCCACGTCCTGAGGAAATGATCTAGCAGCCTACCTCATCGCTTCTTTCTTTCTTCTTTATTTTTATTTCGTTTTTCACTCTTCTCCGTTTTTCATTTTTCATTTTTTCCGCCGTTTTCGTTTTCCGAATCCACCGGGTTCGCCTTTTACTTATCTTCCTCGAGGACGAGTAAGAGGCAAGCTTGGGGGATTTTGATCACTCCTTATTTTACACCTTTTTCCCGCATGTTTGCATGCCATTTAGATCGCCCAAATCATGTTTTTCACGATATATCGACGATATTGCGATGCTTTTCACGATTTATTGTTTTTGTCGCATTTCAGGCGATTTGGCGCGATTTGGAGTGATCTCGAGATGTGCTTACTCCAGACGGTCACCGACGACCTCCCCGATGGGTATTTTGCTGTTGGAGAGGAGCGGAAGAAGAATGGACGTCGCAGGAGCGACGAGGAGGCCAAAACAAGCAGTTTGGGCATGTTTTGTGTCCCACTCGGCCGAGTGAAGGAGTCACTCGGCCGACCAGCGAGACACTGCTCGGCCGACCAGATCAGACACGATTCATACGTGCACTCGGCCGAGCGACGGAGACCACATCGCCCGAGTGGCGCCCAGACGAAGCCCTTCAAAAATCGCCATGTTACATTTTTTCGGCTGCCTGAGCTTCAGAAGACCCACTCGGCCGAGTGGATAATCCCGTCCGCCCGAGTACCATGAAGCCATCGGCAGAGTGACGACAACTCACTCGGCCGAGCCGCCCCCGAAGTGAAGACCCCTGAAGATCGATACTTACTGGAAAATTACAGGGTTTTCACTCGGCCGAGCGACTTTTGTCACTCGGCCGAGTGCGACGCGCTGCCTGTAGCGAAAATTGCGGAAAACAGGCTGCGCAGGGGTATTTTGGTCACAGTTTTTGGACGATTTTGGGGGCTATTTAACCCCTGTTTTTACCCTAGTTTTGAGAGGCTCTCTCTTAGATTTTTTGCAGTTTTTTAGATTAGCTTTTTAGTTTTATTCTTGTGATTGGAGAGGAGACAAAATTGGATTTTTGTTGGATTAATTGAAGAACTCCATTGGTTTGCTTTTCTCTTCTCTAAAAATTCTATTTTTATTGCATATCTCAATATTGTGATGAATTCTATTGCTTATTTCATTGATTATTTTTGTGATCTTGCTATGAATTGTGAGTAGTCGCCACGTCTTGGGGTGTGGGGATGAACCCTACAAGCCCTATTTCATAATTGTGATGAATTGTTAGGAATTTTGCTAGAATTGCTACTAGGGATTAGATTGGGATCAATTTACTACGGATGGCTAGGAATTCACAACGATTGGGATTTGCAAGAGATTGGATCCCAATTCGATAGGAAACCCTAGAAATCCGAATTGGGTTGGAATCGAATTTCCGTAGTATCGGTTTGCAAGAGATTGGACCGATACTAGGGTTTCCGGTTCCAATTCCGCGCCAATACCTGTTTGCAAGAGATTGGACGGGTAGGAACTATCCCAAACTAGGTAGTGGACCGAGTTTGCAAGAGATTGGGCTCGGTGCGCGATTGAACGATGATGTTGATCCTAATGCTAGCTTCCCTAGGCTAGGGTTTGCAAGAGATTGGACCCGAGCCTAGGTTAGCTATAGACCGGCAACAGCACGAGAGCGTGAGCTTGGTTCTACATTCAGTTGCAACTAGTTCATCCAAAATCTTATTCTAGCAACTTTGATACCAATGAACCACTTTTACGAAATACGGTGAGTAGCGGGAATTCCCCATTCCCTAGACGTTCTTTATTTGATTTGATATTTCCGTACTTTGTCTGACGATTGTGACAGGATCGCCAAAGGCAAATTTCTCTCTTCTTAAATAGCCAGGTTGATCGAAACAAGCACGGTCATTCGTCATCCCTGTGTTCGATAACCCGCTCGCTGCTACACCGTGCACTTGCGGTAAAACTACAACCGTTCTTTTGGGTTACGTCCCGGAGCGATCAGAGGGATTTTGCAGTGGATTGAAGTTTGTATGGGGAATTTTAATGGAGATTGGATTTGGTAGTGAAAGGGGAGGAGATGGTGGTGGAGTGGTGGAGCAAAGGGAGGAGAAGGGAGGCCAAGTGAGGGAATGAGCAAATGAGGAAAAAAAATTCTATTTTCTTTTTCTTTTTCCCTTTTGTATTTTCCCTCTTTTAATCTCCTCCGCATATCTTAGTCAACCTAAATGACACTTGTAATTACCATGGCATGCATGATCGGGATGCCTGAGGTGCGCGCGAACACGCAACCGGGCACACGACTCACTAGTCTTACCGCAAGCGCACGGTGTAGCGGCGAGCGGGTATCGAACACAGGGAGGCCAAATAACGGTGTCCTCTTCAACTCACCTGGCTATAAGAATAGTCTAGAAATGTTCGCAATGAAGCGGTCACAGTCGTTCAATTGTATAAAAGGAATATCAAATTAATAAAGACGTCTAGGGGTAGGGAATCCCCGCTACAAACCGTATCTCGTCATTGTGATTCGTAGGTGTCACAATTGCTAGACTTGAAATTCAGGTGAACTAGTTGCAACTAAATGTAGAACCAAGCTCACGCTCTCGCGCTATTGCCGGTCTATAGCAAACTTAGGGTAGGATCCAATCTCTTGCAAACCCTAACCTAAGCAAGCTAGCGTGAAGAACAACATCATCGTTCAATCGTATCTCGAGCCCACTCTCGTGCAAACTCGAGCTACGACCTAGGTTGGGATAGTTCCTACCCGTCCAATCTCTTGCAAACGGGTATTGGTATAGAATTACAATCGAAAACCCTAGTTTCGGTCCAATCTCTTGTAAATCGATTCCGGAGAAATTCAATTGTAACCCAATTCGAATTTCTAGGGCTTCTTATCGAGTTGGGATCCAATCTCTTGCAAATCCCAATCGGTATGAATCCCTAGCTATTCGTATTATAGCAATCCCAAACTAACCCTAATCAATTCTAGCAATGATTTCACAAATACATCACAAATTAGAAATAGGGTTCGTAGGGTTCATCCCTACGCCCTAAGACGGTAGAACTACTCACAATTCATAATGAAATTCAATAGAAATTCACAAATAAAATTAATAGAATTCATTGCAATATTCAATATATCAATAAAAATGGAGTTTTTGATGGGGAGAGAGAGAAACCAATGAAGAACAAATAGCATCCAACAAAATAACACTTTTCTCTCCTCCCTAAAGAACTAAATCTAATCTCCTAAAAGTGATCTAAAAAGGGCTGCCAAAAGTTCTAAAAAAGCTCCCTAAACTAGGTTAAAAACTGGGGTTAAATACCCCCCAAAATCGCCCAAAAAATCCTGACGAAAATGCCCCTGCGCAGCCTCAAAATCGCAGTTTACGCTACAGGCAGCGCGGCTCACTCGGCCGAGTGACAAATGTCATTCGGCCGAGTGACAAACCCTGACAATTTCCAGTAAGTTCGGACTTTTGGGGGTCGGCTCCTCGGGAGTCACTCGGCTGAGTGACTTTCTTTGCTTCGGCCGAGGGGACTTCTTCACTCGGCCGAGTCGGAACTCGGGAGATGACTGTAAAATTACAGTAAGTCTGGACTTTCTACTTGCCATCGTCTTGATGCCACTCGGGCGAGTGGGGTCTCCGTGGTTCGGCCGAGTGGATTGGCAATGCACGGCCGAGTGCACGCTGAATCTCAGTCTTCTGCGTGTCCGATCTGGTCGGCCGAGCAGGCTCTCGATGGTCGGCCGAGTGACTCCTTCACTCGGCCGAGTGACATGCTCAAAATGCCCAAACTTCATATTTTCGCTCCCTCGTCGCTCCTACGACGTTCTTTCTTCTTCCACTCCTCTCCAATAGCAAAATTTCCCTCGGGAGAGTCACGGATGACACTCCGGAGTGGGTGTATCTCAGAATCACTCCAAATCGCTCGAAATCTCCTGAAATTCGACAAAAACAAGAAATCGTGAAAAGCATCGCAATATTGCCGAAAAATCATGAAAAGCGCGATTCGAGCGATCAAAATGGCATGCAAACATGCAAAAAAAGGTGTAAAATATGGAGTGATCAAAATCCCCCAAGCTTACCTCTTACTCGTCCTCGAGGAAGATGAGTAAAAAGCGAACCCGGTGGATGAAGAAAAAAGAGAAACGATGGAAAGGCGGAAAATGAAAAACGAAAAACAAAGTAGAAAGCGAAGAGGGAAGTTGCTAGATCATTTTTCTCAGGACGTGGGTTTTGCTTACTCAAATAGCATGCATCGAATACCAAACACATGTCAAAGACTTTTATCTCGATATCATAGTATAAATGTGCATTTGAAATAGAAAACCCAAGAATATCAATATAGCATGAAAAATGGAATAATTCAAGAATTAGCATCGTCTGAAGCATCTAAAGCGGTATACAATATCGTAGATCACACACTTTTCAATTGAATGCTTTCTATAAGGAGTATAAGAGATATCACACAATAGAGTAGTAAGAATAGAAAAGTGTGGTTTTCATGAAATGAATGCTAAGCGTAGATTTCTGGATTTCGTGAAACTTTAAGCAATCTCACCGAGTATAAAATATTACTTAGCTTAGGTTGTCATGCACCGTCAAGTATCCACTCTCTCACACATCATAGGATCCTCTTCCACAAGCTTATCCATAAGCGTGGTGGCATATACAAAACAATATTTACATCCCCGTTTCTTTTGAAGCTCCAAAAGTCAAAGAAAATAAAAACTAAAAGCAAAAGAGGGAAGAAAGAGAGAAAGTATATGAGATGGGATCGTTTTCGAATTTCTTTTCTCTTTTCTTCTCTTATTCTCAAATCTTTTTCTTTTTCTTTTCTTTTTTTTTGAATAACATATATACACAAATGATCCCAAATCAAAGAGAAGGATATACAAGTATTTTTTTCTTTGGGTTTTGGGGAATTTGGAGCATGTGATATAATAACGGGGGAATGCCAATAATAGAATTGCTAAGGGGAGATTCACCAATGAATTTAAAATAGAGAAATAATGTTCAAGATATGTGGAGAAAGAAATAAATGTATCTCTCGGTTCACTCTATAGGACGTGCATGACAACTTCAGCAGGGTAATCTAATCTACTCAGTTTGATCTCAAACAGTAAACTAATCCAGATTTGTCAATGCTAGCAAACATTCAACAACCTGAAGTGAAGCGTACAAATCATGCAATAAGAAGTGATATGAGAAAAGAAAGCAGTACTCCAGACATAAGCATCAATGCGTGAATCTTGGTGTGTTTTCTACGATAGCATACATATGAATCATCAGACGTCAGCTAATAATAGAATTTCATCCATTTTCATACGGAAAAAGAAGTGGGTTACTATTTCTAAATGCAACACAGGACATAGCATATGATATCAGAAACAAAAGCTATGACATGACAAAATTAGCATGCAAATAGAGAAAAGCTAACACCACGTCATCGTCATCACAGAAAAATCATCTCTAGCAAAATATGAAAGAAACAAAGATAAACGAAAAACAAAGATATTTACAATGCAGCACACAAAGAAAATAAGAAAAACGTGATGCATGGTAAAAAGAAAAAGTGATGAAAAATGGGTGCAAAAGCGGAAAAAACGTAAAAAAAACTAAAAATAAAGGTGATAAAAGCAAAAAGTGTGAGGACTCACTCCCCCAAGCTAAAGTGCACAGTGTCCTCAATGTGCAAAGTGTGACACACCGAGAAACGTGAAATGGGTGGGGAGGGTGAGGGTGCATGCATGATAAAAAATAAAAAAAGGTAAAAATAAAAAGAAAATATGATGATGTGAGTGATGCATGCAAAGATGGGAGTGATGCAGATATGTGTCACCAAAACTAACTCTCCCTCTCTCCCAAAAAAGATATATAATGATGTGATCAGGATAGGGACAAAAATAGTGCGGGGAGGAGGGGGGCAAAAGTATATCGACAGGACCTAGCAGAGAATGGGCAGCATAACGACAAAAAATATCAATGGCATCAAGGGTGTGCCTAAGCTGGTGGTGCTGCACCATCTCCGTCCTGTGGCGGAGGTGGAGGAGGAGGTGGTGGTGGACGTGTCTGCTGGGTGGGTGGGTGTAGTGGAGGTAGTCGCGCTAAGATCTGATTCAGGCAAACCTGAATATCGGGAAGCATGGTGAGCGGGTCTCCATGGAACTGACCGCGGCAGAGAGAGCCATAAAATCGCCCCTGAGTCCACTCACCGCCTCCTCAAGAGCACGAATGCTTTGAACTAAGGCGTCAGGGGGTGGTGGAGCGGAGGGACGGACAGGTCTAGGCTGTGAAGGTCGGGGCTGTCTGATACGGGCGGTGTAAGTAATCGGGACAGCAGGCAAGTGTGCAAAAGGTGCTGTGCTCACTAGTGGATGCCCAGCCTCAGTGCGAGGCTGGGACGCAGGCTAGGACGAGGAGGCAGCAGCAGTGGTGGTGGAAGATAAAATCGGCAACGAGGCAGCAAGAGAGGTCGGTGACACAGGTGTGAGGACAGACGTCACGACACTCTTGGATAGGACAGCTACGGTGGAGACAGAAGGGTCGACCGCTGGGGAGGAAGTGAATGGACCAAAAGGTGACACCCCAGCGGACAACAAACCGGACAGGGTCCCTACGACGGCAGCGAAGGAAGACTCGCCGCTCTCTAGTATGGTGGGTGGACGCTCGGGAAGAAGTGAAGAAATAGGCTCAACCGAGATAGGCACAGCAGTGGTGGGGGTGGTGGTGGTGGACGTGGTGGACGGCTCAGCAAGGGTACTCCCGACACTGGCAGAAGTGGGGACAGAAGTGCCGGCAGGTGCAGAAAGTGCAGGCTGGGGCTGAGGGATCACGGGGTCATCAGGAGGTGCAGGGTGTGCAGGGGGTGCCTGCTCAGCGCCCTCAGCCTCAAGAACGTAAGCAGCTAGGATGAGGAGATCCATCGCTGGGATCCAATCCTTGTGGGTAGGTCCTATATGTGTCCTAGGTAGGCTCGGGAGGATCATGTAATCGGCACTGAAAGGACCGTGCAACCACACCCAGTGCCGCTGGCCGTGGGGACGAAGCATCTTCATCCGGGCTATGACGTCTATCGAGAGTGCAGTGGGGCCCGGGGCTCGTCTAAGGTCAGCAGGAAGGTCCATGCCGGTCATCAGGGCTAGCAAAGTAATCAGACCGCCGCAGCAAATCGGTGAGCGAGCACCCACTGAAATGATGATGCGGTCTAAGAACCAGCTAGCAATATCAATCTCAACGGCAGGGACCAGGTCATCGCTATCCCTATCAAGAACTCTGGGGCGAGTCATCGCGTAGAGCATATAGAGCTCAGGCGTAGACATCGTCACAGGCTCGTACCTCGCCAAAAAGGTGGTCACCATGAGGCGCTGGGCTATGCGGAGGCAGGGGTGTAGGATGGCCGAGGCCTTGGCCCTACTAGGGTCAAAGCCATGGTAGGAGCCTGTGATACGTGTCCAGAACGTGGAAGTGTCAAATGATGGTGGTGGGATGTGAGTGGGTGCGTAGGCTTAGTCGGGGACGGGGGCATCGGGCCACTGGAAGAACGCACGGAGCATGGCAAGAGTGACCTCGCACTCTCGATCCATGAGGCGAAATGTGCAGCCTCCAGGGGTCCGGGTGATCAAGCTAAGTACCTCGAGTGTCGGACGGACGAAGGTGTCTACCGACACAGACAAAAAATCGCGCCAACCCACGTTGTGGTACAACGTGAGTATCCCCTCTAGCACCCCTAGGCGGTCCAGGTCTGCTAAGTGTGCGAACCTAGAGGGCACTATAGATCGCTGGGCAATACGCTCAAATCGGACGCGCTGTGAGTCGTCTCTGAACGTGATCCCCAGCGGCTCGACAACGGGAGACGGTGGTGGGATGGGATCAACAGGGATGGGCTGTGCGTGAATGGGATCGGCGGGAATGGGCTGTGCGTGTATGGGATCGGCGGGAAGCGGCTGTGTGGGTGGTGGTGGACTAGGTGGAGGGGAGTCCTCCCTAGCATGAGAGGGACCGGCCTCATCGGTCCTCTTCTGCTTGGAAGAGGCTCCCCGCGTGCGTGGCCTAGTGCGGGGCGGCATGTGTGCCGCGAGTGCTCACCCAACAAAAATATAATGCGGCGTGCGTAATAAAGGGAACGAGTGTACCTGTACACGCCGCGAGTGCAAGCCAGCAAGTGCGTGCGAAGAGCGTCGCCTCCGCGAAGCTAGAAATGCGTCCTGAAGCTCCCCTAAGCTCCCCCAAGATAGCCTGCAATTCAAACAACGATATCAGCGGGTAATATTCAAAATGCATGGGGGAGATGGGGTATAATAGATAGATAAAGAGGTTAATTTGATTTTTGGGCTCAACGGGTCTATGGATCGTCAAAAATAGGAGAAAAAGGAATTTTGCGCGAAATAGGGGATCACCGGAGGTCGGCCGGCGGTGGGGGAAGTCACCGGAGGTCGGCGAGGGTCGACGAGGGTCGTCGCCGGCGGTGGTCGACGATCGGAGTCGGCGGCGATGGGATTCGGGCAAGGGAGGGGTCGTCGCGGGCGAGGGAAGTCGAAAGGGCTCGGGGCTCGGGCAAAATGAACTGTGAATTGCGCTTCGAAGTTCGCGCCGAGCCCAGCGACTTATATAGGGGAAGTTACGACTCGGCCGAGTGACTATGTTGCTCGTCCGAGTAACGTAACGAAAAATGAGTTTAAAATTTCTCCTCGCCACTTACGACTCGGTCGAGTGACTTCTGTTCACTCGGCCGAAGGGAGAAAACTCCCTCGGCCGAGTGGTACAAGCTACTCGGCAATATTCAGGCTAGGAGGGTATCAGTTTTCCTTGGCCGAGTGACTAAACGTACTCAGCCGAGTGACAGTAAATTCGAAATGCACAAAAAAGACAGAGAGTTGGGTTCAGCAGACTTCCCTTGTTGGTACCCCACTCGGTCGAATGTGATCCTTTATTCGGCCGAGTCACATATGATACTCGGCCAAGTGACGTGCTGTTTTCTGCTTCGGGGCTCCGTTTTCTCTCTACTCTATGTTTTTCTTCATCCAGTTGGTTTCTTCCTCCTCCTAAGGCCTGAGCGCATTCCTGGAGCGCTCTTCCTTGCCTCTATCTTTGTCCACATGAGAGATCTCCTTTTCTCCTCTCCTGTCATAAGAATTAAGACCCGTTGTCACGATTTTTATGGGCAAAAAGACTCAAAACACTAATAAAGTCTAAAACCAAAATAAAAACCAAAATAAAAAAATGCAAAAACCATCGGGTTGCCTCCCGATAAGCGCTCATTTAAGGTCTTGAGCTCGACCCCTTTGGATTTTCAATTAACGCTTGATGTTGGGTGCATATGAGATGCACCCGTCGAACTTGCCGGGAAGACCGCTCGGATTTGGATCGTGGTGGTGTGTGGCCTTCCTCAGCGCCCCTTCATCATGAGCAATGTTGGGGGATGGCTCCCCCAAGCTTGATCTTGTTCCGGTCTTTGGCTTTGCCGGTGACACCGATCTTCGAATCGGTGGAGCTTTCTTTGGGTTCTTCAATGTCGAGATCTTGCAAAGCTCTCGTATTCTCGTGACATCAGCGTCGCCATCATCATTCTCCGTGGAGCTATCGGGAGAATCCTCCATCTTCTCTTCTTCGACCAAATCTTGGCCTTCTTCGAAGCCGTCATCATGGAGCGCACCGATGGAGTAGGGGATAGCCTCTTCAATGACCTCATCAAGGAGGTCCATATAATCTAGCTCCTCATGATACGTCATGTGCTTCATAGCCTTCGGTATATGGAGCTCGACTTCAATGTTGCCTACATTCAAGGTAAGAGTCCCTTCCCGCACATCGACGATTACACCGGCGGTGGCGAGGAATGGGCGTCCAAGTATGAGCGATGTGTCACCCTCTTCCTTGATGTCCATGATCACAAAATCACAGGGCAAGCATATGCCTCCCGGAACTTGGAGTGGGATATTCTTCGCGATCCTAACCGGCCTTGTAATCCGACCGTCCGCGAGTTGAATCCTCATATCGGTTGGCTTTAAATCCGTGTCGGTATTCAACTTCCGGAACATGGTGAGAGGCATGAGGCTCACACTAGCGCCCGAATCAACCAATGCTTTTTGTAAGGGGATGCCTCCGAGTGTGCAAGGAATCCGGAAACTCCCGGGATCTTTAAATTTGGCAGGCTCCCTCTCTCTCCTAGTAAACCAAGTCCCTTGTTCCGCGAGCATGATCTTCTCCTTCCTTTTCCTTCCCGTAATTAAGTCCTTTAAGAACTTCGCGTAGGACGAGATTTCCACTAAGGCATCAAGAAAAGGGATATTGAGGCTCACCCCTCTCAAGTATTCGAGGAACTTGGCTAGCCTCTTCTCGATTTTGGCTCTAGCTAGCCGTTGAGGGAAAGGCACAGGTGGCATGAATCGGCGCTCATCAATAGGTTCCTCCTCTCTAGATTTTGCTCCTTCTTGCGGCTCCTTCTCTTTTTCCACCTCAATTACCGGCTCGCTCTCTTCTAGATTCTCCACCACGGGTTCCTTGATTTGAGTCATGGGGGGTGGTATCCTTTCCCCCTCTTGTTGTAACCGCAACAACCGCGTTGATATGGCCGGTGTTGCCCCGTGGATTCGGCTCGGGTTGAGCCGAAAATTGTTGGTTATTTCTATTGAGCAACGCAAGTTGCTCCCCAATTTGAGCGACGACGGTGGCGAGAGAATCTTGTCCCGCCTTCAACGTGGCATTAATCTTTCTTTGTTCCGCCATAAACTCCTCCACCTTAGCTTCAAAATCCGGACGTGGTTGAGCTTGTGGAGGGTTGGGATTTCTCCACCCTTGATTATACCTGGGTGGCCTATAAGGTCCCACTTGGTTCCTAGGCGGGAAGTTTTGTTGCGGTGGCCCCCTTGGTTGATAATTCGATTGTGGTGGTGGAGCCTGAGCTTGAGGAGGTTGTTGAGGCGGGGGGTTCAAGGCACCATCATTATTAGCATAAGAAAAACCCGGATGGTTTCTAGCGGCCGGGTTGGCCCAATATCCGGAATTCCCCGCAACATATTGAATTTGCTCCAAAGCTCCTTCTCCTTGCTCTCCTCCTACATACATGGCCTGGGATTGGTCTTGCCAATCACTCATATGATTCGTCGGTGCGGATGTAGTAGGGGCTCCTTGCGGCTCGGTAATGTATTTTTCCAACCTCTCCACTACCTTGTGGAGGGAGTCAAACTTGCTAGCAAGCTCCGCCACGGCCTTGGCCTCATAAATACTCGTGGGCTTCAAGGAGGATGAAGAATGTCCTCGCTCATCCCCCCATTATTGGTTGTTGGAGGCCATCTCGTCTAGCAACGCCGTAGCTTCATCGGGAGTCTTTGACAAAATGGCTCCATTTGCGGTAGCATCAATAATCTGTTTTGTGCCCGGTTGGAGTCCATTGTAGAAACTGTGGACAAGCTCCCAATCCTCAATGCTATGATGGGGGACATTGATGTTGCAAGTCCTTGAAGCGCTCCCATGCCTCATAGAGAGTCTCCTGTGGTCCTTGCTTGAAGGACATGAGAGCACTTCTTATTTTCACCGTCTTGGAGGGCGGGTAAAATTTGTCGACGAAGGCACTCGCCAATTCATCCCAAGTGGTGAAGATTCCTTCAGCTTATGTCCTCAACCAATATAAGGCCTTGTCCTTGAGTGTGAAGGGGAAGAGGCACAGTCTGATAGCATCTATGGAGACGCCCGGCATTTGGAAGGTGGCACATTTTGATAGGAAGAGCTGGATGTGGTAATGAGGGTTTTCATGGGAGTTCCCATGAAAAGGATCTTGTTGCATAAGAACCACCAATCCGGTCTTCAATTCGAAATTTTTGTCGGCCGCCAACTCCGGCATAGCTATGGATGAGGTCGTGGAGGAAGTCTTAGGCCGAAGCCTATCTCTAATAGAAATGATCCTCGCCATTCGCTCCGCCAATTCTTCGGGTGTCTCAGGATGGGTCATAAAATTTCCTTCTGTAACGGGTCTCCTTTCTGCTCGGATCCTCCTCAATGTACGCTCGATCTCTGGATCGTATAGTATTTCTTCGGGGTTCGCCGAGGATCTCGTGTACATGCAAGGGAGAAAAGAGTTTCAAAGAAATAGTTAGCACAAGGGAAGGGTAAAATAAAAATAGAAATAATAGAACAAAAAAAGAAAAATAGCTAGGTAGGTAGAATCAAACACTATTGCCTCCCCGACAACGGCGCCAAAAACTTGATCGGGATGCCCGAGGTGCGTGCGAACACGCAACCGGGCACGCGACTCGCTAGTCTTACCGCAAGTGCACGGTGTAGTGGCGAGCGGGTATCGAACACAGGGAGGCCAAATAACGGTGTCCTCTTCAACTCACCTGGCTATAAGAATAGTCTAGAAATTTTCGCAATGAAGCGGTCACAGTCATTCAATTGTATAAAAGGAATATCAAATTAATAAAGACGTCTAGGGGTAGGGAATCCCCGCTACAAACCGTATCTCGTCATTGTGATTCGTAGGTGTCACAATTGCTAGACTTGAAATTCAGGTGAACTAGTTGCAACTAAATGTAGAACCAAGCTCACGCTCTCGCGCTATTGCCGGTCTATAGCAAACTTAGGGTAAGATCCAATCTCTTGCAAACCCTAACCTAAGCAAGCTAGCGTGAAGAACAACATCATCGTTCAATCGTATCTCGAGCCCACTCTCGTGCAAACTCGAGCTACGACCTAGGTTGGGATAGTTCCTACCCGTCCAATCTCTTGCAAACGGGTATTGGTATAGAATTACAATCGAAAACCCTAGTTTCGGTCCAATCTCTTGCAAACCGATTCCGGAGAAATTCAATTGTAACCCAATTTGAATTTCTAGGGCTTCCTATCGAGTTGGGATCCAATCTCTTGTAAATCCCAATCGGTATGAATCCCTAGCTATTCGTATTATAGCAATCCCAAACTAACCCTAATCAATTCTAGCAATGATTTCACCAATACATCACAAATTAGAAATAGGGTTCGTAGGGTTCATCCCTACGCCCTAAGACGGTAGAACTACTCACAATTCATAATGAAATTCAATAGAAATTCACAAATAAAATTAATAGAATTCATTGCAATATTCAATATATCAATAAAAATGGAGTTTTTGATGGGGAGAGAGACAAACCAATGAAGAACAAATAGCATCCAACAAAATAACACTTTTCTCTCCTCCCTAAAGAACTAAATCTAATCTCCTAAAAGTGATCTAAAAAGGGCTGCCAAAAGTTCTGAAAAAGCTCCCTAAACTAGGTTAAAAACTGGGGTTAAATACCCCCAAAATCGCCCAAAAAATCCTGACGAAAATGCCCCTGCGCAGCCTCAAAATCGCAGTTTACGCTACAGGTAGCGCGGCTCACTCGGCCGAGTGACAAACCCTGACAATTTCCAGTAAGTTCGGACTTTTGGGGGTCGGCTCCTCGGGAGTCACTCGACCGAGTGACTTTCTTTGCTTCGGCCTAGGGGACTTCTTCACTCGGCCGAGTCGGAACTCGGGAGATGACTGTAAAATTACAGTAAGTCTGGACTTTCTGCTTGCCGTCGTATTGATGCCACTCGGGCGAGTGGGGTCTCCGTGGTTCGGCCGAGTGGACTGGCAATGCTCGGCCGAGTGCACGCTGAATCTCAGTCTTCTGCGTGTCCGATCTGGTCGGCCGAGCGGGCTCTCGATGGTCGGCCGAGTGACTCCTTCACTCGGCCAAGTGACATGCTCAAAATGCCCAAACTTCATATTTTCGTTCACTCGTCGCTCCTACGATGTTCTTTCTTCTTCCACTCCTCTCCAATAGCAAAATTCCCCTCGGGAGAGTCACGGGTGACACTCCGGAGTGGGTGTATCTCAGAATCACTCCAAATCGCTCGAAATCTCCTGAAATTCGACAAAAACAAGAAATCGTGAAAAGCATCGCAATATTGCCGAAAAATCGTGAAAAGCGCGATTCGAGCGATCAAAATGGCATGCAAACATGCAGAAAAAAGGTGTAAAATATGGAGTGATCAATGCATAATGACACACAACCATATTATGTGTCATTCTAATAATTTTTCAAAAAATTTATTTTATGGTAAAAAAATAAATACTTAATTAATACATTATACTATTCCAAATAAATGGTATTTCATCCAAATACTTATCCATTTAAATCCTAATGGTGCTTAAAAATTATTTAAAAATAATTTTATCATTACAAAAATTAATGAAAGTTCATAAAAATACCCATAAATTTATACGCACACATACGTCCAAGAAAATACATACATTATATACGTATATACGGAAACGGGTTATTACAATTTTCCATAGCTCATAGGAGATAGAGAGAAGGTACATTTGCATCCAATTCTTCCAAGCTCCATAATTTGATCCTGTGAGAAATGGTGGTCGGTTGCTTGATTGGCCTTCGAGAAAACGATCAGTTGATATCATCTATAACCTTGCTCTGATACCAAGTGTTGGGACCTGAGATGGCAAAGAGATACACTATCGGGTGAATAGTATATTGACAAATAAAAATTTACCTCTAGAAATCTCACTAGAATTAATAAAGAGTTACCTATTATTAATTCTAATCAACACAAAATATTACTTGCAATAATAAAAATGTGTAGCGGAATGTAAATGCAAGTAAGAGAAAAGTAACACAATTCGTAAACACATAGATTTTATCCTGGTTCACCCCTCAGGGCTACGTCCAGTCTCTGAACTCACTCGGGCTTTAATCCACTATTTTCGATAAATAGTGGAAACCACCTCACCTCCAATGAGGATTTTCCATTGCCTCACATGTTGAGTATTGGATTTCTTCCTACTTGGTTTTGATGATGAGTAAACATAAATACTTGTAACTAATCCTCTCCATGCAGTTAATCCATTGCCTAAGCCTATCATGAAGATCAAATAGCAATGGATGACACTCAAGGATCAATCAAATCTTGTAAAGTCGTTTGGGTGATCAAAGATAAAGAACAGAGCTTCATGACTTCAAGAAGACTTAAGATCATTCAAGAGAAAGAAGAGAAGCTAAATCAAATGTAATCTTTTTATTCTCTTTTATTTCTCATTAGAATGTAGTTTTGAAGTAGATTATTGTTAGAGCTCACACACTTCACTCATTCTAGCCTAGGAAGTCATTAGAAACCATTTCCTAGGACTTCATCTTTCAATTCTCTAAGTTGTGTATTTTGGACTTTTAACAGGCGACCGATGAACTATAAACAGGCACCTGTCTCCATACATGCACCTGAGAATTGTTCTCTAGTCGTCTGTTATGCACACACTTTTAACTTGATTTTTGGGCTTTCTGTTCTTAACTTTCATCAGGCGACTACTGTACAAAGTACATGCACCTGTCTAGTTTCAAGCGCATGTAACTTGTTAGTCAGTTGCATGTCTCATCCTATCCAAACTTTTTAAGTTTTGTCAACTTTCGTATTAGCACCTTCATGCGATGTGAGAAGGATTTACAGGCGTCTGCCCATGGTACATACGCCTATATATGCTTCTACAGTCGCCTGTCCAACACTTGCCTAGAACTTTGATTTTGGCAAGTTACACACTTTTGTAACAAATGACTGACGTTGGTTTCCCAGTCGACTGCCCATGGCATAGGCGCCAGTAGATTCTACATCAGTCACCTGTCCTAGCATACCCAGAATTCTTACTCTCTGTCAACTTATGCATTTTGTTACACCAACGCCTGTAGAAGGTTTCTCAGTCCCATGTCGGTTTTCCGATGCCTGTTTAACCTTCATCAATCGACTGTCATACGTGGTAAGTTACCATTTGAATTCTCACCTACCCTCTGACATAGTGCACTAGTCGACTGTGGTTTCTTCACCAGACGACTGTCTGTAGTGTAAATTCTATCCGTTGGCTTTTTCAACACAGATTTCAAAAGGGGGTTGGGTAATTTGTTTGAGGTTTTGGAGAACCTATAAGAGGGGCTTCTACTGTTCCATTAGAGACACTTAGTCATTCTCTTAGCAACTCAAGAATTCATCTTCAAGCTCTCAAGCTTTCAACTCTCTCAAGCCCTAAATCTAAATCTCATCTTGTCTTCCAACTAGAACCCATTCATCATCCTCTAGCTTTGGTGAAGACAAGAACATAGGCTTCTCTATTCTTAGAAGAGACATCAACAAACAACACACTTGCTCCTTCAAGTTCACTTCAAGGCATAGGTGATTGTAAGTGTCGTAATTTCATAATTTCATAACTTTCGTTATTTGTTTCACTCTCGGTTTGTGAGAGTGGTTTGTTTGATCCCAAGTTGTGGAATTCAAAGACATCGATTGTTGGTCGATTACACTTGTGTGGTTGCTACAAGTGGGTTTAAAGGAAACCTCAAGTTATGGTTCTAACTTGAGTATCTGGAGGTATCCGGGTGGAAGGGACGTAGGATTACCAGGAACGAGTTGGGTTTGACTTGGGTAATCCCAACCCTTGAAACATCATATTGTTTGCATTGCTTCATTGTTGTTAATTCTTATTTCTGCATCTTAAAATTGGATTAGAATTTTAATTAGGCGTAATTTCTTAGTTAATTTTTATAAATACTATTCAACCCCTTCTAGTGTTTTCCTCATAGCCAATGTCCTTACATCACAAACCGAGGTATTTTACAAACACATTGCCTACAACAAGAGTTCACTCACCACCTAGCCTCCAACTAGGATTTACAAATCCTCACCTGCAATGAGGAAATCCTTCTTACTAATACCCAAGTAAGAGATACTTACAACCTTTGAAGATTTACAAATACCTATAGCCACTTGATTAAGCCCTTGTGCATGTGATTGCTATAGGAGTGGATTGATCTCAAAAATGTAAAACTTAAAAGCTTTAGAGATAAAAAAATAAACATAGTTTAAATCTTCTTAAAATATAACTTCAAAATAGAGATTTAAACAAGTTTTAATGAAATCACAAAATTCTTATAGCCAGTGTGTGTGTGTGTGTGTGTGTGTGTGTGTGTGTGTGTGTGTGAATATTGTGGCTAAAAGAAATTGAAATCCTTTTGATCAAATAAAATATTGAATGTTAAACATAAAATTGATCAAAATAAATAAATTGAAATTGATTCTCTAAAATATTAGCACTTGGGCTTTATAGAGATCAATATTCAAGACTTGATAATTGAAAGAATATAAGTGAGAAAAACACAAAGATCAAAAAAGAAAATTTGAAGTTTGAATCTCTAAAATAAAACCTTTAAGCTTTGGAGATCAAATCAAGTTATCGTTAGGCCAATAAAATACATTGAATTAGTAAAAAAATTTCAGCACAAAAATTAGAATAAGGCGTAAGAAGACTTTCAAAAAAATGAGAGAGCTTTGAGAACTTTTGAGTAATAGAATGATTTTGAAATAAATAATTTTGATGTCTAAACCCTCCGAAAGCTTAACTATGTTGGATCTCCTGGCACATCAAATACACTAGGGGGTTGAATAGTGTATATCACGACGAAATTGCAAAAATTAAAAGTTACTAAAAATTGCAATAAGAGTGCGAAGTAAATAATCACAATTCAGAGAATAAGCAAACGCAAGCACAATGATTTATCATGGTTCGGATCCTTATGATCCTATGTATAGTCCTCTATCCCATAGAGATTTTCAATTCACTATAACACTTGCTCCCTACAAGAAATCAACATACAAAGATGCCAACACTCCACGTGTTGCAAACTTGTACAATCTCTTAAACAAGAGATTCACCAAATAAAGCAAAAAAGAGTCTTTTCTTTTTCAAGTTGAATCTCGTACCTCATGAGATTTCTCATAAGATCTTCCATTATGAGCTTGGATAGATCACGAACTTCTTGGATAGCCTCAATCTTTTCATTCCACTTTTGTTTAAGCGATCTAAAAACTTTCATAACTTGTTTCTGCATGGTTTGTTTCTTACCTAAATCTGCAAGACTGTTAACAATCTCTGAAAATCTAGTGATCATGTCAGAAATAGATTCTCTTTGCTCCATTGTAAATCTTTCAAATTTACTATTAAGAACATTAATTTTAGTTTCTTTAACTCTTCTAGTACATTCATGTGGTACCTCGAGTGTATGCCAAAACTCATGTGTCGTTGTGTATTGAGATACTGGTTTGAATTCGTTTGCATTAAGAGTACAAAATAGTGCATTCATCACCTTGACATTGAGGTTGCCTTTTTTCTGTTTATCATCCTTTCACGACTCCATAGGTGTGGTTGGCATCTTATACTTAGATCTCACGATACTCCACAAGTCTAGGTCTATGTATTACAAGTAGATCATCATCCTTATTTTCCATAGCCTGTAGTTTGTGTCGTTGAACATAAGGGGGTCGGAATGTAGAGTGGCCCTCTGGAAATGGTGCGAATGTTGACATCATCTTAATAAACCCTCTTTGAAACCACTTATTGGTATCTTCTGTAGATGGCAAATATACACTAGAGTGGGTGATAAATAGTGTATATCCAAATAAAATTTGCACTTAAAAGTTATTCCCTCTAGCGTCTAGCTAAGAGATCAATTAGAGTTATCTATCTTGATTCTTAATCAACAAAATCTCAAACTTATAAGGATATGTAAGCAGCATGAATTAAACTCATTATGCAAGTATAGAGATAAACACAAGAGACAAGTAAGAGCAATGCAAAGACACATGAACTATCTTGGTTTACCTAAAAACCTAGGCTATATATAGTCCCAAGCTGCGCTTGGAGTTCACTAATCAATATCTGTAACGACCAGTATTTTTTCAACACTTCAATTTACGTACTTAACGTATTTTTAACATTTGAAAATTTTCTTTATAAATGTTAGTCAAGAGTTTTATAACAAAACTGATTTCAAAAATTCTTATAAAAATATTTTCAAGAACTAGAAAAATTATAATATATTTCAGTAGGTTCAGATTTCCTCAAATACTCAAAACAATTCTGATAAAAATTCATTTTTCAGTTATTACCATTTTGGCTTAATGAATTTTTTTTCAATTCAAACATCTTCAAAACGTTTTTAAACTTCTACAGTAGCATCCTATGATCATTTAGGGCTCCCCACATTAATTTCGTAATTTTCTGATATCGTTTCGACCTAGAACCCGCAAACCCGCTTTCTAAACGTTTTGGCCTAAAACTAGTATCCCCGTAGCTCAAACCCTGAAACGGACTTCGTATTCGCGATCCTCGTGACGATACGAACCCGTGGGTATGCTTTCGTAATTTTTCGGACACGTTTACTAGTAGGGGTAAAATCGAAATTTCGTTTATGTATTTTACTAATTACTTTCACTAATGAGGTTTTACCTATTGCTAATTACCTTAATTAACTTCCTACCAAACCTACCCATGACTACCCCACCCACACACTCTCTCAGCTAACAATCCCAACTACCCTTGTAGTTGTTTGTTTATTGATTTCTACCCTATATAACTAACCCTCTCCCCTTCGTTTCAAACGCAGGTGAACCCAAACACACACACAGATCTTTCTCTATCACTCTTCTCCTTCACCCACCCAGTTACTCTCTCTCCCCCCCGTTTTGTTTTAAACCCCAGGCCAATCTCGCACTCTCCCTAACTCACACACTCTCCCCTATTATTTTCGAAACCCAGGAGCTCACCCCTCAAACACACACACACACACAGTATATCTCCCTCTCTCTCGCTCTCGTGTTTTTTGTTCGAAACCCACGCAGAAGCCCGCCCACTCTCTCTTCGCCCTCGTTCTTTCTCCCCTCATACCTCTCTCCTCCTCCGGCGGTGCGCCGCCCGCCGTCCAGCGACGCCGCGACCCACGCTCATCGTCCCCCCTCTCATCCACGGCGATGCGACCGCCGTCGATCGCTCGTACGTCGCTGCTGGCAAGCCCCCGTGGCAACACCCCGCTCCCTCACCCTCTTCTCCGATCCCCATTCACCGTGGCCTCCCCGAGTGTGCCACCGCCCCGTCACCTTCGCCCACCCCCGAACAGCACCGCAGAGCGACGCCGACGAGCTCCCTCTCAGCTCGACCGAAGGCCGTCGCCTGCTTCGATTAGCACGCCACTCGGGCTCGCTCAGATGCCACCCGGATCCCCGCCTCGTTGCTGTCTTCCGCCGCTCGTCGCCGCCGCCTGCGCCGCTCGGTCGCCTCGCCGTCACCCGAGCCCCCGACGCCCGACGCCGTCCACGCTCAGCCCCTCCCATGCCCAGCAGCAGTGAAGAACGAAACGAAAAGCATGGTATATCTCGATGGCATTTCCGTAATAAGAAAGTATTTTCGAATTGTCCGTAATTAATTAATTAATTAATGGGTATTATGGTTTTAAATCCATAACTTAAAATATAGCCTCAGAAAAATACAAGGCTAGCTATAGAAAATCAGAAATAATATTCTGGATCCAATGGCACTAGTTTCATCTCAATCAGAAGCTTATTTTTTCAGAATAAATTTTTAACCCTAAAACTTAAAAACGTATTTTTCAATTAAAAATCCGTATCTTCTTATTTTCACGTAAACTGATACGTGAGAGAAATATATGTTATAGTACTCTTCGAAACGGTCATTTTGACAGCTCACTTGAACCATTCCGATATGGATTGCACCCAGAAGAAATTATTGAATAAATACGTTAGTAATTGAAAAATAGTTTTAAAATTGGTTTTTGAGCTTCTAAAAATTATAAAAAAATAGCAGGAGCTTCTAAAAATATTTTCCTTTTGCAGTAAAATTATAATATTTATTTTCAGCTTATTTAAAAATTTTGAACGATTTCCGACATCGTTTCAACTGGTTTTAAAAATCAAAACGATCAAGTTCAATAAATAGAAATAGTGTGTGCTTTAACCAATTGTTTCTTGTGTTTGCAGGTACCAATCCTCGTGCACCAGCTTCTCTAGCTCCAACCTCGTCTTGCCACGACGAGCTCGAAATTAGTAAGTCACTCTAATTCTAGTTTTAGAAGTTAAGCCAGTGTAAAAACATGAACTTAGGATGCTTATAAATAGTCTCAGAACAACCATTGATTATAACTAAATTCAAATGAGTTTCTTCAATTGCACGTAAACTTTAACTCTCGTTTACACTTGTCTACCATGTTTTGATGCTCATCACTTGCAAAACTACGCATACACTTTGTGTACACTTGTAGAACGATTGCTCATGGACACATCACCTGCTGTATGCCATTTACTACTCAGTAAATGCTAACGAAGTATCGTATGAAATGTCATATGTGGAACATCTTGTGAAACATCTTGTGGAATATATTGTGGAATGTCTTGTGGAACATCTCGTGGAACATCATGAAAGGAACATGTACTAGATTCGCATGACACATCACTGGGGTTTGGGGTAACTCATAGTTTGAGAGAGTGCGGGAGTGACTGGAGTTCAATCTACATGTCTATCTGCCTGGGTTTCGGCATCATGTCTAGCTACCTGTGTTTAGGCAAATATAAATTTCTAGCTGCCTGTGTTTCGGCATTCGTCTGGGTCGCGCTCAGGCAAGAGATGAACTCAATGGTCACATATTGTACTCTCCGACTGGAGTCACGTAGTTCTAGTATAGCTTGCACGATCACCTCTACTTTACGCATTACACGCACTTTACCTACTACACCTGTGCAGTCACCAGTACTTTACTTCACCTGCTTAGCCTGCTTTACTACCTTGCTGCCTGTTTGTTTTACTCCACATACCTGTTTACTTTATTATTGATGTTACTTTACTTGCTTTAATACCATGTCATATATGCCATGTCATCGTTGCTGCTCTCATACTTTATTTATTTCACTTGCATATATGACTGTTGTTCTTTTACTTTTCGAACGTAGTTAGTTCCATAGTCTGTTCATTCCCATGCTTGTACACAGCTTTTACTACTATTGCTAGAATTGTTATGACTTACATATGGTTCCATCTCCGTGGCACCGCAGACGACGTACATATGGAGGTAGATGCTCTTGAGTTGATAGCGCCAAAGTTCGACCTTGAGACCGCAGCTTTCAGTTTTATTTTCGCTATGTACTTTCTTTCTTTCATGTATCATTGTTGGAATATTTGTACAGTATGGATTGTAATAATTGGACACTATTTGGGTACTTTGTACATCTCTGCATCGTGGCTATTTTGGTTTCACTGGTTAACTGCAGGACCTGCGCAAATATCAAATAAGTAACTGGCCCCCGAGAGCGGGTCGTTACAATATCCCAAGGAGAAGATTACTTAAACATGAAGACTTTGTCTTGCCTTCCTACAAGAGGACTTATACAACCATCTCATCAAGCAAGGATTTTCCAATCACACCTCTCACAAAGAGGACATCAATACTCAAGGGGTTTGCCAATACAACATAACACCACACTATGTGGATTTTTACAACTTACTCTCTTTTGTTCATGATGAAGGTGTACACCCTTTCTATGGTCAAGAATTAAAGCTTGATGTGTATAGTGGATAACGAAAAAACAAAGTTTTCATCTCAAGTAAAATCAAGATTAAATCTTAAGGAGATCAAAACTTTAAGAGGGGGACTATATACACCTCAAATTGAGGTGTACGGATGGGGTTTTTTTGCCAAAATTGGCCAAAAATTTGGAAGAAAGAGGAAGTGAAGTGACATATGATGTGATTTTTTTGGCAAATTTAGCAAAAAGTCTCTTCCATACACCTAAATTTGAGGTGTACATAGTCCCACTCAACTTTAAAGCCAATAAAGTTTGCTTTAAAAACTTGTTTAAAACGTTGGCCAAGCAAATCTTTTAAGACGACTTTTTGAAGGCTTTAAAAACTTTTTTCCTCAAAAAATTTGATTAATACACTCATAATAACTACATATAACAACCCTCTATATATAGGGAGTGAATTTGGTCAAAATAGATTCCCCAAATTGTCCTCCAACGGCTAATAAAATATTACCGTTATATGCAATTGACTAGTTACTAATCGACTATTATACACTTACTAATCGACTAGTTACCAGCTAGTCGACTGGTAGATGTACATTCGACTAATCAAGCATGTCTTCAGAAGCTGATTGCTCTTTGAAAAAACTAGTTGACCATAGTTCATGTCCTAGTCAACCAATGTACAACATCTAGTCGACTAGCTTCATAATTATAGTCGACTAGTTTTCTGATATGATCCGAGCCTAGTTCTATGAGTCAGTTAGTCTACTAGGTGTAAGTCTGGTCGACTAGTCTGCCAATGAAACTTATGATATGACCTAATAACACTAAGACATCTTTTTAAAATATTTTAAAAACAGTTTTTAACAATTAGAAAGATTTTCCTAAGTGTGTGAAGCATCAATAAGTGGCAGTACACCGAGTCTAAAGACATGACTGATAATACATCAAAATCACCAAATCATTGAATCTTGAAGTTGTCCAAAGTGTGCTTGGTTCATGTCTTGATTCCGTGTACTCCAAAGAGCTTGAAGTGAGTTTCAACACTTGACTTTGGGCTCCTTGCTTCTTTGTAAGCTTTATCCAACATTGGTGAGCTCCACAAGTCATTGGTGCAAATCTTCATCATTACGTTGAACTCATTGAAGTCATTGTACATACCCTCACAAATCTAGTAAGTATACAACCAATTGTTTGTACATCCTCAAAATATACATAGGAATGACTCCATACCACAACGCAAACACACATATTAGTGAAAATTTTCTTATAAAGGTCTCATTTCAGAGTGATGCTCCACATGATGCCTATTATTGGCGCGATGATAAAATTGTTAGGTGTTAGAATAGTATGAAGGAATAAGACATATGGTATTCACCATAGCCATATTTATATTATATCATGAGAGTTACAAGTCCATTGGAACCTAAGGGACACCCACTAAGAGTGGGTTTAATGGTGGATGATAGTGGGTGGAGACCAAAGGTCTCCCCCATTCATAACACTCCCCCTCATCAATCCATTCTTAGCATATGAATTCTTCAGGATCCAATACGCTAATATGGGGTGGATTCTGTTGGATCCAAAGTTACCGTGTTTGCCTCGTTAAAACCTTAGATGTGGAAAAACCCAATGGGAAAAACCAGCAGCTTAAGGAAAAAGAGTACAATACACAAGTGACTCCCCCCGATCCGTACAAGCTTCAGGCTTGTAGGTCTTATAGCTGTCGCATCCCTATACAAGCTTTCTAAAAGTACATCTAGGCAATGCTTAGTAAACAGATCAGCTAAATTATTACAAGACAGAATCTGATGTACTTCAATCTGCTTCTGCTCCTGTAGCTCGTGTGTCCAGAAGAACTTGGGAGAGATGTGCTTCGTCCTGTCGCCCTTGATGTAACCAGCTTGTAGCTGAGCTATACAAGCTGCATTATCTTCAAATATGGTTTACTCAAGATCGTCAGTCTTCAGGCCGGTCGTTACTAGAATGTGATGAATGACTGAACGAAGCCAGACACATTCTCTGCTAGCTTCATGGATTGCCAGGAGCTCTGAGAAGTTGGATGAGACTGTTGTGGTAGTTTGCTTTAAAGATTCCCAGGAGATGGTCGTACCACCGAAAATGAACACCAGTCTGTGATTTCTCAGTATGTGGATCAGACCTGTAACCTGTATCTGCATAACCAATTTAAGTGGAAAATCCACATTTCGGGATGTATAATCCCAAGTCAACTGACCCTTGGAGGTAGCGCAGAAGCTGCTTTACTCCGTTTCAGTGGCGTTGCGGGCGCTGAAACTGTATCTAGCTAGTAGGAAGACTGCGAACGCTATGTCGGGACGCGTGCAGTTTGCCAGATATAGTAGTGCTCCAATGGCACTAAAGTAAGGTACTTCAGGACCTAATGTTTCCTCCACCTCTTCCAGCGGCCGGAAGGGGTATTTATGTATATCCAAAGATCTAACGACCAATGGTGTACTTAGAGGATGGTACTTATCCATATGGAAAATTTTAAGTAATTTCCTTGTGTATGTGGTTTGGTGTAACAAGATTCCTTTCTATCTGTAAGCCAAGACTATATTTAGTCTTGCCTAGGTCTTTCATTTCAAACGTTATTTTGAGGCTTGCAGATATATTATCAATCTCTGCAGGAGATCTGATGAGTTTTAAGTCGTCTAATTAGACGGTTATTAATACGCATCCTGTTCTCTTGGTTTTAATGAAAATACACGGGCAGACTTCATTATTGGTGAAACCTTGTTGAACAAGGAAATCACCCAGTCTGTTATTCCACATTTTTCCTGATTGCTTAAGACCATATAATCATCTTTGCAGCTTAACAGAATAGACGTCCCGAGGTCTATATTTTATTTTTGTTGGTATTTTGAAACCATCTGGAGGTTTCATATAGATATCTTTATCTATATTTCCATGTAGATATGCAGTCACAACGTTCATGAGCTGCATTTCTAGGCCTTCCATTTAAGCTTATTATGAATCGAAAAAGTGAGCGTATCCATAATCCGGGGACGTATATTCATAATCAATCCCCAGTCGTTGGGGAAAATACCTGAGCTACAAGCCATGCTTTGTAGCGTACGATCTGATTATACTTATTTATTTTTCTTACGAATACCCACTTGTTTCCCACAGGTTTTACACCTCTTGGTGTTTGGACTACTGGTCCAAATACTTTGCGTTTCAAGAGTGAGTCAAGCTCTACTCCTATTGCTTCGTTTCACTTTGGCTAATCATCTCTGCGTTTGTATTCAACCAGAGATAGTGGATAGATATCATCGTCGCCTTTAGCGACATGAACAACAATATCGAACGCAAAGTCAACGACGACGACAATGCTTTTTATGTCCAGTACCTCACCAGTATGTACGAATTATATTTCTCCTGTATTGTCCTCTTCGGAGAACTGAAGGAGGGGAGAGGTTACTGGTCCGAGCTCAGTATCCTATGGTGGGATATTCATTATTTCTCCAGGTATATTTCTCTTACGAGGGAATTTATCTTTGGAGCCAGGCGGTCGTCCTCTTTTTATTTGAGGAACGGCTAATTCTGCTGCCGGTGGATTGCACCCATCTTTGGGGATGTCAATACTAGCTGGCTATTGCCAGCATGGACGTGTGATCTGATAATCTTCTGGTTATCAGAAAATTTGTCCGGTAGTAAATGTAATGTATTCTAAATGTGAAGGATTTCCAAGATCTCATCTTCACAGAGTTTAGTACGCGGATCATATTGAGACACAGACTTAGTGTCCCAAGAAATGGTCTCAGAAGCTTCAGGCTTTTGTTTTATGTGCCTAGAATAATTTTATGAAGATGCATCTATTAGTACCATAAAGTACCGAAATGGAGAACTGAAATGGTGAATTGGCCCACAAATGTCTCCTTGTAATTTCTCCAAGCAGCTAGGATATTCAAACCCCACTTTCAGATGGGACGGTCTCCTGATTAGTTTTACCCTTATAACATGGGGGACAAGAAGAATCACTCTTTTGAAGAATATTCAGGTTCCTTAAATTATGTCCACGGGAGTAGGTTATGATGCGGTACATCATTACCGATCTTGGGTGACCTAGTCTATATTTGCCAGAGACTTAATTCTGGTGATGTAGAACATTGCTGGTGCTCTATCAAATTAGCTTCTATAGGTTGGATGTATGTTTGATAAAGGCTCGACGGGAGTCCTTTAAAACGTTATAGGATGGTTTCAATACCCTCTTATGACGAATAACAAACAATTATTCAACACTATTGAAATCATCAATTTCCAAGTAATATCCGTTTAAACGGATGTCCTTGAAACTTAATCGATTTATGTTTGATTATGGAGAAAATAAAACATCTTTTATTATAATTTATGTTTGGTTTGGGAGCAATAAAATTGCTTCACCTGATCCTTCTATTATATTATTTAGTCCCGAAATTGTAGTGACGGGACCATAATAATTAAGATGCTATAACATCTATCAAGAAGGATCTTGTGCGCAGAGGCACTATCCATTAGGCAGTCATAGTTCATCTCTATCTCTAGAAAAGAATGTAAAAAGTTTTATTGAAAAGTAAAACTACATTCGATTCATAATTAAGATAAAGAAGGAAACAATCAAAATATTAATGTTAATGGCTGAAAAGATGACTAAATTAGCTTTAGTCAAGGAAGTCGTTATTCTCGAAATCCTCGGTGTTGAACCGAGTTGGACGCTGTATATCCACCAGATTTGTTTCAGAGGAAAGCTTCGGGCTTGCCATATACAAATCTTGGAGGTGGCGTGGAGTACGACAGACCCTGGACCAATGTCCAGTCATGCCACATATGTGGTATTTGTCCTCCCAGGTTTTCTTGGGAGTAGACGTCTGGTCAAAGGTATTCCTCTTCAACATATTCTTTTTGTTCCCCTCATTATTGTTGTTCTGGAGAGGAGCTCTGATCTGCTTCTTCGCAGTTTTCCCTTGTTGAATCCGCCCTTGTGTTTGTTTTTCATCTCCTGGGAAGAAATGTGTGAGCTTCAGGGAGAGGAGCAGAGCCAGCAGGGCGTAGGTTATGAGTGGCCAGTAGGAGGTCTCTATTCTGCTCCGCCATAAGAAGGTAGGAGAGAAAATCAGAGTACCTCGTGAACTTGTGTTCATGATACTGTTGCATGAGAATAGCATCCTTCTCATGGAAGGATGGATATGTTTTCTCAAGCATTCGGGTTTCAGAGACTTGTTCACCACACAACTTTAGGCGTGAGGTGATGTTATGGAGAGCTGAGTTATACTCAGCTACGGACTTCAAGTCCTGAAGTCGGAGATTTTCCCACTCATAACGGGCACGAAGGAGGATAACATCTTTCTAATGTTTGTATCTGTCCTCAAGTGTTGTCCACAGTTCATGAGGGTCTTCTACTGTCATATATTCGGCCTTCAGGGTCCGATCAATATGTCTCCTGATATAGATAATGGCTTTCATATTCTATATATCGGAGACTATATCAGTAGAAGTCCCTTCATCAGTTGTCACAGCCATAGCTGGAGCTTGAATTGTGTGACTTATGCCCTGTGAGTGCAGGTGGAACTTCAGGTCCAGCTGTCAGCTTAAATCATTTTTTCCAGCAGCATCGAGAACATCAGTATCGACGCTCGCAATCTTAGCCATTTTTCTAAGCATGAAATAAGCATGAATTAATTATTGTCATAAATTAATACAATCATAGTAGTAAAACTAAACTAGTTGTGGGGATCGGCTGGTCACCACAAAAAAATAATAAAAGTCCAAAGTCCCATTATACATATCGAATTACGAGAATTTAAAATTACAATTTGGAAACCCTTGGGGTCCCAGCAATAGAAATTTTTCCTCCGTCTTCAGGCGAAGTATCTCAGGGCTTTGGCTTTTACATTTAGTTCCTCCCTACATTTTCACTCAAAAAGAAAAAATAAAATGCGAGGAAAAATAAATAGTGGTGACTAATAACGGCCGATCCAAAAACCACAACATAGTCTTACAAACATTCCAGGTAGTTCAAATAAAATAATTATGCAACATCACAGGCATAATCAATACATTTTATTCAACATCACATGCAATTTTATTGGATAAATATAATAAATTTACGTTTAATAGTTACTCAGACCACGGGGAAATGTCATTACCAGTTAGTATAAACTAACGACAGAGCGGTCTCAGGATACTTGTAATTTATTGAAGCGTAAATTAATATTAATTTTAATCCAATTTAAAATAAGACGATTAATAATGAATTACACTTAGGATTCATTAACAAATTTATAAATTGCCCCAAATACCACAAGAGGAGTTAGTTATACTCAATATCCTCACGCCGATTTTCCCTGATTTTTCTGGATTTTTCCAGAATTTTTTCGGATTTTTCCGATATTTCCAGGATTTTCTGGAATTTTCAGGGTATAATAGGGTATTTTTAGAATTATATATTAATTTCTGAATTAAGATTAAGTTGGCTTGCAGGCCAGTGGCCCGCGGGCTGGCTACGGGCTGCAGGCCCGTTAGCTAAAAAATACCCAATTTTTATTATCAATTTTGTTAATTACTGGGCTTCTGGCCCATCAGGGGAGGCCCATGCCTCTTCTCCCCTGACCCTAATTAGGGCTTTAAGAGGGAAATTGGAGTTTGGGAAAAACAACCGCCAGGGGAGTTAAAAAGACCCCCCATTCCCCTTCTACTTCGAAGGCAACAGAAACGGGGTTGGGGGGCCGCACCCCCTCCCCTTCCATATTGATTTCGGCCGTGGCAGAACAGTGTCCCTCTAAGAGATGGCAGCCAAGTAGAACCCCCCCGGGGGGGGGGGGGGGGGGGGGGGGGGGGGGGGGGGCAATAGCAGGCCCCTCCCCACCTGTCGGGGAAGGGGGGGGGGGCACGGACAGAGGCACCCCCCGCCCCCCCGACAGGGGGGCGGCGCGGACGGAGGCACCCCCCCAACGGGGCCGCGGGGGGGGGGGGGGGGGGGGGGGGGGGGGGGGGGGGGGGGGGCTCTGACAGCAGGCGGAGGCCCTCCCCCCGACGGGGGGGGGGGGGGGGGGGGGGGGGGGGTGGTCGGTGCTCCGACGCCAAGCGAAGGCCCCCCGACAGGAATGGGTGGCCGACGCTCTGGCGCCAATTTTGCTGCCCAATTTGATTCGATTTGTTCGAACAAGGGGGGATGCTGACCAAATTTGTAATCCGAGGCAGATCCGAAAGTGGGGAAATTTGTGTAATCAGTAAATCTGTGTTTATGAAAACTGATTTTCTTGCTATAGATTTTGCTATAGTTCTCTTAGAAAATTAGTATCACAGATTTAACGACATGCACATGTTAAAATATTGATCTAGTGCTTTCTAAAAATTTACCTCTAGGTCCTACCCGCCGGATCTATCGAAGGTCGGAGAAGGAAGCCCTATCCACGTCCTCGCAAATCGTCCTTCGGCACCGATTCGTCCGTCAGCACCGATTCGTCCGTCAGCACCGATTCGTCCGTCAACAGGGATTCGGCTCAGCTTAAGAGCGTGTTGATAACGTGTTAGAATAGTATGAAGGAAGAAGACATGGTATTCACCATAGCCATATTTATATTATATCATGAGAGTTACAAGTCCTTTGGAACCTAAGGGACACCCACTACGAGTGGATTTAATAGTGGATGATAGTGGGTGGAGACCAAAGGTCTTCCCCACTCATAACTTGGTCTCCCCCACTCATAACATTAGGGACATATTTGGTGACTAGTTTTTATTTGTTAAATTGTTGACAAAGCCCTTCAGTGAATCAAGTTTTCAGTGGCTGATGGATATGAGGTGAGCAGGATTGCATTTTTTGTCTCTTTGTTGGTGGCAAAGTGATCAGAGGTGAAAATGGATGGGGGCAAGATGAAATTATACCATTCTTGTATCGCATTTCAAAGGATGGTTTGAAAAGTCTTGCAGAGAGATGGGCATCTGAAGCATAGCAAATTAACTTCATCATTGCAGTGAATGCTTGGACATGCTCAATGGTACTCAAAGTTAATGATTACAGTTTAAAACCTAGCCGCAAACTATTGTTTGTAAACCTGTAACAGCGACGTAAAGTATAATTTAGAAAAATCAAGTACCAAACAGGCTCCATGGAAAATTTCTGGATGGCTATGTTTGGACGGTGAGAAAATAAAAGAAAGAAAAATAAAAGGAAAAGGAAATAGAAAGAAAAAGAGAAGTAAAATGAAACACATTTCCATCTCATGTTTGGTTCGGTTGCTGAGGAAGAGAAAGAAAAGTAAAATGTCCCTCCGATTCAAAGCTCAACAGGGGCAAGCTCAAACATTCTCCTCAGTTTTCAAATTCTCTCTAGGCCCACCATTTTTACCATCCAAATCATCAATTTCCGCCGTCAAAATCTCATCTTGCTTAAGCAATTTCAAACCTCTCAATCTCTGTCCTCTTCTCCTGTAGAGGTACCAGGAGGAGTCGCACACGGGCTCATAGCGGTCGGAGAAGCGGTCGCAGAACGCGGGCTTCGGGCAGACGAAGACGGAGTCGGGGCTGCAGTTGAAGAAGAGGAAGTCGTTCTTTAGGGAGAGGTAGAGGCGGATGCTGGTGTCGAGGGCGAAGGGGGAGGGGACTGGGCGGTTCTTGGGCCGAGGATCACGGCGTTGCACGACCACATGGAGGGGTCGGAGACGACGAAGTGGGGGTCGGGTGTGTAGGTTGTGCTCTATGACAACGGAAGGGACGGCGACCTCGCCCCCGTTGTTTGTGGCCAAGCTCGCCGCAGAGGGACACGATTTCAGCAGCGTGTACTGCCCATGGCAGAAGACACATGAGGCCGGGTTCTCCCACTGTGCCGCGTTGCAGAGGGATGTGTGGGAGTGGATGACGTTCGTCGTCGTCGACCATTTTTTGTACTCGCTGTCGTGGTCCGAATCAGCGGCGCAAAGCAAGTCGATTGCAGGCGCGGCTATATTTTCTCTCATTTTCCCTCGTTTTCCACTGGGTTGTGGGAGGGGAAAATCTTGGGGAAAATTTTAATTGCTTTTTTCTTTCATTTTCCCTCCTCCTTTTTCATTTTCTTTCTAACCAAACACAAAGAAACCAATTTCTCTTTCATTTTCTTTCCATTTCTTTCCTTTTCCTTCAAACCAAACAGACCCGATATGTTGAAATTTTTGCGAACCATAGTTTCAGAATATTGGACAACAAATACGAGCCAAATGTTAGACGAAAATCATATTCAACGCAACTAATACCATCAAATATCAAAGAGATGTGAGAGAGAAACAAATAAGAAATGCCAGGAATCAACTGACCAACAAGCAGCAGTACCCATCAACCTGTGCAAAGAGCCCAAAAATTAATCGACATGCAATAGTGCGCTCGCATCTTGACATCTTTGAATAATTCGCTACTTCCCATGACACCAAAACCCCTCGTCAAGGTCCAAAAGCATTTGCAAATGTGAAAGTAAAACGCACGTTTGTTCAGATGCATCTCAATTTTTATGTATCTAAATTTTATTCTAATTTTTCATTTAAGCTTTTATTGTATAAGCCCATTGGTTTCTAACGAAAACAATCTGTACGTTGTCATTCTGAATGCTGAGACAAGAAGCAAAAGAACTGTTCCTATAACTTACACATAAACACAAGTCCGCGATGCTTCTCCTTTTTGTCCTCCTTTTATCATCTCATCAATCTATGAGATTCCTCCAGAAACTGAAAACCTATTCATCGCCGAGGCTTTTATCCACTTCAGAAGGCACATCGGTAACAGATTAAGAACGCTCGATTGCGCTAATGAAAACCCTAAATGTACCTCATAATATCTATATAAAAAAATATATTCACAATAAATTAAAGAAATCTACAAAAAAGAAAGTCCTATCTGTGTCACCAGCTGTACCTGTTTAATCTAGAAGAAGTTATGCAGGGTTATGTAGTGTTATCTCCACTCTGCATCAGTCTTCTCTCGGCAGCTAGCCCGGCAGCGAGAGCTGGAGGCAAATGCCTGAGACTTCCTGCAGAAACCTCGGCATCCTCTGATTCCTCAGCTGGCACCGTCATTGGGAACAAAGTTTCGACATCTTGCACCGTCAGAATAGGCTGATGTTTGTTTTTAGCTTTGGTACTGATGATGGAAGTAACATTCCTGCTCCTGTTCAATTTATATATGCTCTCTTCTACGCTGTTCTTAACCTGCAGAAATTACAGAAAATGATAAGAACAAGATTGTCTTAAGAGGACTAGTCGGCTGTTCTACAGAAGCAGCATTCTTACAATGAAGCGATGGACAAATGTCTGTTTCTCCTGCCCAACCCTGTGGACCCTACTGATTGCTTGTGCTTCAACTCCAGGATTTAACAGGGGCTCTACAAGAATGACATGCTGAGCTTCCAAGATATTCAGACCGTTGGCTCCATGTTGTATCAGCATCAAAAGCACCGTGATTGGTTTTGATACCGATGATGCCGCTTCAGGCTTACTATGACCTGGAACATTGCTCTTCAGACCTTTAAACCTAGCAATAGCTTCGTGTGCTTTCCTGCAGGCATATTTGTTTTCTGTTTAGTTTGCATATGATCTGTGCGCATGTATAACTGCCGGTCTAATTAAAAAGAATATAAAAATCAGACACATGGATGTCGAAATATCATTCTAGTTGAGAGAATCAAGAATGGTAGTGGGGAATGTATACAGGAACAGTCATGGGAGACATGCAGAAGCTGGGCTGTAAGAATGTGCAGGATGAAAACCCAGTATGGCAGACAAGTAAACATCAAGCAACACATAAACCTTCTTTCATAGACTGAAGAGTAGGTTACCATTGCTTTTCCTATCATTGGAAATTTAACCAAGCACATGGAAGGTTTCTGTCGAGTCAAGGCATCATCTACAATAAATGGAATCAACCTCCCGAGCTGATCAACGAAATGTCTACTTTCACTGGAAACATGCATACTGATGGAATGGGCAAAAGATTTTTTTTTTCATGTACAAAAGCAACCAAACCTGATCTAGGAAATGTCTAGTTGCACTGGAAGCATGCATGCTGATGGAATGGTTAAAGCTTCTTTCGTGCACAAAAGAGACAGCTATATAGGCATTGCATATTTAGAATGCTACTGATCTTCTTGCATGTGGAGTAAAACACAGGCTCAAACAAATATTAATTAGCTTAAATAGAACGCACGTAAAATAAACTAACCAACTAAGCCCGACCAGCTAGACAAAACTCCATCTAAAATATTTTGACTCGTAGCTATGGGTGCATAAGTATTATAGTTACCATTGGTCCGCTGTAACGATTAGATAGAATTGTCAAATAGGGCTGGCAAGAGAACCCAATCTATATTTATAAATAGAGGTTAATGGGGGTCAAGGATGGGATTTCCTTCTTGTCCACAACCTAGGCTGCCCATCACCCATTGGGGGTGTGGGCTCCACACCCCCACATGGGAGTATTGGCGGCCTAGATGATGGGTGATGGACGGCCTAGATTGTGGCCAAGGATGAACTCCCATCCTTGGCCACCTGATACACATTTTTCTTTAAATATGCTTAGAAGTTCCAATCATAACCTTGCAATAATTAGGATCGATGATAATGATAATGAATCGACCTCCTTAAGCATAAAACAAACTTCTCTACAAGGGACGCAAGGATAGATTTAGAATAATGACATCTAATTTTCATTTTGTTTTCCTATTGCTTTGTTTCTTCTTGTTATCTATCGTCATGTCAATTCCTATTTTGCTTCTCTTTCCCATCTTCTGCTCTTAGATCAAAATCAAAACTGACATGCACTGACTTCGTTTGAATCACTTAGTTGGAGGTCCATCAAATGTGAATTCTATTTTTAATATTATAATATTATTTTTTTTGCACATGGATGGGAAGTAATGACATGGTAGGAAATCCTAATAGTTGAAAATATGGAGGTAAGTTGTGAGATGATAAAGAGCTAAGTCGATCCCCCAAACCATTGTTACCGAGGACAAAGAGACTCTGTTTAGGTATTTATGCTACAATTTAGGCCCAGCCTGAGGGGCTGAACCAGAACTCATATTGCTTTACTTAGTCTTCTAGAAACTAGATAATACAAAATAAAACTAAATCTAAGCTGATTTATGTAAAGTTCTCCTTAAGCTCAAACAGATTCCAATTCTTTAAGGACAAATTGGACATAGACTTACTGTTTTATAGCGTACCTGTAACCAAACACCCTAATTTTTGACATTAACACTGAGACCCCCCAAATTACCCTTAAAATTTTAGTTTAAGAGGGTCTAAGAGTAATTATTTCTTTATTAGCCAGGCAATTCCGTGGTCTATTATTATAAATAACTGATGATGTTTAGTTATAGGTATCTCATAGAACAAGGCGTTTGAATGCAATTTATCCTATTTTTAGAAAAAATATATTCTAAAACATTCAAAAATACATCACATTTAATTATGAAAATCAAATAAACTCGGACATCAGCAATCTTTTAAATATTGGATGATAATTTTAAGTGAAATAGAGAGTTGCTCTTTAACATTTAACATTGTGACAAAAAGAAGAGAAGCAACTCAGAAAATGTACCATGATGTCAATTAACGTTACTCTCGAAAGTCAAAATAGATATTGTTTAAAAGATTATCTTTATCAAGATATGAATTGCAGTTGCTCAAACTCCAAAATAAGTATTGTTGACGAGATTACCTTTCTCAAAAATCAAAATACACAAAATGTAAGGTTTTGCAAGACATCTATTCTATAAAATAGGACAGAGTTTGAATGAGGATACTGATTAGGAAAAATGCATTGAAAAAATGATGGTTAAAATTTAATCTGAAATTTTCGATGACTACGATGAAAGACGATGTCAATTTTTTAGGAGAAAACAATAAGGGACCACGTTATTCTGAGGAAATTCTATGGGTCAATTGGTTGTGGTTGAAATTTTTAGAAAGAAGATTTTAAATACGGATACAAATTTTTCGGGGAAACTTTTGAATGGGGTGGTCGAAATTTTGGATGAAAGATTTTGAATGGGATTGAAATTTTTTTGGGAGAAGATTTTGAATGGGGAGATTGAAATATTTTAAGAGGGAAGATTTGAAATGGGTTTACAATTTTTCAGGGTAAAGATTTTGAATGTCTCATACCCTAAAGGCATACGTTATAACTAATACATACATAGTAATCGACCTGTAAGGTCCAAGTATAGTAATTTTACAAAATTAATATACTCGTATTAGATATTTATCTAACTAGGTGTTGATATTTAAAGTTATTTACATAGAAAAAATAACACTATGGAAAAAAATAGTTCAAAGTTGCTTGCAAATTTTGTATGTCCAAATTTCATACTACAGTGTGGTTGTCACTTGAAAGATTTATCTACTATAGGACACTTCCATACCAAAGAAAAACACTTTAAAAGGATGTCCCTTAAAAATTTACTGTCACAACTAAGACATTCTACAAATCCTTCTTCAT